>NQII01000531.1:68646-168106 GCA_002778355.1 Clitarchus hookeri | reverse complement strand
CCCCCCCAATCCATCGGTGGATGGAGTAACACTCACAATAGGGGCCGAAATGTCACTGTCTACTTCACTACACACATTTCAGTCGCTTTTCGATGCTTGCGTGCATTCGAAATTTGTTCCGCATTTCTGACAATTCAGTGAAATATGATACTCTCATTTGGCAGCTTATCTGTTAACTTTCAGTACAGCGATCCATAATCATATATTATTATGTCGTAGAACCACAACAAAACGTTTCGTTTTACAGTTGTGATTTCCCCCCAAAGTAATTAATTATACAAATGTCAGTCCTAAATCTTTAAGTGCAATAAATATGCCATAAAAATAGTATTAACATTAACCTTAATAATTACTTTTTAAAAAGTGGCTAATGATTGTATACAAATTCGTATTTTACTAACTGTAAAGCTTTAATTATATTAAATATATGGTTGTGTATTGGCCGATAACATGTAAGCTTATTTTAAATAAACATATTGTTCTTCATAAAAGTTAAATAGCAAAAAAAAAAAAAAAAAAAAAAAAAAAAAAAAAAAAAANATCTTGCAGCACTATTTCGAAATTGTACTTTTCACTATACCGTCAACGTCGTCGTTTTTAATAGTCTCGGGTGTCCGGTACTGTGGCAACGATTTTAGTTTAAAAAAAACAATGCAATTGCATTTGTTTTCATCCCATATGAGCCTACTCATTTACGAAAGGGAACAGCTACTCACGCCTTGAATGAGTGAAGTGAGTGAAGAGATTTGGGCGGCTCTTAACATCAAGGTATTGAGAGCCGATGAGGGTAAAGCGAGGTGAACATGGAGCTGAGCCGGAATGCAAGGGCGAGAAAACACCAGATCCCGAGAAAACCCGCCGACCAGCGACGTCGCCCGGCACTGTTCCTAAATGTGAAAATTCGGGGGGCGACCCCACCGGGAATCGAACCCAGTTCGCATAGGTTCTTAATTTATGATGGATAGACAATAATGCTTTATGTCTATCAGTGGCGGATCTAGAAACCCATTAAGGAGGGGGATACTTGAGGGCGGGGCACGGTTCATTACGTTTTAAGCAAGTATTTACCAATAAGTACAAGGTTTAATACAAACTATGAATGTCAGTACGTAGTCGATATGCAATATAAAGACTTTTTAACATTTTCCTGCTACTATATTAAGTGTATGCATTAATACTACATTATTAACAATGCCCTTGCTTGTAAAGAATCTTATTTTATCCTGTGTAAAATCAAGCTCCAAGGGAGGGGCTCAAGCCCCTTTGGCCACCCCCTCCCTTGGATCCGCCACTGACGTCCATCCCCTGAACAGGATAGTTCGCGGTTCAATGAAAATTGTGAAATAAACCTTCGAAAAAAGTCCCTGTCCCCAACTACATATCATTTTAATGGACCCTGACCGGCGTGCTTGCAATAGAGTTGGCAGCCATGTACGAAAGAGAAAGTAGTTTCATTTTTATTATATTCAGGTTGGGAAGAAAACGAGATGCCTTATGGGGGAGTTTGGCAAAGGAAAGGTTTTCGCCGCAAGGTACACTGGTGTTCCAAAAAGGTCGCTTTTAGCTGGCGGTGAATGGAGAAAGTCTGTTTATTTGCGTGTAAAAGTTGGTATTTGATTTGAACAGTGATAAAGACTATAAGCCTACTTGCCAGCGACCAATATTAATTATTAACTTAATTTGGTAACTATTATGCTTGCTCTCCAATGGTGTTTACAAGCGTAATACTAAAAATACAAATGCGTTTGGTACCGAGCTTTCGTAAACACGCTTACTGTAGAAAAAAAAAGGTTACTAACTTAAGTACGAAAAAAGAGATAGCTGCCATGAAAGAAATGTTTCAATTCTGTCGCAGCATTTTAAATTAAGTAACTGATTATCCAACACTTTGCTAAATCCAGTTTTGCGATAGAGTGGACATGTTAAAATTTCCTTTAAGGTCCGAACAACAAAGTTTATTCTTCACGTAAGTTCTAGCACGATACAATTAGGAACATTTTGAAAGATCATATTTATTTTGTGAAAATTGCAACTATCCCTTTTTTACACACAAAACTGAGAAACATCAGCTTCCCGGCCAGAGTAGAATATACCCTACCCGTTTCCTAACGTCAAACTAAATGTATTTTTTTATTTGTGATTATTGAGACTTTTATCATTAATTAGTTTACTTATTTTACACTGAAGAGCCAAAAAAACTGGTATAGGAGTGTGTATGCAAATAACAGAGGTATGGAACCAATCAGAGTAACGCGATGCGGTCGGCAGCTAGATCGGTTACTGCTGCTACAATGGCAGGTTATCAATATTTAAGTGAGTTTGAACGTGGTATTATAGTCGGCGCACGAGAGATGGGACATAGCGTTAACATTTGGATGTTCGCGTAAGACCATTTCACGAGTGTACCGTGAAAAACGGGAATCCGGTAAAATATCACATCTTCGACATCGCTGCGGCCAGAAAAAGATCGCGAAAGAACCGGACAAACGACGACTGACGAGAATAATTAAACGTGACAGGCATGCAACCCTTTCTCAAATTGGCACAGATTGGATTTGTGGACTGCCCTGCAGGATTCATGGTGTGAATTGCCTCCTGCATACCTTCAGACATTAGTCGAGTCCATGCCACGTCGTCTTGCGGCACTTCTGCGTGCTCGGGGGCCCCTACACGATATTAGGCAGGTGTACCAGTTTTTTTTGGCTCTTCAGTGTATACACAAAACAAAAAGAATTTGGATATTAGTAAAATATTTAAGTTGCTAGCAATCTCAGAGTTGCGCTAGGCAACACATGAATATCGTTAGAGGATCCATGGTAAAGCTGCTGCTAAATATTACAGTGGAAAAACAAAATGAGCAAAAAAGTAGATCCTTGGCAGGGCTTTGAACAGTTCGTTTACGTTCCAGCGACTGCTGAAGCTCCCCCTTTCCCCCCTCATTCAGCACTAGTGTTATTTCATAGTATTTATGCACTTAGTTTCGAATAGCGTGTTTCGATATTTTTCTAGGTGGACGCGCCTTAGGTACATTTGTACTGTTACAGCTAGATACGTAATTTGCAGTATTACTGTAATAACTAAATAACTTACGACTGCAATACTAATTAGGGACTATGTTACTCCTTTACAAAAGTTATATTTATCATCTGCCAACTTTCATGGAGGAGGTCGTTACAGTACTAGTTCTAAGTTCCTTCAACTACAACGGCGAGTCAGCATCCACTACTTATATCCTACTCAGAAACCAATTATGATGTGGTGGAAGAGAGTTGGACGTCAACCATGTTTTTTTGAACTTATCACTGTCTTATGACACTTTATGGGTAGACATATACTTAATCCCTCAGAGTCACTTTGTGAGTATGTCAGAGTGAAACTAATGGCAATATGTTCTTGGTTTCCGTGTTTTAGCCGCGTCACTGTCGTACAGTATATTGTTGGTAGTGGATTCTGTGTATTGTTTCGTAAGTAGTGTCAGAATGTGATACGAAAGTGACGCGGCTAAAACCCAGAAGCCACGAACATAAAGGAAACGGCCGCGAAGGCCTGTTCATGGCAATATTCTTCAAATACGATGACACGTAATACCTCTCGTCTAGATCCTGGAAGGCGAACTTCACGACATCGGGATGAACAAGAAGTTACCGATGTAACTAATTAGCCTACTTTACTTTACATATGTATGCTAGTACATTTTATTAAGTAGGCCCAATTTTAAAATTGAGATAAAATTAACAAGTGTGTTACATTAAAATATTTATATTTTCATAATTTTTAAAATAAGGTCTGACCCACTTGAAACATATCAGTTTACATGGCCTACTATAGCGATAATTCTTTGTCAAATCTGTTGGGAACAGGTTGATTGTTTCCCGAGATAAGAGACAAAAGTGACGCTATCTTACAAACGGGAGGACAAAAGAGGCTCTTAACACATTTATGGTTGTAATATAGGCCACTGCCAGCTAACAAAGTTTTGTTGAAATTGTTTACATGGTCTAAAATATCTAACATAATTATAAAAAAGGTTTATATGGCTGCCATTTTCAAAATAAGTACCTGACCCGCTTAAAATAAATCATTTTACATGGCGTACTATAGTAGATCTTGTTTACCAAATTTGGTACGAATCGACTAATGTCTCCCGAGATATGACAAAAAATTATTTTTTTTCCTGTGGCGCTATCTTACAAAACAGTGGACGAAACAGGCTGTGTATTAGCGTAATTGATGTTTGTAGTTAATACTTTCAGCATATCAAGTTTGGTCAAAATTAGTCCGACAAAACGGTATACATACCAATTTAATTTAAAATATTTATATGGCCACCATGTTGAAAATAAGAGTAGTATCCTATTATTTGCCAAATTTGACGGGAATATACAGAAGATATCTAATTTCGCCCTACGGCGGTAGGTTAATCACGAAAAAAGAAGTCTAAAACATATATACAATCTATGGTCTAAAATGAATCCCAAGGGGCGCACGTGCCTTTGAAGTTAGATCTGAAGCACTAGATTATTACAAATATCGGAGGAAATATTTAAGATGGGGCACTGACTTTCTGGATAATGTGTAAGTGATACACTATCTACAAACACCACAAAACCTGTCGGTGTCATAAAATTATTTCATGGGATTAATCACGGTTACTACTCGTATTGTGAGCCATTCGCCATGACGCGGTAGCATATTTGAGATTTTATTGATGGATTATGAATCCGCATGTCACAATTGACGAAAAACGTTACCTTGTGTCAATATCCTAACCCCCACCGTTTTCGAGTAATTCGTTTTTGAAATTTCCAAATAATATGTGCAGAACCTGGCAGGCGGGCAACCCCCAAGAACAAATGGTTGCGGATATAAAAGGGAAAAGATAACAGAAAGAGGTTCATAACAGCGGTATTGCAAAATGCAGTCATTTATAATAAAACTCAAACAATAGCAAATGACACTACATCTGTTTGTGCTATTTCCATGGCTGGATACTCAAAGAGTGGTGACTTATGAAACAAGTATTAAAAAAACAGAGGACACCGCCGTAATGTGTGTAATAATGTGGCGTTTCAAAAAATAATCGATAACAGTATGAAAACATCAATACCCATATCACAAATACCACGTGTTTTTTTTTTTCGTGTAGAATAATAGACTGTGGTTTGATCGTGGATAAGGTGTATACGCCGTAAATCGACTCTGTGGAATGGTTGTCATAGCCAACTCGTATAAGAGACTGGTGAGGCGAAATAACGTTTGTATGCAGTTATCACAACATGTTCGGGTGTGGGATGGCGCAATACAGTACATGGAGGAATAAATTGTCTGTCATAACGGCCTAACATGTAGGCCGCCACACATCACATAACATCGTCAAGTGGAGAGTCTTTAGCGTATGTGTTTTGTGATATGTTCCGTCGTCAACTCAGGCAAAACCATTGTACTAACGTTTAGCGGACTGGACACAGACACGTAGTTGGTGAATCGAGAAATGGATCGTTTTACATGGCAATAAGTGGCCGACATTCACCTTGTGTACGGGGTTGCTCAGTGCAACAGTACAGCTGCAGCACGTATGCACAGGGAAAGGTGTCCACATATACGGACGCCACATCATTCAACGTCCATAGCCATTGATAGGAGGCTTCGCGAAAAGGGTACATTTACGGAGTAAAAGAGACACGTAGTGTGTTTAGGCTANCGACATTCACCTTGTGTACGGGGTTGCTCAGTGCAACAGTACAGCTGCAGCACGTATGCACAGGGAAAGGTGTCCACATATACGGACGCCACATCATTCAACGTTCATAGCCATTGATAGGAGGCTTCGCGAAAAGGGTACATTTACGGAGTAAAAGAGACACGTAGTGTGTTTAGGCTAAGTCACAGCAATAATTTTTCACTGTAAAACTGAGCCGTGCCTGTCCCCAATACCGTGCATGAGATAGACGTAACGCTGGCAGTCCAAGGTCGGTACTAACTCCACACTTGGAGGATGATGTGCTGCGGAGGTTCCATGAGTCGCCATCTAGCAACACCCGTCAAGTGGCGCATGCGCTCCGCACTGGCCACATTAAGTGAATCAACAGCTGCCCCATCCATATTCCCAACAGGAAGTGCATCATCTGAAGATTGAAGACTACCCACGACGTCTACATTTCGTGCAGTGGTGTTTACAACGATGTGCAGCAGAAGAACATTTCCCAAGTGTCGTGTTGTTTACCGACGAAGCGCCATTCACAAGAAAATGTGTGTGGATGTTTCGTAAGTCACGTGTGGGCGGAGGAAAACATTCGCACGCCCTTTATCTGCGGTTACCAGCAGCAATTTGGCATTAACGTATGGGCTTGTATTGTAGGTGACAATTTAATTGGGCCATACTTGTTGCCCACTCGCTTAAATTCTGACCGGTAGCTCGTCTTTTTGGAACAGGTTTTGCTAGAGTTGCTCTAAGACGTTCCACTTGGAATTCGACAGGAAATGTGGCTGCAACATGACGGTGCACCACCACACTTTGGTGCACATGTCTGAGAGTATCTTGACGCCACATCCCAGGTAAATGGATAGGTCGCGGTGAGCCAACGTTATGGCCTGCGAGGTACCCGGATCTTTCATCGCTTGACTTCTACTTGTGGGGTGCTAGGAAGAGTATAAAAACTCCAATAGCGTCTGTAGGAGTTCGTGGCCAGAATACATGCTGCTGCCGAACTCATAAGAACCACACCCGATGTGTTTGACCGTGTTCGACAATCGTGACATCGTCGATGTACAATCTGTAGCGATGCTGGAGACCAACAGTTTGAGCGCGTGACCTAAGGCTCGTTTATACCACATTATTGCACTTCAATATGTAATAAATGATAATTAGAACTATCCAGGCATTTTCTCACTGTTATAACTTACAAAACGTAAATTAATGGTAAACCATCATCATACATTTCATACCATTTCTTACAGTTTCATTCCTCTCCCCGTTATCTTTCCCCTTTGATATCCGCAACCGTTTGTTCTTCGGTGTTGTGCGTGTTGCCCGCCTGTCAAGTATTCTTTGGAAATTTCAAAAATGTATTCCTAGAAAACGGTGAAGATTGAGGTATTTACACAAGGCGCCTTTTTTTTTTGTAAATTATGACGTGTATTTATAATCAATCAATAAAATCCCAAATATGCTACCGCGTCATGGCGGATGGCTCGAAATACGGTTAGTAAGCCTGATTATTTCCATTAATTAATTTGATGATAGCGAAAGGTTTTGTGGTATTTGTAGATATTGTTTCACTTACACATTATCCAGAAAGTCAATGTTCCATCTTAAAACATTTTCTCCGATATTTGCAATAATCTAGTGCTTCAGGTCCAAAGGCGTGTGCCGCCCTTGGGATTCATTTCAGAACATAGGTCGTATATCTGTTACCGACTTTTTGTTTCGTGATTAACCTGAGGCAGGTTAATCACGAAACAAGCATATCGGTCGAATTTAGGTACACCCTGAATTAAGCAGTTTCAAATATATGAAAGTTTTCTTTTTTTGTAATGCTTTCTTCCAAAATGGCGGAAGACTATCAATATTCCTCTCGAAATTAAATATTTATATAATTAACGGTCAAAATACGAAAATTGGTTTAAATTGATTAAATGGTTCCCGAGATATGAAATACTAAAATTACCACCATTTTGAAAATAAGCACACGGCTTGGTCGGAAACTGTAAGTCGGCTGTACTTTTAAGTACCTACTGTATGTACCGAGTTTCGAGAAATTCTGTTGACGGGATAAAAATAAGGTAGGAGGGAGACCACACGCTCACGCACACACCCACGCACACACCCACGCACACAAACAAAAAAAAGTGATCTCATAAGCGTCTCTTTCTTTGGGAAAGCAGGCTGAAATTTCACTCTCCGTGCAAACTTTTATTAAGGCCAGAACTCTCTCTGATATGCTGTCGCCTTGGAGAGGATGAAGTATAGCGTGTGTGTAGCCTCGAGCGGCAGGGCGCACCTGGCACGGGGGCTGTGATTGATGCCTGGGGTGTTGGGCAACAAGGCAACGCAGTAATGGACGTAGCTATAAGCTGTTCGCGGTTAACTTGGCTCTTTCTGAAAGGACTTGTTACAATCTACTTTTACATCCAGTTTGTATTCTTCCACAGTCATACGCAAAATTAACATTACCACTAAAAATAAATTCTTATTTTTAACCGCTTCAATCCAATGAGATAAATTGAATGTTCAAAAATTGAAATAATTAAGTTCTTTGAAAAGGTTTTACAGATCGCCTGACGTAGTTTTAATATGCAAATAGAATATAGTAAACAAAAACTTTCATTACTGCTGACCACGTGACTTTAACAGCTGTACTGGCGATGGATGAGTCAATGTTGGAGACGCAGGCGGAATTCAGAAATAGGTCTACCTCATCTTTAGTCGATGATTTAAACGTCTCACTTTTAAACACGACGTTAACATACGGAAATACTTCTCCTACATCGCTGGCAACTTAACCGAGAACATGCTGGGCAGTAAATGTTTTAGGGTCCATCTACTACATACACTGAATATGAGACAGTCCGATTTTTGCGCATGCCCCCAACATTTACCTACCCCCACGCCAATACAACTGTCAAAGTCACGTGGTCAACAATGATGAATATGTTTGACTGTATCTTAATTTTTATAAAAATTAAATACTTTACCAATTTACATTAAATTGGTTAGGTGAAGTACACAAACACATCAAGGCAAGTGTTTACATAAACACGTTCTAAACTCAAATCCTACCCACGTTGTTTTTTTTATAATTGCATTGGCAGAAAAGCAGTCCAATATTGACATGAGTATGGCACGCACCCTACCCTATTTCCCTCTACGATCTACAAGAGACTGTACCCTTGAGCATGGTAGTATCCCAATTAAAACTCTAATGACGTTTCAATGACGCGTTCAGAATCACGGTCTACAAACGTTATTCTTGTCATAGATATTCCCTTATATGTTTACATTTAACCGATTTACATACGAGACCATTACAATTTTAACGTTACTTTTTATGTACTGAATTTTACAAAGTAATGTACGATGTGGGTGTATTTTTGGCATAATGTAATTCAAATGTCTGTCTATCGGAGGTAAAGGGCACTATGTCACAAGTATGGAACTTTCCAGAAGTGCTCTTTGCCTCGAAATCATGATGGCACATAGTACCCTTTCCTACTGGCTAAATAGCTTATCATTCTGTGTAGGAGAGTGCTTTGCACCTCAGAAAAGTGCGTACAAAATGCAATAAAACAACGTTAAAATCTCAGATTTGTAAAATGTACAAGGTGCCCTTTACCTCCGACAAACAGATTTATTAAATCGCAGTTAAATTTCTTACATACGCACTGAAGTACGAATTTTTGTCTAGGTTTTTGACGTCGGTTTTGTAAGTCTATACAATTATATTTTGGCAATGGCGCGCAAAAGCGTGTAAAAGAAAACTAAAATGTCTAGCTATGATCTTAGGAGACAGTTTGGGATAAAAGATCAAAGCTGGTAAATGAATATCTTAGATAACGCAACTGTAGACAAGCCTAACGCACGAGGTTGGAATTGGGGATGTTTTTACAAGTTTATCTGCATTGTGTTTAAGAGGACTATGAACTAAAATATTTTTTGTAAAATCGTTGTTTCCGCGTATCTCAGTAAATAAATGTTCTATGAATACTACTTTTTGCCAGAATGCCACAAAGTTTAGCTTTTATCAGATTAAGTATATTCAAAGGGAAAAAAATTCAGCTGTGCAGTTTCCTTAAGAGGTATGAGAAAATTACAACTATACGCCTGTAGTTAAATCTGTGAGCTTTCATTACGTGTATTGGAATTCCACTGTTAAAGATCTAATCTGCACAGTACAACGCACAACGACGGAAACGCTGCAAGTCAGTTCAACATCTTTAGCGTGGGGAATTATATGTAACTTCACTAACGTCAGTGTCGTTCCAGTCTCCATCGAAGAATGTTGTCTGTGTCCTGTTCCGGCATGAAAGAAGACTGTGCGGCGAATCATCAGTTGGGTGGTTAAAACATTTCTGTAAACAAGGGTAAAAAACAGATTTCTCCTTTGGCTGCACGGGGAACTAAGGCCAGAAAGACAGAAGTGAAGTGAATCGTAGGGGCAATTGGGTGCTAGGCGTGCGTGTTTGTGTCGCACGTATTGTTCCTTCCCCTCTGAGCCTTGAAGGCAAAACAGTTGAAGGTACACAGGAGCCTTAAGGAGCCCGCCTACCTGAAGGTTTAACTGCGTTACAGTGTGTTTAAAATACACGTTTTCCAATAAATTAATAAACGTGCGCCCAATTCACTGATCTACGAAATAAACACGCTTGAGTCGAGGCCTGTTGAGTGCCACACACGTTAGGGACACCATTTAAGAGCNAGATCTAATCTGCACAGTACAACGCACAACGACGGAAACGCTGCAAGTCAGTTCAACATCTTTAGCGTGGGGAATTATATGTAACTTCACTAACGTCAGTGTCGTTCCAGTCTCCATCGAAGAATGTTGTCTGTGTCCTGTTCCGGCATGAAAGAAGACTGTGCGGCGAATCATCAGTTGGGTGGTTAAAACATTTCTGTAAACAAGGGTAAAAAAACAGATTTCTCCTTTGGCTGCACGGGGAACTAAGGCCAGAAAGACAGAAGTGAAGTGAATCGTAGGGGCAATTGGGTGCTAGGCGTGCGTGTTTGTGTCGCACGTATTGTTCCTTCCCCTCTGAGCCTTGAACGCAAAACAGTTGAAGGTACATAGGAGCCTTAAGGAACCCGCCTACCTGAAGGTTTAACTGCGTTGCAGTGTTTTTAAAATACACGTTTTCCAATAAATTAATAAACGTGCGCCCAATTTACTGATCTACGAAATAAACACGCTTGAGTCGAGGCCTGTTGAGTGCCACACACGTTAGGGACACCATTTAAGAGCNTACTGATCTACGAAATAAACACGCTTGAGTCGAGGCCTGTTGAGTGCCACACACGTTAGGGACACCATTTAAGAGCACTCCAGTATAGCTAAAAACGGCTATTTAAAAGTGCTGTATATTTCAAAATTACGCGTCAGATACATACAAAAATACGTAAGAGCCCTGCATGAAACCTTGGTATAGACTTTTCACAAATAAAATTATAGGGTTGCAGCTCGAAGTCCGATAGGTACACGTAGCACGAGTACACTCCAGCCAGTTCAAAGTCTTGCGCTTAGTGGCGATNTGCAGCTCGAAGTCCGATAGGTACACGTAGCACGAGTACACTCCAGCCAGTTCAAAGTCTTGCGCTTAGTGGCGATGGCGCACTCGATGCAAGTGGCAGTGCAGCTCTTATCGCTCCCGCACTTTTCTGCCTCGGACGTAGACAAGAGCTCCATGTAGGCAGTCCCCTTAATGGACGGGCGAACAAGGTAGAAGTAGGAGATTAANTCTCGGACGTAGACAAGAGCTCCATGTAGGCAGTCCCCTTAATGGACGGGCGAACAAGGTAGAAGTAGGAGATTAATACTGACCTGGCGGCGAGCACGGTGAGCAGCTGTATGCCGCCGAGCAGGAAGTGACTGGCTTGCGGGTCTTCGTCGACGGGGTCTCTCACTCCGCCGCAGTACAGCGCCATCTTGTCTACGATGCCCACGCTCACCACGTAGCTGCAACACACAAGATGTACGCCCTTAACACTACGCACACCACCGACAACCTACACGTAATGCACGTGCATGTATAAGAATAAACGTAAGTATTCCTAGCACACAGGTCTTGTTCCTATTTCTTTGCTTTTGTTTATTTATTTTTGTGATTTTACTTTTGATTTTGTACCGTTCCGTTTGGAACATCGCGATGCTATTTGTTGCACTCGCGTTTGTGAAAAAGCAACAATGGAAGAAAATGTGTAACACAAATCACTTACAGTATTACCAACTATTGCAGTTTCACACAAATACAACAGCATTACTTGCATAAAATCAGTTTGTTAAAAAGTGAAATAAGCTGCAATAAGAGCTGCTACACCCCGTAGCATCGTATCGAACAGGCCTTAGACGTATGTGTTCCTGGGGAATCGCTGGCAGGCCGCTGGATGAGAATGACATGATAGTTGCCGAATTATCATATCTTAGACATTTTCAACAGGTGGCATATCCAACGAACACGTGGGCCAGGGAAGAAGCAGTATATGACTTACTTCGAAGACAACCTATACATACTGACAACAGGTGATAGGGCGTTGACTTGATTCAATATGGTTTCGGGAGTGTGCTGGAGGAAGGGTACGACTGCAGCATTAACAACTTCCCAGCTGTTGCGGTTGCTGTTGACAGTGCCCACAATTAGTAGCAGCCGAGATCACTTATGATACCCAATTAATCCCCAAACCAACACGCCAATCGTCATTGCAAAACGACGCCGAACAATATACACTGAGGCGACAAAAGTCATGGGATTCCTCCTAATATCGTGTCGGACCTCCTTTTGCTCGGCGAAGTGCAGCAACTCGACGTGGTATGGACTCAACAAGTCGTTGGAAGTCCCCGGCAAAAATATTGAGCCATACTGCCTCTATAGACGTCCATAATTGCGAAAGTGTTGCCGGTGCAGGAGTTTGTGCAAGAACTGACTTCTCGATTATATCCCATAAATGTTCGATGGGATTCATATCGGGCGATCTTGGGGGTCAAATCATTCCCTGGAATTGTCCACAATGTTTTTCAAACCAATCGCGAACAGTTGTGGCTCGGTGACACGGCGCATTGTCATCCATAAAAATTCCATCGTTGTTTGCGTACATGAAGTCTATGAATGGCTGCAAGTGGTCTCCAAGTAGCTGAACATAACCCTTTCCAGTCAATGATCGGTTCAGTTGGATGATCCAGTCCATTCCATGTAAAAACAGCTCACACCATTATGGAGCCACCACCAGCTTGCACAGTTCCTTGTTGACAACATGGGTCCATGGATTCGTGGGGTTTGTGCCACACTCGAACCCTACCAGTAGCTCTTACCAACTGAAATCGGGACTTATCTGACCAAGCCACGGTTTTCCAGTCGTCTAGGGTCNGTGCCACACTCGAACCCTACCAGTAGCTCTTACCAACTGAAATCGGGACTTATCTGACCAAACCACGGTTTTCCAGTCGTCTAGGGTCCAACCGATATGGTCACGAGTCCAGGAGTGGCGCTGCAGGCGATGTCGTGCTGTTAGTAAAGGCACTCGAGTCGGTTTTCTGCTGGCATAGCCCAGNTCACAAGAATCACTTGACTACAAATGAAAGCCCAACCAATGCACTGCCCATTTATACATTTTGTACCCGATACTACTGCCATTTTTATATTTTAATATTGCTATCCTATGACTTTTGTCACCTCAGTGTATTCTGGAAGACGGCTCTCATATCGATATCGTCGAATGCGTTTACGGCCCTCGTATTCCAAATCAAAGTAGAACTCGTCCGATATCACAATAAGTTGCCACACTGCACGCCGGTGGTATAGTGTGTACAATTCTTCAAATATGATGTATCTTTGCTTTGCGTACACTTGGAAACAATGACGCAAATTGTTCATTACGCAGGCACTTTAATGTCTGGTGGTGTGTCATTTACATTCGATAACTTCCTGGCACCTTCTTTGCATGGAATTCACAAGCCATTGGCATGTAGTGGGGTGATTTTGTCCCATTCTTNGTCGGTGGTATAGTGTGTACAATTCTTGTGCATACGGAGCTGCGGAGAAAATTGCATACAAAATTGTGGGCGCGTAAATACATTACACTGATACGGTCGTTTTAATACGTATTTTGTCTCTTCTACAACATATAAATGTTAAACAAAATAAATACTTTCGAAATTTTACTTGCGCCATAAACTGAAAAGCACTTACTCTTCAAATATGATGTATCTTTGCTTTGCGTACACTTGGAAACAATGACACAAATTGTTCATTACGCAGGCACTTTAATGTCTGGTGGTGTGTCATTTACATTTGATAACTTCCTGGCACCTTCTTTGCATGGAATTCACAAGCCATTGGCATGTAGTGGGGTGATTTTGTCCCATTCTTGTAGGACCACTTGTTTTAGTTCTTCTTTTGATGTTACATTTTCTTTGCGAACATTCCTCTTCAAAATTGCCCATAAATGCTCTATTGCCAACTGTGGAAAGGTTTTTTTTTTTTTTTTTAAACTGTCTGGGAACATTTCAGATTAACCACTCCCTATTTACGGTGCCTGTATGTTTACTGTCGTTATTTACTGAAATAAGTATAATGCTGGTAATGCCATTTTTGCGCACTTGGTTTCACATTTATTATTTAAATGTTGTTATAGACCTTGGCGTCCATGATGCCATCTATAAACTGAATGTTTCCAACCTCCCTGGACGACATGCATCCCTAAATCATTATGGATCCGCCATCATATTTTACAGTGGGGAGTGTGTTGGCTATGTCATTGACAGTATTGTTTTTCCTCCACACATTATGGATGCCACTGGACCCGAATATTTTTGTTTCACCGGTCCACATTACCTTGTCCCAGAAGTCACCCGGCTTATTTACATGGTCCTTGGCAAATTTCAGTCTACGAGGCCGGTTCAGTCCACTAAGATAGTGTCTTTTTCAAGGCCTTCGCCCAGTGTATCCTGCCGTATAAAGTACTCAACGGATGGTCGTATTACATACCCGTATACCTGTTACCTGCTACACAATTACATTCTGTTTAGGCACACTCAATCTTGAATTAGACCTCACCTGCTGAACAATAAAACGTTCTGCCTGCTGAGTGAGTTTTCTTTCGTTCGGTTTTCGAGGTAAATTGGTTGTTGATCCCCGATACTTGAATTTATTGATCACTCGAACTGTAGTGTGTGTTTTGATGGCCAAGGCTCCTATTTTTCTCAAAGTATAGCCCTTGAGAGCCAGATTCACTATCACTTCCTTTAACTCTTGACTCAATTCTTTCATCATTCCCATACTGACAGCGACTACGTGTAGTAAGAGACACAAAGCGAGCAACATTAAGTGACTAGCCTTACGTGCACACAAGACGAAGATGTCAACAACGTCTGCGGCATTGGACAAGACAGTAAGCAAGTGTACGCACAGAAAAGGCACATAAAATGTGTACAAGCACGTAATTATTATGTATGCTGTGCGTGAAAATACGAAATTATTTATATTTTTACATTCTATACGTAGTACATGTGGCAAGGAATACGTATACAAACGACAGCATAAACTGAATGTATTTAAGCACTCACAATTTTGTATTTCATTTCTTCCACAGTACCGTACGCACAACATACTGTATGTGTTTGTGAGCCGATTGTAGCCTGAGGTTTCAATGAATCAGGCTAGAGGCAATCCTCCAAGAAGGAAAGCATGCACGCAGTTCTCTGCGAACCGCAGAAGCACACAATGTCACACCGGTTGCACTGCTTCAGCCAACGAGTATCTACTCCTCCGGAAAGAGAGGAAACTCAAACATATAACTCGTGAGCTAATTTTTAACTTCCGACTGTGTGAGAAAGACGGCGGCGACAAACTTTACGTAGCGAGAATCGGAAACACAAACCTGCGCATGCGCACAACAGCCCTTCCCAACCCCCTCCCCGTCTCGTTTTTTGTTTCTATTTCCTAGAATTTGTTTTGTTTGTTTTGCGCGTAGGCGTATCCGGCGTGTTTAACCTACTTCAGATTTTAAATAAATCATAATATATTACGTGTACGCTTATTTCTAGATTTAAAACATGGCAAATTACTGCAGTTAATATTTATTTCATGAACACAATAAAAAATACAGTATGTGTTACTAAGCAAACACGAATGACAGTCCATACACTTATTACATTAGAACGACAGAAGAAATGGCAGTTAAACATACTTTTAACGCAATGCTTTCCTTGTACTTTCTATGTATTTTAAATGTGTATGTATTGAATGTTGATTGTGATCACTTACAACATAGTTCGGCATTATTACAAAGTACTTGATTCTGGTTTGTGTAAATAACCGACTAGTATGAAGTAAATAAAATGCACAATGCATAACACTACTTCAAAGCATTTGCTGCAAGAATGCTAACCAAGATTATAAAAAAAAATAACGTAACCCATAAACAATATTTTGCTGCTTACCAGAACACAACAGGCATGCTCAACAAATCTTATAACAATTATACAAAATTGGCAATATCACACTGGCCTGTACATTATGTGTTCATACCGATCAAGTGGNACAAAAAAAAAAATAACGTAACCCATAAACAATATTTTGCTGCTTACCAGAACACAACAGGCATGCTCAAATCTTATAACAATTATACAAAATTGGCAATATCACACTGGCCTGTACATTATGTGTTCATACCGATCAAGTGGGTTGCACAAATTGCTGTTACCTGAAGTGATAGAATCTGTAATCTCCCAACTGTGAAAGGCGTAATGTTGCATTGTTAGTGAATATGAGCATTGTACACACATGATTTAGCAAAAAATGACAGTACTCATACCTAAATGTGACTCATCAATCATGCAATTTTAAGGTATGCCAAAGGCCTGGACTACAATCGCAACAGCACACACGCAGCACAGAAGTTGAATATGTACTAATCGATGGCAGCTACTCCATTGGCGCACAGCACACGCACAGGAAAACAGCGCACGAAGTTAATCAACTTCTAACTTTTCTGTGCGCTTTGCGCCATGTTCTGTGCGCAGCCAATCAACAATCGGCATAGGTACTACGCTAGTGGGCCGAAAAAGATTATTTTTACAAATAAAGGCAAATGAACTTGACTAAAGTAGCTTGTTATTGTTTNCTAGTGGGCCGAAAAAGATTATTTTTACAAATAAAGGCAAATGAACTTGACTAAAGTAGCTTGTTATTGTTTTCAAAAGCGCGGTAGTTGTAACATGGATAGCACCAACAGCTTTGATTTGTATTTGATCGCTGCAGTTGAAAGCAAAGAAATATTATACGACAAATCATCGGCAGGTTTCAGAAATGAAGTTGCGAAATCTAATGCTTGGACTGCAGTGTACGACTGCAAAACCAGAAATAAGTTTTTAAAATCACCAAATTTTGGCCTGTCTGCGTTTAATGGGCGTACCCACCAACGAAGTCTTGGGATTTGCTGCGAAACTAAAGTTGCATACCAGTGAAGACATGTCAGTGCTGCGTGCAAGAATCGCAGGACTTGGAACAAAAGTAAAAATTCAACTTCATACATGTTAACAAACAGATTTCACGTTTCAGAATTAACCATAATACGCAACTATGCTAAACAAAGCGTGTGTTGTAAAACACAAAATAAATTTCAATGTTACTAACTTAAATAACATACATTTCTGACGGATGTAAGCCACTTGAAAAATTGTTTGGAATATTTCCGGTTCATCTATGTTACGTGCGAGTGTAGCAAGGTTGGGAAATATAACCTGTGCTGTGCTATTTGCATGCTATTGCGAATGTAGCCTACGCTTAATGCAACCCTTACAATTATTCTGAAATAACTTCGCGAAACTGTCACGCATAAACGTAAAATCAACAAATACAATTCAATTTTACAATTTTAAACTTGGCTGATTAAACCTACAGAACTTGACATACCTTAATATAGTTAAAATACAGGTATTCCAAATAAATACCTAATACGTATTTTAATTTTGTGCATCTTAACTCAATCTTAAAACATTATTAATAGGAACAAACTTAGCCTGCCAGTCAAATAATACAGGTTAATAAGAAACATAACAATTAAATTCACAAATTCCTTTATTGCTCCGTGTGACTAGACACTTGTGCAATGTACATGCAGTGTTGGAATTAAATTTTAANATTCACAAATTCCTTTATTGCTCCGTGTGACTAGACACTTGTGCAATGTACATGCAGTGTTGGAATTAAATTTTAAATAAGTAAATGATAAAAAAACGCACATATACAAATATTGATCAGCAATTATAACAAGCCCAAATACAAACAATTCATAACTGGTACAAAACAAATACAATTCAACATTACAGTAAGTACTTGCATATAGTTCATTCATGGTTACTTCAACTTTTCTGAAACCCTGATAAAGTTTTACTTCTGGGATATTCCTCTGCCNGCATATAGTTCATTCATGGTTACTTCAACTTTTCTGAAACCCTGATAAAGTTTTACTTCTGGGATATTCCTCTGCCTCATGCAAACAAAGTTTAACCGAGTCTAGAAAATTACACCAAAGGGATTGGCACACAGCATTCGCACACACTCAGTGTAATAATATTTTGCATACAAATTATTTATTACTAAGTATTACCAACACACCTATTTTTTCTCTGTTTTTATTAATATAAATTATAAAATAAATATTATAATGTATAGACAAAATATAAAAAAAAGTTCAACATACCTAAAAATATGGCACTTTTATGTTAACACAATTATAAAACACCTGTGATACTTGGCATATTTAGGAAACAACTAAACATGTCATATATGAGGTGATTTTCCAAAGGTCTGATCCAAAAAGTGTGAAGAAACCGCAAATAGACTATACACAAGATTCTATATAACCAAATGGTTTCTGTGGTACATTTCTTTAAAGGATTGAAAAGTATTATCAACATGCAGTGGTAACTTACTCATGTTTATATAAAAGAAAACTTATCATCTAAATTGAAATTATAAATTGTGCTTGAGTGTTTTACGTTTTTCCCAAAATAAAATTACAGCACACTGATTTTGTGTACTGAAAATCATTGACAAAACCAGTAATCCATTAAAAATAAATTTTATATTTAGTTTCAATATGATTAACAACTGAATGATTTAGAATGAGTGAGTGAAGAGATTTAGGCAGCTCTGAACAGGGAGGTCTTGAGAGCCGAAGAATGGTTTCGAGACCGCATGGCAATGTGTCGTATAATTTTATGGTAGAGTAGAGAGGACCTTTTGAGAAATTTGACGTATTATGAAACATTAAGTGTAATGTATTATTGCTTTGTGTTAAATACATATGAATATCAGGATTTTCCAGTTGTACTCTAAAATGCGCATAAGTAAAGAATACAATTTCGTAAATATATAGACACTTGAAAAGGATATGTCAATTAAATTTTTATTTTATTTTGCGTGATTCGTATTATCATTCCTTTTTTTATCTGAAAATCCTTGTCATTGGCGTGGTTACCCCAAAAAATAACATATCACACAAAAGACTCTACATAATAATTGTAAAAAACTTTTCACAGACTGAAGACTAATACATTTTGTCGATAGTGTTTTCATGGCAAGGCCAATTTTGCTAATTTAGATGTTCANTTCACAGACTGAAGACTAATACATTTTGTCGATAGTGTTTTCATGGCAAGGCCAATTTTGCTAATTTAGATGTTCAGCAATATACTCCTAAAAGTTTTCTCACATCTGCCCTGGATGCAATTTAATTATTTACTTTCAGTTAGAGTATACAGGATTTATGAGTTTGAGTTGGTTCTGTTCAAGGTTAGTGTGTTCACGTTGAACCAGTTCGTAATGCCCATAATTACTTTTTTTAGTATGCCAATATCTAGGAAGTGATATCCAAGGAGAATGGACCCAATTCCATTAAATAGACTCCATTGGATTCTGTACACGTAATACCATTTTAAAAGCTTAAATTGAAAAGCTACTAGCAAAAATAATAACACTTATANCATTGGATTCTGTACACGTAATACCATTTTAAAAGCTTAAATTGAAAAGCTACTAGCAAAAATAATAACACTTATAGGCCTAAAATGAATCAACAACATAATATCAATAAAGGGAACAAATTAATATATGTAAACAAAAATTTCCTGTGCAACAATAGCAATAATATATAAAAACAACAGTATCAATGGCCACAATTTATATATCCATCTATTGAGTAAAAGAAGCATGAAGTAAACAAATATTCATGAGCTTGCCTTGAATTTTTAGAAGTCAAATTTACTATGTTGCTTAATGCTACATGGGAGTCTATGAAAAACTTTAATTCCACAGATGTGAATTACTTTTGTTATAATAGCAAGTAGTAATTGTTGATGAATTAAAATTGTTACCTAAACACTGAGGTACCATGTTACCAATACTTACAATCAACAAAGCCCCACAAAAAATTTAAACACACAAACACTTCAAACAATACCTCAATGTATTAAAAATACTAATACACGAATCACAGTAATTACCTATCTCTTATATTACATACTGGAATTTCAGTCCACTAAAAGTAAAGAAAAAAATTATTTAATTATTTAAACAATGAAACACAACATTGAACCATCTGAAGATGCACAGAGCATGCAAATATGGGTTGTTGCGATGGCGCTCAGCATATAGTACAGTAAAATTAGATGAAAACCTAAACATCCAAAAAAAAAAAAGTTCTCTCAGCGCCAAATTGTTCTATACCCTCCCTGTTGTCAGTAGTAAAAAGTTACACAACTTCTAGCGTCAGGTTTTAGAGGGAGGGGATGCAAAGGGGGTGAAATAGCCATTTTTCACAGTTTTTAGCAAATATCTCGGAAACTATGAGGTTTAGAGCAAACGTTATCCCATATAAAAATGATCTACATTAAATTTTTAACAAAAATTGTCATATACATGATTACGCCCAAGTGAACGGTTTCGGAGATATAGCGGGGGTAAAATGCCCATTTTTTTATTTTCTTGAAATGTCTCGAAAAAAACAAACAAAAAACATAAAACTATCAACATTATAAATAATTAAAATATATATTTTGATTTTGACGCTATTCCCCACCTGTGTGGTACTAGAGTCCTCAGTTAATGTTAGAGCGCACAGATTATAAGGTGCCTTAAAGGTTGAGGGTATGTAGTCTTTCGGTATTTCACTTTGCTGGTTGGTTGTATTGTCCCGAGTTTAAATATACCGAAACACTTCCGAGGTGTGGTACTGTATTTAACTAACTCGGATTAACTGTGGGCGAAGTCGTGGGGGAGGGGCCGATGACTTGATACTTAACTCTGCTTGTAGTGCTTGGTAGGTGTCGGCTGGATGAGGTCCGGCGATGTGGGAGGACTTGGAAAGGCCCACATTTGTTGCCGTCTCCCCTCGACTGCTGCTTTGGGTTCGCTCCTCGACGCTCTCCTCTCATTCCGACGTCCTCTCGCGATTCCCGACGCAACTGACTCTCTCGGTGCGGTGATAAAAACTGAACCCTTCTTCTCTCGTAAATTCGCTTATATCCTCTCTTGACTCCTTCCCTAAGTTCCTACATGTGTCTCCATTGTTGGGGGAGGGAGGTGGGAGGAGGGCGCAGTACAAAGCATACTTCCTACACACGCCATTGTTCTTGAAGGTTGGGGAGAAGGGGGTGGCCTGCACCCTAAAACTTACCCAGTCAGCTCGCCTTCCGCAGCGCATGTCCCAGTTGCCCCAAGGTTTGACTAAGGGGGAGGGGGAGGAGGAGTGCTCGTGGCACCCTTCCAAGCCTGTGAGCAGTTTTCTCTGGCGTGTTCCTTCAGCACGTGTTTTTGNTGTCCCAGTTGCCCCAAGGTTTGACTAAGGGGGAGGGGGAGGAGGAGTGCTCGTGGCACCCTTCCAAGCCTGTGAGCAGTTTTCTCTGGCGTGTTCCTTCAGCACGTGTTTTTGACGTCGGGCGAAAATCGTCCTATCTCGTCATTTCTCTGCTTGTACAAATTCCACGGGACTTGCTAGGGATGGTGGGGGTGGAGGTCCCGCGCTGCAGCGACACGTGTAACTGCGTATCCGTCCTCTGGGTTGACCTGTCCTGGCTGTCCATGTGTCCCGCGATGTGTGTCAACTTATAGGCACTCGCGGGGAGGATAATATGTCGGGGTGAGGGGGATTGTGACAGCGGTGCTTCTAACACTTCCAATATGTGTTAAATCTCAATTTGTAATACGTATATATGTATCCCCCATTTGTAAATTGCCACAATATACTGTTCTGCCATTTTTCCATCATAGGTATTTGACTGTAAATATGTCCAATATATCATGTAACCCATATTTGACATTAGGTACCTATTATACTCTTTTCCCCAAATTTACCAAACCTGTATTCCATTTGCTCTTTTGTATCAGATCAACCCTATACTTCGTCCATATTTCGTTGAAAAGAGAATTTCATGAATAGGAAGATCATGTAAAAAAAAACCAAATATAAAAAAGAAGAATGCTATATTAAAAAAAGGAGAAGTTGAATACAAATCTCTGAAAGTAATGTTGCAGGTAGGTCAATATTTTATTCTCAGTCAGCCGCCAATAGTTCATCTAGTGTGGTGGTAGGAAAGGAATCATCTTCCTCTTCGTCCAGTTGAAGATCATCATCTATATCACCCTGAATGATTATCGTGTCTTTGTTGACGCATCCAAGTCCTGAGCAATTGCTGCATATGTTTGAGCAGTTCAGACAACTCCTTCGACACTCGTTGTTTTGAATGCATTCGTCTTTGCAGGTGCAAACGATGAGAGAGAACAAGTCTTCGGGAGCAGCAGGATGTGTAGTTGTAATAAGACGAAGATGACCATCTATCTTTTTCCAACCCCACTTCAATGGATCTTTCTGCTCATTGAGCCATTGCTGCACTTGGTGATAAGCTCTAAAAGAGTGTTGTTTGGCAGATGCTGAAGTAGAGGGAAGTGCAGCAAAGTTGAACATGGAGTGCAGAGGCTGTTTTGCGATCGTTTGCAAATAACATCGGTGGCGTACAGAATCCAAATCGTCGGTGTTTAGAGATCCAAACATGAAAAGGAAAAAATGTTTTCCCGCATCAGCCACAGCATTTGGGTCATTAAATGTAAGAAGCTTTGTGTGAAGTGCCTTGTTGACTTGAACTTTTTTGAAAGGCGCTATTTTCCCCTTGTTGTAAATTGCCGAAACAGTGTCACATCCTGTGGAAGCATATACAGTCAAGAGAACATATTTCATTTCCCCGATGCCAAGCTGAATGTAAGAAATGGAGTGCTCTTTTTCCTGTTGATTACCTTGCTTTGGTATAACCATTTTCAATTGGTTGTTGGCTGGCGCATGAGCAATCAAGAAGACTAGTAAGTCAGTGTCGTTTCCAATCACTGCAGTGNTTTCAATTGGTTGTTGGCTGGCGCATGAGCAATCAAGAAGACTAGTAAGTCAGTGTCGTTTCCAATCACTGCAGTGGCTCCAAGTCCTTTCTCATCTTCATCAATTGCTGTGCGAACTATCATTGTGCCAGCATCACCCTGTGCTTGATGTACTTTGCAACCAGCTCTTTGAAAGTGCACTGTGAGGAGAGAAATCAGTTCCATTTTGTTCTTACCATTAGCTAGAAATTCAGCTTGCCCAAGAGTGACATTAATCGCATCTTCTACTTTCACTTCAACGTGAGTAGTAGTTCGTGATCTGCGCAGGTGCTCTTCATATTTTGTTCTCTGTTCTTCCTCATACCCATAAAAAACAACAGTAGCTTGTCCATAGTGAGTATTGATGTAGCTGGTGTAGTGCNTCTCTGTTCTTCCTCATACCCATAAAAAACAACAGTAGCTTGTCCATAGTGAGTATTGATGTAGCTGGTGTAGTGCTGACAAATCTGTTTGCCAGACTACACGGTGAAGGAAGATGCCCTCCATCAATGACGTATGACACATGCCCTGGATCTGACGTGTCGGATGGTTCATTTTCTTCAGGCACCAAAACTGACACCATTGATGATTTGCTTCGCTTCCTCATCAAACCAGACTCATTAAGAAGAGATGGAGGATAAGCACATAATTCAAATTTGAAAATGTTTGCCAGTTGCTCATCACTTATTACTGTACACACCATTCAGTGTAAAAGGGTGTTAGGGTTTACACATGCAGTATCATTACGAATTGTCACCGATTTGGTGATGGTGGCTAGAGACTTCACTACTAACTTTCTCTTTAAGCGTATGTCACTGAATGCTTTCTTATCGATATCTGTCAATGCTCCTAATCCAATTTCAAATGCTTCATCACAATTCACGTTTTCATCTGCCACAACCCCTGTTGACAAGGAAGACAGTTCAGGGGGTTTTGAAAAGGGGGTATGTTCCTCAAGCTATGAAATGAAAGTTTGCAAGTTTTTGGAATTCCGCTTCTGATTTGCCTCTCGCAGCTCTATATGTTGCTCTGAAGAGACGCTGCGAACTCCCGCAAATTCTTCCATCGCTTCAACTACTCGGGAACAGGTTGGCGCGGAGTGAATTCATGTTGCAATAGTTTCGCTGTGATTCCTCTCCCTCCAGTAAATCCTTCACTGCTACTCAAAGATCTCATGAGAACCTGCTGGTCAGAGAACAAACTCACCACCTTTTTCACAACAAGGTTTTAAGACACACTCCGCCACCCCGACACACGTCCCATTGTAAACGTCGCAATTACTGTAGTTTTGTACACTCAAACCTCGATAACAGTTGAACTTCATGAGGAATTAAGAAGAAAAACTTCACTTAACACGAGCGTATAAGGCAGACGCTACCGAACTAACAGGGGCTCCTGGCTCCAGGCAGTGGTCGACCGGCCCTCCCCTACCCGTCTTCCACCCTGTGACCTTGTACCTACCGAACCCTCTTGAATAGAAACGAGCCCTTTTTTTTTACATGATCTGAGAAATTATGCAATTTTTACTACCTCCATGTCTCCGTAACCGTTCACTTTAGCTAAATCATGTGCATCACCATTTTTTTTCCTTCAAAATTTAATGTAGATCATTTTTGTATGGGGTAGATGTTTGCTCTAAACCTCATGGTTTCCGAGATATTTGCTAAAAAATTTGAAAAATGGCTATTTCGCCCCCTTTACACCCCCTCCCCAAAAAACCCGACGCTAGAAGTTGTGTAACTTTTTACTACTGACTACGGGGAGGGTATAGAACAATTGGCGCTGGAGATAACTTTTTTTTTTTAATGTTTAGGTTTGGCCGATTTTTTGGCTAGTTTTACTGTACTAATAAAGAGGAGGGGTGGAGANTTTTTTTTTTTTTATGTTTAGGTTTGGCCGATTTTTTGGCTAGTTTTACTGTACTAATAAAGAGGAGGGGTGGAGAGGGTCTCATCGTTATTACAAGACACGTCACAATAGCTATTTGGAATCCTTCCATAGACACTATGCATTTCTGCATAGAAATATCTTCTATCCATTGAAGTATTTAGGGACAAACTTCACACACTTTAGTAACATGTACAATTATTATGATTTTTTAATTTCACAGTCAGCCAATTTGTGTGTATACTTGGCCCTAATGTTCATTAACTTCTGTGATCATAATTTATGACGATATTCACTTTAATTTAATGTATATATTATTAGTTCGTCAGTTTTGATGTAACTGTTTGCACTTGCACTAAACCTACATGCCTTTTCAAACTTTGCTATAGTCAGACCAGAAACTATATTCCCTTTTAACATTCACTGGCATAATGTGTGTAAAAAGTAGAAGATGGAATTATGTTACCAGGAAAATCCATTTGTATACACATCATGCGTAATAATAATCCTTGCTCAAATAAGACTATTAAGTACGAAGACATTTTCAGTATACAGCTTGGTAACTATAGAGAACTCTTTAACAGTAGGAATATTTTTCGAGTGCAGAAAATACTTCAAACTACAAGTAGACAACAAATAAAAATATTGAAGAATAAGATACACATGCTATCAGTTTCAATACGATAATTTCAACAACGAGAATATATAATCCAGCACATATTCATCCAGAAACATAAAACATTTAAACAATAGGGCTTTGGTGAAGATATAGGTAAAAATGCAAAATACACTGACGTACACTTCAACAGTTGGAATCGTGTGGGAAGACCAAACACGTGACGTCATAACGTGTGAAGACGAGTGACAACAAGGTAGCAGAAAACCAGATTCAGTTAATACTTCAATTATAGAAAGAGTAGGGGCTNGTGTGAAGACGAGTGACAACAAGGTAGCAGAAAACCAGATTCAGTTAATACTTCAATTATAGAAAGAGTAGGGGCTTATCTGAAAGAAAGGTTTCTGCACGTTAATTGTGCTATATTTTGCTTTAACTAAGCCTCCTTTGTTGTAAATGTACAGTCACATAATATGATGTTAAGTTTTTAGTGAACTAAAAAAATCTAAACTTTCCAAGTACAGATAACATACCTTCTTGTATTCATAAACTGCAATAGAGTGGGTTGAAAGTATGTATTGGGTATTTTACAGTGTGCATGGGCTTACCATATTTTAATTAGGAATTTCTGTAATTTTCATGGCATGGTCGGATAAAAAAAAATTAGGAAAATAAAAGTACATAGTTACCATTAATTGTTTACGCAAATCGCCATGTTGCTGCCCTTGACCCTTATGGCTAAGCGCCGTGAACGAAAGTAAAACAGTATGCAGCATATGCTGTTACCGTTTACGTGGAAAATTTGAACTCTGGTAGCTTTCGTTCCAGGGTTGTGCAGTACATAGAGAGAGGAGAGAGTTGCTGCCTTCACTATAGGTAATTTACTAACTACTGTGTGAAGAATTGTAATTCACGAATGGAGCAAGAACTGTGTTCTGAAAAGTGAGATAAGATGAGAATTGATGTACGTCACAGCCTTCCACAGTACGGCAGGTCACTGCATTTCATAGGTAACCTGGCAGACTGTGTTTTGCTGTCAGTTCCCACACAAAAGTGAGCATATGCATTACTTACTTTTCACTGCCAAGGAGTTTTATCCGCCACTAACATAGGTGAGTGCGATAAAATCACTGTTGCTGAAAAAAAAGTTAACTACTACAGAAAGCCATTTTGCAATACCACCGTTTCCCTTTATTTTAATAATTATTTTCCAACTCGTAACTTGGCTATTACCCCATGGCAAGTGCTTCTTCCCTTTTCCCTCTCCAGTCCTTTCCTAAATCGCCCAACATCTTTCACCACAAGCCAACTCCTCCCCAACACATTCCACTACCTCGCTGCTTTCCTCTTCCCGTCCGCCTCCATAACCTAAATCACACACACACAGAATAGTTGCTTCAAGCGAAATCTCTGCCACTCTACTTCCTGAAGCACGAGCAATAGCGAGCACATTGGGCCGCACCAATTTAACTGCTTCATATTGTTTTCCCGGATCGTTGCATAAATTTTCTCGTGCGAATTTGGTAAAAAATACCCATGAAGGAGGTAAAACAATGCTGCCTCACACACACACACTATTGTTAGCAATCTGGGAAGCAGAGTTGCGCTGGTTTTGTGTGAAATCACAATTTCGTGGTCTTTTTCTACATCTTTAATGATTTCCTTGTATTTTTGTTTGTTTTTTAA
Organism: Clitarchus hookeri; assembly: GCA_002778355.1. Classification (NCBI taxonomy): domain Eukaryota; kingdom Metazoa; phylum Arthropoda; class Insecta; order Phasmatodea; family Phasmatidae; genus Clitarchus; species Clitarchus hookeri. The sequence continues at coordinate 140,802 of NQII01000531.1, read as the reverse complement.
ATGTAATTTACCCCACAATTTCCCTGGTTTTTATTTGCCCTCCCCTCTGTCGTGTATTTTAACTTGTATATGGCNTAATGTAATTTACCCCACAATTTCCCTGGTTTTTATTTGCCCTCCCCTCTGTCGTGTATTTTAACTTGTATATGGCATATACCAATACGACCATGTTTTAGTTATAAATAGTATTATCAATAAATACCAATTTCTGGCATTGTGAACATTTCCTTCAGATGAGCCCCTAACTTTTCATACTGAAATATTCACCGGATTCAAAATGCGATATATCTAGGATAATAGTTCATAACGCAAGTCAAATTAGTGTCGTGTTACCAGAGTAGAGAAGGGGGAAAAACATTACAAGTTAGGTAATGGCCCGACTAAGCATAACAATTGTAGACACTAGTAGCACGATGAAAAGGATTGACATTCCTGTTTTCTTACTCCGTAGGCAAACAAAGCTCACCAATACTTATTTTATTTCCATAGTCACCCCGCCCCTCTTATCACTAAAAATCGGCACATAACTTGCTGTGGCGTTTACTCAATAGTTTCAATTACATATAATTAGTTTGTTGGAACATTTGTCATACTTGGAACAAATGCGAGGAGCCGGCAGAGTTGCTGGTGCATTGTGCTGGGAAGAACACAGTGGCACACTTAACGAGTGCTGACAACACGACACAAATATAATTTACATATAACCTTTAAAANTGCTGACAACACGACACAAATATAATTTACATATAACCTTTAAAATAAAACACGTGACAAGGACACTATAATTTTAAGGCCCTTGTAAACTCCATAATACATTAAGGCGGCGCATTTACTTCCCCACAAATAAGGAGCATTGAAATTATTCAGTATCCAAGACCAAAATTCTAGCCACGTGCTCACATAACCCCAACGAACATACACTAGGCGTACAATAAAAACAACAACAAGAATGGTCACCTTCGCTTGCTACTAGCGAAGCTTTTCTCAACAGGGAGGTTTGCTGTGACTACTACCAAACGTTCTGCTAACAGTCGAAGTCGAGACTGAACTAAACGGCCCGTAACTGCCATACGAATGAGGTGTCCGTCATCCCGTGTGTCGTCACAGTTCATGGTCCAGGTGTGGCCTTTTTACGTCGACAAGGCATACTGACTCCAGTATCAACTTTTACAGCTCACTGACGATGAACAACTATACTTGTCTGGATACTTAACAGTCATCTATTTATATGTTTGTACACGTCCGTTCAGAGGGCGCTGCTCCATCTAAGCACGCACAATCGCTCAAATTTTAATCATTTCCATATCGTACCCTGCTTTACATTTCCTGAGAGTTTCATTTCATTGGCATATATTTAATGGTGTTGCATTTTTCACACAAACACGAGTGTAAATGAGCAATTATTACTTTAAAAGAAAAAAACTCAAGATTTCTTAAAATAACGATTGTAAAAGTGTGTTTAGTGCACTTTTTATAATTAACATCAGCAGAANAAAAAACTCAAGATTTCTTAAAATAACGATTGTAAAAGTGTGTTTAGTGCACTTTTTATAATTAACATCAGCAGAAAAAATTATTAAGCCGTAAATTTGTGACCTAACAATAATTATGAAATTAAATAACACACGTTTTTCATTACTATTTTGGGATTTATTGAGTGTGATACCATTCTTTTTATTGTAATAACTTCAGCTGTTTAAGTATGTATCGTTCAAAGTCGGAAAAATTTGTATTTGTTGATTGCAAGCTTCAGAGTGAAAAAACTCAAAACGGGAATTGAAAAATATGTCACCGACTTTGCAGCCAAAGTAGATCCAGAAACCCAACTGGATCACGGCCCCGACTTTCACCACTGTACAAAGTATGTTGTACTGGGGAAAGAATGTTATAATATAACATCTTGGGAATAATCTAATGATGTTATTTAAACAATTACTGCACTTCAAAATGAAACTAAATCTGCAGACGAAAACGTACATTTTCTTGTAGCTGCAGTTTTATAATTTCAGAATAAACTGTTTTATTAATGTTTGCGTCGTAACGGAAGTTCTTGGCATTATATATCATCAAACTAATATTACAGTCTGTTCGGTTGGCTTCAGAAATTATTGCGGAAGGGAAAAACACATAACCACAAATCCCATAAGTCTATACCTCATGGACAAGTAAGGTAGATTGCGATGAAGGTATCTACACTGACAAGAACGTTGTAAGAAAACACCACCCCCCCCCCAAACTCCTTCATTTTCTTTCGTAAATTCAATTATTATTATTAAAGAGAACGTCATTCGTTTTAAGTGAAATACTTATTTACTTATCGTAGAATGTAACAGTTTCTAACTTACACTTCGGGATTTAAAGTGATTCCAAGTCAGTGCAAGTATTTCTCTAGATGCCATGCAGATAAGGGTGTTCTAAAGTTGCAAATGAATTTTATAAATAATGTTAGTAATAATGTATTTTTATAAAGGTTTGTAACTGTACAAATAACTTCCGAATATATTCTTAAATATTGTGTACCTTATTATCTCTCCTCATCACGCATTCGCATGTACCTGGTTGAGATCAGAGATCTGCCCGTAGTTTAAAGATGCCTTCAACGACCACACATATGGAGCAGCGGGGAATGTAATAGTGGGAAAAATCGAAGTATCCTGAGAAATTCCGCCGGCTAACGGCAACGTTCGCCACATGAGAAAATCGGGCGTGACTACGTTGGGATGCGAACCAGAATCGCCGTGGTACGTGGCCAGTGAACTAGCCACTCGACCGCCCTTTCCCTCACTCGACCTCCACCCCTTTCCATCACAAAATTGAATGTCATAAAATAAAATAGGGAATCCCTAAACTTAAGCACTTTCTGTGTTAGGTAGGGCATTTCACGCTCTTGTACAGAGTGAGTATAAAATAATACCCCAACTTTGAAGGTCTATAATATAAAAACCAAACAACCTTGATTGACTAATCAAATGAACCGTGGAACCATGAAGTTTGTTTACCATACATTCATAAATGTTCAATGTGACCACCACGAGCCGCCCGAACGACATCTACGCTATAATCAAAACCAAACAACAAACAACCTACAACCTTGATTGACCAAATGAACCGTGGAACCATGAAGTTTGTTTACCATACATTCATAAATGTTCAATGTGACCACCACGAGCCGCCCGAACGACATCTACGCTATAATCAAAACCAAACAACAAACAACCTACAACCTTGATTGACCAAATGAACCGTGGAACCATGAAGTTTGTTTACCATACATTTTACTTACTAACCGTTACGAATGCGCGTTCACAAGAGGTGACAAATCACCAGGTACTAGCGAGCCTGGAGAAATTTTATTTTAACGTTTAGGATCAGAAATAGAGAGCAAACTGAAAATGTATGTCATGTGGTGCTGTAAAGAGTATTTTGATAGTCTATAAGAAACCAAATTTTTGCGCTGTACCTGTGCGATGTCTCCTGATGACAAGACAAATCTATAAGCATACCAGAGATCAATACAGAATTACACAAGACGTACAAAATTGAGTCAGTATAAGCTAATCACTATTCGCTTTCATTTCATAAAAAAAAAAACAGAAAAGCCGTATGATCTTGGGGAGAGTATGCACACCCCAGGTGGCTTTTGTGAAAATATTTAGCCTCATTATAACTTGTACAACTTAAAAAAAATGGAAGTGAAAAAAAAAAACGAAACAGAAGCACCCATTATAAAATTGTTTCATATTTGGTTGTTTCTAGTTACTGTAAATATAATAAATATTAAACATATGTTTAAATCGCATGTGATATTATATTAAAGCCTATATATTACATACATATTCACACATAAACACACAGTTTGAGGTTAATTGGAAAACATACACAGTTTTAGCGGTAAACAAAAAATTATCCAAGTATACAATACATCAAAATGTACAACTAAGTGAAGACCTCTTCGCATTTAATTTTTGTGCGTTTAAACACGCTATATTATAATTGGCAAATGTTATTAGCGTAATTACTTAGCCGTCTTAAAAAAAGGCGGAGAGAGAAAAAAAACAACCGAAGAGACGCTTTAAAAGCTTCGAAAAACGGGCATAGCAGGTTTAAAACGGGACGTACGGCCAACCTAAAATAGCAGTATTGATTTATTTGCACATACGTACCTTCCCGTTTCTGCCTATACGGCCCGCGCCATACAGGGACAGGCCAGGGTTTCTTGGACATACGCTACACCCCCATTTTCTTACGTGAAACTTTATTAAACCATTACAGGCTTATAGATGACACTGCAACAAATGAGCAATATTTCACGCACAGAGAGTGCGTGGTTAAGATCCACAAAGCACACATTCAATATGGAGTACTACCACTTCTCGCGGATATACAAGAAGCGATGCAACGAAGCATTCCATCATACAGGAGGATGATAGTGTCCTGAGGCACATGCCACCATGCTTCCTGCAACTGCACGCATATAGATCAGGAAATGTTTGGGAATGTGGCTGACAGTAGTGCCGCTGTAGTGTAGTGGTTAGACCGCCCCCCCCCCCTCAACAAGGCGAACCGGGTTCGCTTCCCCGCAGGGTCGCCCCCGAATTTTCGCCATGTGGGAATAGTGCCGGACGATGCCGCTGATCACGGGGTTTTCCCGGGGATCTCCAGTTTCCGGCGCTGCTGCATACTCACCTCGCTTCACCCTCATCGGTTCTCAAGACCTCGATGTGAAGGGCCGTCCGAATATCTTCACTCACTAATTTAATAGGGGACAAATATGGAGGCATGTAAGGCCAATAAATGGTGTCTACATCCTGTAGAGCCTGGTGGGTGATGCGAGCTGTATGAGATCGGGCATTATCTTGCTGCACGATAGCAGGGGGGTATACTGCACACAAACGGCAGAAAATAGTGCCGCAGAATCTCATTAAGNACGTATTCGTAAGATGTTTCCATGTCTTCAACAACAACGACGTGACCGGGAGTCATAACTGATGGCACCCCATTACCATAACACCTGGTGTGCGGGAAGTATGGCGTTTACGTGCACGATCGTTACGTTTCCCATTGCGGCCCAAATCACGTTGCAGCCATCATCTGAATTAAGACTGAAGCGGCACTCATCAGAGAACACAATGCGTAGTCATTCCTCCGTCCAATGTTGACGTTCCTGTCACCATTGACGGCGTGCCGCACGATGCCGAGGGTCAAAGGCAAGCGGCACAGTGGATGCCGTACCTGCAGGCCAGCCTCATTCAAACGTTGACGAATGGTTCTTGCTGAGATCGGCAAATGCAGTGCAGGTCCTACAGACTGCAGGATCTCTCTGGATGTGGTGCCGCGTTCTACTGCTGCACGTAAGCGGATACAACGATCTTCTCTATCTGTAGTGAGTCTGGCAGGACCAGTACAGTACTTGTTAGTACCCACGCCTGCTCACATCGTGTCACAGTTGTGACTGCACGGCCAAGATGAATGGCTATACAACGAGCCGACCATCCGGCTTCGTGCAATCCGACCATACGATCCCGTTCAAATGGGTGTTGGTGGTGGTATTCTTCGTGAGCACGATTCCGTGGCATACTGATCTGCCTCATAACACGCAGATTTCTGCATTTTCAGCATGGCGTATGGCCCTTTTAAGCACTGGGTACTGGCCACAAGCGAAGCGCTTCCTATATCATGTGTAGCAGTCACGTTTCTGCGACGTAACTTAAACCATATGCATTGCGCAATTGTTACTCTATGAGGTCTTTATTTTATTGCATTAGGATGGCACCTTACAGGTGTGGCGATTTACATGTTCGGCAGTGGATTATTTAAATATGCCTTTACTTTTTTATTTAACTATTAAAATAGTTCAATTTGTCCAGTATTTATTTACGACTAATTTATACAAAAGTAGGGCTAAAAATTTCCATATTTTTATTTTGAATGTTTATCAGAGCTTGTATAGAATCCTATTTAGATATTTTGGTTTCTATGTATTTCGTTGTGTGAACTGCAAGTTACTTTTCGAGCCAGGTCAGTCGCCGGTCAAGCCGAGTTTCGTGCAGAGTCTCACTCCGGATGTTAGCCGCTGCATAACAAACTCTGCGGTCTTTGCTCAAGCGCCAGCGTTTCTGAATGTGCGCTTGTCTGTAGTTTTCAAGCGTGTTCCTGCGCTCACCGCCTGATTTTGGCACAAAAAACATTGTATTCACGTGACTAGATTTCCTCTCCCCTGTGTCCTGGAAATTGAATAGCCTGTAGTGCACNGCACAAAAAACATTGTATTCACGTGACTAGATTTCCTCTCCCCTGTGTCCTGGAAATTGAATAGCCTGTAGTGCACCACCCACGCTACCTATCGGCAGCTTTATCATAAATTCGTTGGTATTTTGTTTGCTATCCTTCGTGCTTCAAGTACCTTAGTTCAAACATTTCTGACTTCAGCGTGAAGCCATCATGGCGTATCGTTGTCGTGCTGTGGTCGCAATTGTATTTTTCGGCACTTACGTGGCGACAAGATGTTTTGGTTTTCTTTGATTTACTAATCGTGTAGTGAGTAGAAGATAATTTGTGCAATTTATCTGGCAATTCTCGGAATTGTTTTGGTGAGACAGTCTACATGAGTTGAGACGTCCGCCTGTTTCCCTCTTGAAAGGTTCGACACAACTTGTCTTGGACGTGATTGGAAGTTTTCAAGTTGTCATGTTTACGCGTAGTTGAACATAGAGCCCAGTTTATCTTGGACTGGCACACTTACACCTGCTTTTGGTGGTGTATCCATCTCCCATCTGCAGTTACGACTAAATGGCATAGTTGTTAAGCAATTTGTCTGCCCTCGGTGTCAGTTCCCACCACTCGATGGCAGTTTTTTTTGTACAGGGTATCTACGGTTCCCATCAGATAAGTCTGTCAGCAAAATTGATATATACAGGATGGTCCGCCTAACGCGGACATACCCAAAATTTCCGGAATCGTTGCAGATCAAGAAATGCTAAATGAAATTATGTACGGGGTAAGTAATTTGCCACAAAGTAACTATTCGTAACACGTGTATGGGCAGAAATAATTCAATAAAAATGATTTTTTNGGGTAAGTAATTTGCCACAAAGTAACTATTCGTAACACGTGTATGGGCAGAAATAATTCAATAAAAATGATTTTTTCCCTTTAAACAAACATTTATTTCAACGGCATCTGAAAGTGCGTGCAAAGAAGAATTCAGTGATATAGCATNTTTTTTCCCTTTAAACAAACATTTATTTCAACGGCATCTGAAAGTGCGTGCAAAGAAGAATTCAGTGATATAGCATATGCAATGGAAAGTAACAGAGAAACGCCAAAAAATAATGTGCAAATATGAATAAGTTAAGTGGGCCGGTAGCATGGGGCAGTGAATGAAAAGAGAAAGACTGAAAATAAAGAAAGATATTTAGGCGGCGCTTGACAGCTGGTGAGTCTGACGTTAACGGTCAAAAATAAAAGGAAGATAGATTTTGCAGAGAGGAATATTTTAAATTATGATTATGTTGGTCATTTAGAAAAATACTTGCTCAATTAATGTTCGTTGCCGTTCATTATTTTTGTGAAAACAATCCCCTTAAAAAGTTATGCTAAAATAGTTCAAAATAATTTCTGTGTTACTTGTTATATGAATAACAGAATTAAAAAATGTACGAAGATGGCGAGTCTAGCTATTGGAAAATGTGCATACTATTTGGTTTGGCCAGTCTATGACGTCTTGAATTCTGACTGGTTGGCGTTAAACGTTAAGAGGGCGTAGGGAATAAAGAAACGATAAATATGATAATTGAAATCTACATGTTACTGGCAGCTAGCATCAATAATCCAAGAAAGGGCAATTCAAGGTAGCAATTGTTGCCAACTTGGAGAACATGAATGCTATAATGATTTATTCCACTTTATCTATATCTTGCGCCGTGAATCTGTAGACCTACACAGCTATATTTGCGGCACAAGGCATTATGCTAAAATACTAGCTCACCCTGGTAAAAAAATTTGCTTACAAGGTTGGCAAAACCTTGTCTCTAGAACTGATATTTACTGGTAGAGACCGGAATAAATCGCGAGTTCAATGACCTGCAGGCTAGACTCTACAGACTTATGTACAAATATGCCGATATCAACCGCACATTGGTTGTCTGCTGTCACAGTAGAAGGCGACGATTGGACCAGCATTCTCCAGGAAGTGTCAAATATAGCGTGGGCCAATGGATTAAGTTATATAAACGCATGTGTTTTGAATTCTAGCTTGTCCTAAAATGAATCCGCGAATTCTTCCGGTCTCTATTTATTGGTCTTTCGATACTGGCTTCCAGAGATCTGTAGACTTCACGACTTCAGTTAAGAAGTTAAGCAATAATTTATGTATCGCGCACTCTTAAACGCAAAGGGCGAACTTAATGTGTTTAACGTTTAGCGTCACCGCGACGTTTAGCTTCGGTTGTAGCCGCAGCCATTGTTAAGCGCGTATTAATGACTTACGGTAACGTCAAATCGATTGTATACTGCAAAGTGAATGTAGGTAACTGCGCAAAACCAGTCTCGTGTCTCAACAATTAACTGCTTTCCTGCCAATATCATAAATGACGTAGATAGGATATAAGTTTAAAACACTGTTTAGAAAACAAGTGCTTTGAGATGTTTGTACACTTTCTCTAACCTACTTCTAATACAATTTGATTAAATTAGAATTGGTGCAAGTATTTTATTTATATAAGATGGCATTTATTTTTAAAATTAACACTTTCATCACTGCTGACCATGTGACTTTGACCGTTGTATTGGCGTGAGAAAGGTCAATGTTGGGCAAATGCGCAGAAGACGAAAAATCGGCTTACCTCATCTTTAGTCTCTGTTGTACAGGACTTTAGGAACTAAGGTCGCGGTATCTGGCGCCGGGAGCGTTTAGCCCTCGGAAGTACGAGCGCAGCAAGTGTTGGGGAGGGCGAATGGGAAGCGGGCGGCGTAGAGGACGGCGATTGGACGCGGGGCGAGGGGACGACGCGCCAATGGAGCGGGTGGCGCCGCCAATCAATGGCCCCGCGCGACGCCACTGCGCACGAGCTGGTCACGTGACCACTCAGGGCCCAGCACATCCTTACACGCCACCGCAGTCTTCCCTCACGACTTTGCCACATCGCTTGGGCCACTCCTAGAGACAACGCTTTCTCGCGGGAAATGTTGACTATTTCCTAGGTTTCGACGCCTTGTGCACTTCAGAAAATTTTCCTTCATTGTGATCTTCCATGTACATATGTAGCTGCTATCCTATTTATTTGGGCCAATGAGAATTCTACACACTAAGAATGAATATTTGTGTCTGGAATGCGATCTGCAACACGGAGTCAAAATGCATCATCCAATCGTAAAATGATCAGAACACAACAACGTCTTAGAAAAAATGTTGGCACAAATTTTTTTTTTGCGATTTTACAGTTTATCCATCCCACTTAAAGGAAGCCGTACGAAAAAAGTACACGAGTTTTTCAGATATACTGCCATCATCCGAGAAGAGGCAGTTCTGAAAGGTTCGTTTCAGGTTCGATTCCATGTCGGCAATATAACATGTACATAAAACTGTGGTTCATAGCCAATCTTAAGTCCTTAAGTTCAACCTATTACACATGACTAGAAATTAACTTTGAATTAGCAAAGTAGTGATGTGTTAAAGGCTCTACGCCTGCCTGCAGCTATTTTGCGCTTCGCAACGAGTGAACTCATACGGCCGTTTCTTCATCACTCACCACTTGTCTCGTCGCCTCTACGCGCAAGGTGCTCAATTGGCGTGCAGTCTTCCCATCAGCGACTAGCATGAACGCGACTTTAAGCTGCGATCCTGTACATTCATACACGCTAATAAAGATAAAAGTATGATGCGTGTCTAAAGACAACTCCGAAGTTTCTGTATGGGAAATCTATCAGCTAAAACCTATTCCGAAAATACCAGTTTTAGCCATTTTCACGCCCAAAAAAAATATTCTTTCGAGCTCAAAGAGGTTGAAACTTGTCTTTGGGCACCAAACAAATCTTAAATGCTTTTCGAGTTTACACATTACTACAAAATATCCAATCGTTTGTGAATTACTTGTTTTCTACCAAAGCTCTGCAACGCACTTCATGCACGAGCCAGGCGGAGCTCAAGTAAATAACATACAGAGTTTATAGGGTTTTTTTAATGTGCACAAAAAACTTGGGTTTTCTTTCCAGCTAAAATATTAAAATAAGTGTAATTTTTTTTTTTTTTTTTTACAATAATACTGGCCGAACTCCTTACGCACACGACAAGAAATAAAATATCCGCAGTTCGTAGCCTACACGTCGACAATACTTCGTACACGAGTTGTACACGGTGACCGTAAACAGTGTCGTACGTTCTTCCCCATGAACCGAGCCGAAGTGCAGCCGTGTACCCGTGGCGCTATCGAGCGGCGAGCCCAGGCCGCGTCCTGCGTGGGACGCAAGAGGCGCACGCGCTAGTCACGCGTCGTCGTGTCCTACATAGAAACTGCTTTTTCCAAATCCATGTAGCGCCAATTTACCTCAATATAGCGACAACCAAGAAAGGTCATTTTGTTGTCGGAAAGCATTAGCTGCAAACTTAAATTAATTACCATAAATAAGCGCACAAGAAAAGAAACACATTACATTTATCGGAAAAGACACTGTTTTGGTGTATTGGCTACGAACTGCGGAGCACACGATGACATCAGTAGTTATGATAGTTTTTGCTTCTCATGTCCCATACCTCTTACGAAATTATTCGATAATCAGCTCATAACAATTATTTCAATATGCTGTTTACGGTTATTTCCTACTCTTCTGAAGCCCTAAAGTTCTACTTCCTGGATATTTNAACAATTATTTCAATATGCTGTTTACGGTTATTTCCTACTCTTCTGAAGCCCTAAAGTTCTACTTCCTGGATATTTCTCCACCTTATGCAAACACAACTTAACCAAATATTAAAAAATTAGACCAAAGGGACAGCACACCAGATTTGTGGGCAGCCAGGGTAATATTATTTCGCATATGAACTGTTTCTTATAAAGGTATTGCCCCACACCTATTTTCTCACTGTTTTTATTCATAATAATAATACATAAAATATAACTTATGGGTAGAATATAATTAAAATTTAATTTTTAACTAAAAAAATGCACTTTTATGTTAATGATAAGTACAAAACTCCTGTAATGCATATTTAGGAAACAATCAGACACGTCATATATAGAATGATTTTTTTTCAAAGGTTTTATTCAAAAAGTGCGAAGAAACCGCGAATAGGCTATATATATTCTCCATTTCCGGTGTTGATCTGACCCTTACGCCACTGGCGCGCGAAGAATCTCGTAATTATTCGATATGATTTGTTGGCGCCCGTAGCAGCTGGCGGACGCTAGCGCGCGTGTTGCCTTCTGCCGCTCACGCACAACACTGCCATTACTCATCATGAATTCGAATTTTGCTGCTCGAAGCTGACACCGAAATCGAATCCCACGCACGACACGGNACTGCCATTACTCATCATGAATTCGAATTTTGCTGCTCGAAGCTGACACCGAAATCGAATCCCACGCACGACACGGCCTTACACTAGTGATCGCTCCTTCTCCCTCCGCCTCCACCGCACTTCCTTTTCCCTTTACACGCCGTAATTCCTCTCGCCGAGAGAGCTGGCGCAGTGGTAAATCTTTCAGACTAGCATTCTGGAAGACCCGACTTCGATTCCTGTGTCCCGCCATCCTGATTTCGGCTATCCATGGTTTCCCGAAATCACTGCAGGCGAATACTAGGATGGTTCCTTACTACAGGTCACGGCCGATTCCTTCTCGCTCCTGCTTCTCTGAATAACTTGCTCTATCGCTAATGACCTCGCTGTCGACGAGATGTTAACCCCTCTACCTACCTACCTACCTACCTACCTACCTACCTACCTACCGCAATTCTTCACCGATTAAATTACTGAAATTCTGGTTAACTTCATACATAAAGGGAATAAAAATGATTACAGACTATTTGCTGCTGAGCACATTTGAAAGACCGTTCTGGATCTACATTACTTCTTATTTTGTATCCTTCCACCAGATGGGAAATTAGCATTGCCGTATTATATTTTTGCATCAATAAACCTTCGAAACGAAAGTACGACAGTTCCAAACATTTGTGAACATAAGAAACCTTATGTTAAAAAAATGGCGTTTATAGTTTACCAAATTGCAACATCACACGTAAAATAAAAGTTAAAGACATGGACTACTTTTTATCAACAGCTGTCAACTTTAAAAGGAGTATTTCAGTCGTCCGTTAAAACATACATGATCATAAGTAGGAACACTTTTTTTTTTTTTTCCAAATGTCGATTTAAAAAATATATATATTTTATAGCTTTGTGAATGAAAGACACGGATCTTTAGACAATTGCGGAGTTAGAAAAGAGGGAAGGGAAGAAAGAGGAGGGGAGAATCATAAAAAGGGAGTGACTCTATAAGCCGCACAGTTAAGTGTAGTGGATAATTGGGGGGAGATAATGAAAATACGCGTGCAAAGCGAGCAAGCCATCAACGAGGCGGAGTGGCACGAACAATCAACTATCTGCCGAACGGATCCATGCATACACGTACAGGCATGCCCGACAATCCGTGATCAACACGATGCATAAATTAAATCTGTTGCACAAAAACACTGACAGGCTCGCATCCACGAGTTAGTCCAAAATTGTGGTGCACTGGCAAAAAGGTTTTGTTGAATCAAACATTTGTTTGGCGCAACAAAATTAATTGTTTGTATAGGGGCAATAAAATGTTTTGTTCTCATTTGGTTATCCCAAAAAAAGGATTTGGTTAGAGCAACTGGCGATTTTTTTTTCTCTACGTAAATTAAACAGNTCTCATTTGGTTATCCCAAAAAAAGGATTTGGTTAGAGCAACTGGCGATTTTTTTTTCTCTACGTAAATTAAACAGTTTTGGTTAACATAAAAAAAATTGGAAGCCCGATCGAGATTCGAACCTAGATCGTTTGCGCCAAAGCTCTACGCCCCAGCAACCTCAGCTAAAGTGAAGTAGGAATGTTTTTAAATACATAAATTTAGAATAACAAACTACGTGCGAAAATTAATATTTCTTTACAACTTTACTTTTTAGTTTCCCGTTTAACTTAATTTATTCGGATGTTTATACTGTTACAATTTTCTCAAAGTCAGTGGGCTAAACCTAGTTCATTAGGGGCTAGAGGTCTGAGCTAAATAAAAATACGGGTTTTATATATTCCCCGGGGCCCTTGCTGGCGCGAAAAGAGTATGAGGGTTTTATCAGGGTGCTCACACGTTTTTTTTTAAATTTATATGATACATCCGTATTACCTCTCAGAATTAAACGAGTAAAAATCTTCCTATGGACGACCGCTCCTCCATTTTAAGTGATGAGCTTACTAATTCTCGGTCGACAAATTCCTAGAACCTCGATATCTTCCACTGGAAAACTGGTGGGTTGAAATGCGTTTCCGACAGCTAACTCCAGAAAATGAAAATGTTTTCACACGTCGGTTACTCTTCGTCAGTGATATGCATTTATTGACATTAGTACTAAGCAAATTTTTTAAAGCACGAAAATATCGTGGTGGGCGGCCCACCCACCCACACCAGTACATTTTTTTCAGGGGACACCGTGTGTTTTGAGTTGAGAGAGAGAGAGCTTAGCAGCTGAAATGAGTGAGGACGTTTAGGTTGGCGAAGAATGTCAAGTGTCCCAAGAAAATCTGCCGGACATCGCCAAGTCTATCACGGGTGATACTGTCGGAAATGCCATGAATCACGTTTCCCACATGCGCGAAAATACAGATGTGATCCCTGCCGGGAATCAAACCTAACTCTGGTAGCTGTGCAACAGCTGTCGAGAGGAAGTTGTGAAGTATTGAGCGTGTCCGGTCCTGTGTCGGTGCCAAATAATAATTATAGAAAGGGTGCCTGATCTGCACCGCCACGTTACGTGGTTCTCTGGAATGGTGATTATCGCAGTGTCCACAGGTTCACAGAACAGTTAGTACATATTTACGCATCGGGAAAGGGCTTGCATTTATTGCTGCCGTCAATTCAATGGAATAGATAATTAATTTATCTCTGGTAAATGGGGTGCGATATTGAGAACTTTTACCTATGGACTCGTTTTCACCCTAAGACGCAAGACATTATTAACAAGCATGAAGATGTGCCTGAACGTAATCGCCATGGTTCAAAACAGATTTGATGCATATTTACAATCATATATTCATGATCTGATCGTTATCTCTTGTTAACCCGGCAAAAATATAAGATTTTTTTTTCTTCGTAAATATTCAAAGTGATGTTTTTCCATCGTGCTTGGTATTGGCGGCAGAAGTATTTCAACTATTATTTCCCCGAGTCGATACATATCAGGGTTCATGGGAGGCTATTTCTGCATGACATGCTCCCCCGGCAATATCCCTGCTAATCACAATCGAAGCGACGCTGCTCGCTGTGTGTTGAGAGAATATTCCGTAAATAAAACAGGTTATAGTGACTCATATCTGAGTAATTTCTCCTACGTTTCTTCAGCGTAAATGAGATTTCGTTCCGGCTATAGCCAATGCAGTCCCCCTCTCATGTGACACCGTGGAAGAGTTCATCCTTGCAAAATGGGCCTAGGGTGCCGTTTCCGATGGGGAGCCCGAACTGATGTGTCCGAATCTTCATAATTTCTCAGATTGCAGTACGCCTTCTGACCTGAGTAATCAGTCCTACATCATGATACTTTAATTTTGCATGGGTAATAAACGCCATGTGCGTAAACAAGAGTATTTTTAATTTTTTTTGTGTGAATCTATTGCTTATGTACTTGCATTATACGGGATTTTGTATCTTCATGGCATCACGAGGGGCTGAGAGAGCGCAAGTATGCTAGCAAGCATCAGAACTCTTTCTCGGCATGATGGAGGCACACAAAGGTTGTCGCAAAAATGAACACCGATTGGTGATTTAGCTCTCGCTTCTGACCTTTCGAAAATGTATCGTTCGTATGTCTATGTGATACACTGGCATGCCTGGACTGAAACATTGCCAACATGTGTATGTATCTCTGCAGGTTCATAAAGAACTGAGGACTATTTTAGAATCGGTATTAAGCTTTGGTGTTATGACACGTACCCTGCAATTTGAAAAAAAAAATTGTATTAGAGGACTGGACTTCTTTTTTTCTGATGGTCAGGTTTTTGGTGTGTGAACACAGACGTTTCCTTTGAACATTCAAGATTAATAAAACTTAAAATACTAGTGTTTTTTCACCTAGGAATATCGCTTCGGTTCGGAAATGTAAATATGTAGCACTGTTCGGGGCATGAAGTGTATTATCTTAAGTTCGTTACTTGGCAATTTTGTTCCCCCTATTTCTGTAATGGGTGGCCTGTTTTCTCTTACCTTAATTTGGTTTCATGCGCGCGCGAGCGCTTGTGTGTGTATAGAGTTGGTGCAAAAAATCTTAAGTTTTCCCATCGCAACAAGGGTTAAAAGTTTTATTCATGAAATGTGGTCTACACTCTTATTTGCAGATATGAGCGGGTCGAATATTCTGTTAGAATTTTTCCTCCCAAACGGTTTAACATTGACAACTGTGTACGTGGGCGTGGAAATATTTCTAAGTGTATGCATCAGCGGATGAAAGGAGGATTAATTCGTTGGATTACGAAGAGAATAATAATGACCCGATTCGTGTGCGAAACGGTAGCGTTAAATACCTGTAAAATGTAACTACTGCTTGTGTGTTACCGCGCAATACAAATTATAAACTAAGGCTTTGTATGTTTAATTTTTTTATACTGAACAGAATTTTGATAAAAATTAGCTTGCCATAGATGTGTGCTACATAATGCCTCTCTCTTTAAATTATATTGTAGATGATTTCCCAACAGCATGCAGGCACAAACAACTTTCATGCAATTAATTAGCTCAATAATCACATTTTGCGGCCACGTATAGTTCGGTATTTTAAAGTTGAACGGGATCGGGTCCTTCGTTATTGTTGAGCAGGACTTATTTGTTAAGCCCATCGAACATCGAACGCATATTTGGGAACTAGAGCCACCTAAAGAGCCCTGCTGTACTACTGACATTTTGATGTCACAACCATCCGACGTGTCTGTCCATTTTTGTTGCGAGGCGTTCTTACAAAATTTGACAGTGCACGAGGACTTTACAGTAAAAGAAATACTGAAAGAACAGCACTACGGTGGAGTCTGGCTTTTTAAAAGAACAGCAAGGCTTAACATGGTTTATTGTAGTTAAACTGTCCGTGTTACCAGTTTTCTCAAAAGAAAGACCCTCAAGGTATTTTAGCAACTGCTACATTGTCGAACACTTTTACACACATTTCTGTATATTTGCTCCAACACCTTCCATTGGCATAATTTCCTGCGCAGCAGTGAAATTTAAAAAATTACGGCGTATGGAATTTGTAAATACAGGACAGAGTTTTATTGGTTTGCCAGTACTGACATCCAAAATACGTGTACATCTCAACCAACGTTCATAACATTAATTTATATCCCACACGCTCTTAAGGCCGATTCACATTGAAGTTTAATGGCACCCGTTGCGTTAACTTTGCGTCGTCGTTATGTTCAGGTATAGTTCGCTCAGCACTCTATTCAAATTAAATTAGGAGCGACGTAAAGTTAATTTTTCCACGCGAGAAGTTATACCGACATATACGTAACGTAAAAGTAACGTAGTTTTAGCCAATACGATTCAAGGGACGATTTTTCCCCTCTGTTTTCTGTATTTATTTTTACTCCACTAACTTCCGTTTGGACCGTATTTTGTGTTACGCAACGACTGCAACAAATGTTGGCATTATAATTTCGTTTGTGTATATTTGAACGATAAACAAATTAAAGGATAAAAAAACTCTGGAACTAAAGAAAATCTATTTGTACAAATTAGCTTTCATTAAAGTGAGAGATGAGGTTATTATAGGCCCACAGATACAAATGTTTTGAACATCATAACAACTGATTGTATGTACGCTGAACTGCAAATATACACATGTATACACTAGCCTTTTTTTCGGAGCCCAGATATAGCATATAAGGTAGCATTGGAATAAAACTTATTGAAGATGAGCCTTTCTTTAATTACAATGTAAACACAGCTACGATTTTATAAAAAATAATAACATACGATTAAAGCAAAATTAACATAACGAGCTCCATGTTAACTTCAATATGAATCAACCTTTACCACTGATATAGGGGAACTGGTTCTGGGACACCCTGCAGGGCAAAATGCAACCCTCCCGTCTTGCCTTCTCTCTCTGGTCCACCCCACCCCGTTGTGTCGGCAATGCAAGGGGGCGAAGACTGCGCGCGCACACAGCCTATGAATTTTAATACGGTCCCGCTGATGGCAACCCTACCACGGCCCAAATCACCCTCTGCCGAGCCCGGGCTACCGCGGGGCGATACCCACAATACACTAGATGCTCCACGTGGGGCGCTGGGGCCGTGTTACACGGCCGTGCTTTCACACATCGCTAGACGAAACACGGCTGGTGCACGCAGCATCAACTGACGTAACATGTTATCTGATCTTACATTCTGGAAGAGAACGCCATTTCACACCCGCCCTCACTGCCAGAATCATATATTTTCACCGAAAATACACTTGACACGAAACATATAAGGTGCATTTACAAATTTATATATGTATATGCAGTACGTAATCGAAGTCAATCAAGAAAAAAAAGTGGAATTCATAAAACACTGATGATTCACAGTTTGCAAGGGCCGCGCTAGCGTTTGATGCTGGAGCTCAACGACTAGTTTGGATATACTACAAAAAATATTAAAGAACCATATGTGATTGCATGGATAATGTGTGATTTAACAAAGATACACAGTTACTGTAAAACAAGTTGGTATCACGAAATTATTTCCTTCTAAATAATTAGCCTTATTACCCTTATACCCTTATTTGGCAAAAAAGGTCGTGATACGGAAATTTATTTTTGAGAATAGGTTATCAGTGAAAACAACTTAAAAGTTTACTTATGGTCATTCGGACTATTTAAACCCCGCCGTTTTCAAGTACGGGGGTTATTCGGAAAGTAAGGTCCGATTTCTTATAAAACATAAACCATCACAGATAAAAAAAAACGTTTTTTATTTAATTTCTTACATGTTTCTCTATTTTTCTACATAGTTTCCATATTTGTTTAAAAATTTGTCATAACGATCTACAAGCTTTTGTATGCATAAGTCATAGACGTCTGCCGCCTGTGAGGATAACCAGTCTATAACTGCTTATTTCACCTCGTCATCTGTGGCGTTTGCCTTTAGGTAACGGAACAAGTGAAAATCGCTCGGCGCCAAGTCTGGACTGAACGGTGGGTGGTCAATCTGTTCCCATCCAAAAGATCTGATCAGATTTTGGGTGTGAATGGCAGAATGGGGTCTGGCATTGTCATGCAGCAACAAAACTCCAGACGTCAGAAGGCCACGTCGCTTATTTCGTATTGCACGTAGAAGTTTAGTCAGGGTAGCGCAGTAAACGGCTGCATTGATTGTTGTCCCTTGCTGCATAAACTCGACTAAAAAGACTCCATGTCTATCCCAAAACACGGTTGCCATAACCTTGCGTGTTGAGATAGTCCGCTTGGCCTTGACTGGTGATGTCGGGTGACGCCATTCCATTGACTGACGTTTAGACACTGGGGTCATGTGAGAAACCCAGGTCTCGTCCCGTGACAACCTTCTCTAAAAATTGATCACCTTCCTTATGATATAGGTCCAAAAAATCAAGAGCACAAGCCATTCTTTTCATTTGGTGTTCCTCAGTAAGCAGCCTGGCAACCCAACGTGCGCACAATTTGTGAAATTACAAATTTTCAGACACAATTTTGTGCAAAGTTGTTCTGCCCACATTCGGAAATTCCAATGTTAAAGTTGAAATTGCGAATCGCCGGTCTTCACGCATATTTTAATCCACGTCTTTGACCAAATCTTCTGTTATCACTGATGGTCGGCCTGATCGCGGTTCATCATGGACATTTTCCCGTCCGTCCTTGAAAGCTCTCACCCACTTACGCACTTTGCTGTCACTCATCGCATTGGGGCCATACACTTGACTTATCTGTCGATGAACTTCCGCTGCTGAAACGTTCATTGCTGTCAAAAACCGAATCACTGGCCGTATTTTACAGTCGGCGGGCTGATCAATTGTTTTAAACATTTTGAACTGACACTGTAAACAGCACACAGCAACAATACCAATGCAAATGGCGTCGTTTGACGAGCAAGGCATGCCGGGAGTCGGTGCGCATGTGCGTTACAATGTTTGCGCGACATTTGATTAGCTACGGCGATTCGGACCTTACTTTCCGAATAACCCTCGTAACTCGTGCAGAGTAATTTCCAACGAAGATGTGCAACGCCTGCGTGCATAGGCAATACGCATTACGCCCCAGGCGCTACAACGTACTAAAACAGGCACCTATATAAGACAGTGAATATAAATAATTAGACAAAAGAGACAAAACCATTACAGAATTTTTCCGCCATTTTGGCGCTAGTTTCCTGACCTACACAAGCTAGTTCTGCAATAGCTTCTGTATTCTCGTGGCGCCGCCTTGTGGTGAGCTAAATACCTCACACTACTGTAGACATCGTTACATCTTTTCCTAATCTAGTCAAACATGTGTGTCATTGTGGTATTCAAGGGACGAGGGGGAACCTTGTTTACATTTACTTAAGGTGGTATTACACGTAGCAGTTCGTAGTTCTGCTTTTGGAAGTCGTTTTTCTGCACGCCAAGATAATCGTGTTAAGGCCGTATTACACGCAGCAGGTTTCAGTGCTGCTTTCTGACATAGTTTTTCAGCGCCACAAAATGACTNCGTGTTAAGGCCGTATTACACGCAGCAGGTTTCAGTGCTGCTTTCTGACATAGTTTTTCAGCGCCACAAAATGACTCTGCTATAGACCAAAATTACCAGTGCGAGTATTAGAAAGACTCCATCAATTTGCAAGGCAAATATTAAACGTGTTTGAAATTTTCTGATCGGACGTCTACTTTCTGCATGGTACGCTATCGCGCAGTCGGCTTTCTGCACTGCCGCTTTCACGACTGTTGCACCGCACATGCGCGAGCCNCTGCATGGTACGCTATCGCGCAGTCGGCTTTCTGCACTGCCGCTTTCACGACTGTTGCACCGCACATGCGCGAGCCTGATACAGATTGAACGAACCACTGGATGACCATTTTCTCAACTGTCCACATTTACGAATTTCATGTATTGAAACTGTTCCCAGGCGTCTGTTATATTTTAGGCTGCATTACTGGTGTTGCGGTGCATTATGACAGACGTACGAAACTCCAGCGAACCATTTTTCCACCTCCACTAAGCTAGAAGGTAATCATTGGTTGGAAAGCATTGCGTATGAAACACCTATACTAGATTTGACAGCCCACAGAACTGCAAAACAACGCCATACAGCACCGCTGCAACCTGCAACGTGTAAATTTTAAACCCTGTTAGATTTGGTCCTAAATTTGCGACGCACTCCGATGGCGGACTCAGAACACCAAAAACCTTCTCCGTCGAGGTACCAGCCATTTTTGGCAGCAGTGGTGTTGTAGTATCACTGAGAGCTAAGCTACTGCGGCCGCATGAGGTAACTAAAACACAACTTCTTGAGTTATTATTTCCATACCCAAGTCACATTTTAGCTCATATAAATAACAAAGTCAGTTACCATCACTTCAAAAGTGTCAATTTATTTTTGAACAGTCCTGTATATGCATTGAAGTAGTTAACCAAAAATATGTTATTATTTATATTAATTTTTTTTTAGTCTCTCTTCGTTTTCAGTTTAATTGGTAACATATGGATTTGGTATGTCAGAGCACAAATGTGATGTGTGTGGGAGGGGGAGGGGGAGGAGCCATATGATATATTAGATTATATCACCGCCACCATCTTGGATGACATCACCGCCGCCATCTTGTATGTCACCCCCTGATGACATCATCACCCCTATGATGTTATCGCACCTATGACNATGACATCACCGCCGCCATCTTGTATGTCACCCCCTGATGACATCATCACCCCTATGATGTTATCGCACCTATGACATCACCCCCTGATGACATCACCATCTATTAAGTTCTAGAGTTATTCCACTTCATGCTATGTCATTCCACCTTGCTACTTCATGCTGTCATTCTACCTTTCATTATATATCATCTCTTCTTGCCCTCCTCTCTCTCATTCCACCCTATTATTCATTTTGTCGCCTGTGCTCCACTCGCTCGACTGCCGTCTACCCCCGCCATTATGTTTAGTGTCATATGCTGCAGGCGGCCATCTTTAATTTCCATGCCCATCACCATAATGCACCACCTNATGACATCACCGCCGCCATCTTGTATGTCACCCCCTGATGACATCATCACCCCTATGATGTTATCGCACCTATGACCTATGACATCACCCCCTGATGACATCACCATCTATTAAGTTCTAGAGTTATTCCACTTCATGCTATGTCATTCCACCTTGCTACTTCATGCTGTCATTCTACCTTTCATTATATATCATCTCTTCTTGCCCTCCTCTCTCTCATTCCACCCTATTACTCATTTTGTCGCCTGTGCTCCACTCGCTCGACTGCCTTCTACCCTCGCCATTATGTTTAGTGTCATATGCTGCAGGCGGCCATCTTTAATTTCCATGCCCATCACCATAATGCACCACCTNCCGCCATTATGTTTAGTGTCATATGCTGCAGGCGGCCATCTTTAATTTCCATGCCCATCACCATAATGCACCACCTTATTACTCACCTTCGTTCGACTCCACCATATTGTTTCGTCTGCTGCTAACCTTCGTTCAACTGACAATTGCTAGGAGCGCTGGTGTCGGTTATTTCAGTTCTATCGACAACCGTAAGGAGTTCAAAAAAGTTTCGGAGCTCAAAAAATCCTGTGGAGGAGAGCGGGATCGAACTGCCGGACCTTCAATCACAATGCAGACACCTTAGACCACTCGACTATCAGAGCAGTCTAGAGAGTGGGGTTTTAAATGTTGTATACACATTACAATGTTGATATGATATATCATATCAACGTTGTAATGTAAAATCAATTCAGATTTGACATCAGAGTATGTGTGTATAAAATTGTTATTTATTGGGTTATTTATCATATATATCACATTATTATTTTCTTATGATTCTTAGTTTTACCTGTATTATTTTTTCGTGATATATATATTCAAATACCATTATTTATATTAAACATATTCGTATACTTAAGTAATATTATATATANTTTTTTCGTGATATATATATTCAAATACCATTATTTATATTAAACATATTCGTATACTTAAGTAATATTATATATAAATATTTACGTGTAAGGTGTGTATGGGTTTTTCGAGCAACAAATAATTTGTATTACAAATTAAAAGTGNTATATATAAATATTTACGTGTAAGGTGTGTATGGGTTTTTCGAGCAACAAATAATTTGTATTACAAATTAAAAGTGTATGATTATTT
The DNA here is from genome assembly GCA_002778355.1 of Clitarchus hookeri. Taxonomy (NCBI): domain Eukaryota; kingdom Metazoa; phylum Arthropoda; class Insecta; order Phasmatodea; family Phasmatidae; genus Clitarchus; species Clitarchus hookeri. The sequence continues at coordinate 118,227 of NQII01000531.1, read as the reverse complement.
CATTACGAGGTAATACAAACCATTTGTGGCATGTAAATATTAAATATTTATTTGCGTGTGTCTGCTTCCTCCTCCAAAGAATAAATCAAATGCAAATCAAACACTTATGCAGAACAGTATTTACGAACATGAACTAAGTAATTAAAAAAAACTATGATGGTCGAAATTTCGACTCGCAGTTAAACGAAGCTATTTTGATATTGAGATAACATCTCTCAAACACAGACGTTAATTGCATTTAAAGAAAAGAATGCATAATGACTATATATAATAAAAATGAAAAANACATCTCTCAAACACAGACGTTAATTGCATTTAAAGAAAAGAATGCATAATGACTATATATAATAAAAATGAAAAAAAAAAAACAAAAAACAAATGTGCAGAATCACTCAGCAAGTGGCAGGATTATGTCGCACAGACACCATACCAAGGCACACAAGCCTCTCACCTCCTCCAGCATGATCCTGCAGTTCTTTTTACACAAATTTCGGCTTGTGNAGGCCTCTCACCTCTTCCAGCATGATCCTGCAGTTCTTTTCACACAAATTTCGGCTTGTGTGCGTAGTAGCTGCTGCCTACTCTTGGTGGAGGCGAACTTATGCAAAAACATCCCTCAAAATCACCTCCTGTTCCTCTTCTTCATCCAGGTGGGCACGGTGATCGCTAGACAGCGAGCATGGGGTGTACTCACTCCAGGGCACCGGAGTGAGTACACGCTCGATGGCTGCAGCCGACTAGGCGATGATGGTATATGCCATGGACAGTGTAGGAGAAGAGGCGACAGTTGCTAGGAATAGTGTCCATGTGATATCATCCCTCTCTGACATCGATGGCGATGATGGTGAGATGCGCTTAAGAGGTGACCTGTTGCGATCACACCACATCGGGGAAGGTGATATCCACCTCTGCAGTGTTGGATGATGTCGCAGACGAGACCTCCGCGAATGCGAACTCCGTCGAAAGGTGCTGGAGGAGACCTGCAGGAGTCTGGCCGATACTTCAAATATTCTTCAAATATACTGTTCTCCTCCAGCATGGTGGGGACGTCCACAGTGTTCGACATTTCAAGCTAGAATTATATGTTTCCTGGTAGGGCACCCATTTCGCAACATAGCCAGGTCACAATGTGCTCAAGGTAGTCATTCGATGATGTATGTAATGTTGTAAGCCATACGCACATGGAGCATGCCACCACCCTCATTAGTATGAGTCGACCACAATGTCCCAATAAGTGCACTGTAACTGCAACAGGCATCCACACATATTACTGCTAATGCTCTTTTCAGGTTCCAGACATGTCAGACACCATGCTCATCCTTCAGTCACCCTTCGTGCATGCCTCGCACATCGTCAGTCGTGCCACACTCAACCAAGACGTCTCGGGCATCAAGGTGGTAGCTGAGGACAGATTTTACCAGGTTCAGCCCTCGGACAAGCCTACCTACCTATCGGTATGCTTGCCTGTCGAAAATGATTTGTATAAATAATAAAACAACATACAATTTAAAAAAAAGTGTTCATTACTTTATTCATACATGAGAGAATTAATTACATTTTCCTTAGTCTTCAAACACAGATATATTTTTCTGGTGAAACACAAGTGTGCAGCAACACATTACTTATCAGTAATGGATGATTTTGGAATCCAACTGTCGTGACTGGAATCGAAGACAAGTCATAGCTCCAGTAAGTTATTTCATTTGCAATTCAACACTTTCTCGACCAAGTAAGTGTTTGGATACTTGGTAATTTGAATTTCTTCGCTGTAGAAACCGCCTCTGANTAGAATCGAAGACAAGTCATAGCACCAGCAAGTTATTTCATTTGCACTTCAACACTTTCTCGACCAAGTAAGTGTTTGGATACTTGGTAATTTGAATTTCTTCGCTGTAGAAACCGTCTCTGATAATTTTGTCTTCCATGTCCTCGAGACAGTAGGTCCTTTGTTCGTAATGACGAATCTTAACAATCTTATATATTTCCGTGCTCTAGTTTGGAGTGTATTGTATAATTTCGCAAATTTTCCCTTCACTCGTGATATTTTGACATAGTCTCCAACTTTTGCTTTAGGCTTGTAAGTGTCCAATTTATTCCCATTCTTGAATACAGTTTGCAGCAATCAGCTGTCCTTTAAATCAACAGGTCTCATTCGTATAGTTCGAAGTACTTTACGATTGTAATTCGATACCAGGCGAGGTAACATATCCAGCCACTTGTAACTTTCTTGTGATGAAAATTTCTTCATTTCATTCTTGAAAGTATGGTTAAAGTGCTCCACCATGTTCGCCTTCATACCATTGTGTCGAGTAGTAGCTAATGCTGTTTTGTCATCAATGCGTGCAATGTAAGATTGTAGAATTATCTTCTGAGGTCTGTATGTAAATTATTGGGAGGTCCTTTATCTTGCAAAACAAATTTCATTGNTTGCTTTAGGCTTGTAAGTGTCCAATTTATTCCCATTCTTGAATACAGTTTGCAGCAATCAGCTGTCCTTTAAATCTACAGGTCTCATTCGTATAGTTCGAAGTACTTTACGATTGTAATTCGATACCAGGCGAGGTAACATATCCAGCCACTTGTAACTTTCTTGTGATGAAAATTTCTTCATTTCATTCTTGAAAGTATGGTTAAACTGCTCCACCATGTTCGCCTTCATACCATTGTGTCGAGTAGTAGCTAATGCTGTTTTGTCATCAATGCGCGAAATGTAGGATTGTAGAATTATCTTCTGAGGTCTGTATGTAAATTATTGGGAGGTCCTTTATCTTGCAAAACAAATTTCATTGNAGATTGTAGAATTATCTTCTGAGGTCTGTATGTAAATTATTGGGAGGTCCTTTATCTTGCAAAACAAATTTCATTGCATTTGACATATATTTCGCATTTTTAGTCTTTATGGGCACAGCCCAAGCATACTTGCTGTAACAGTCAATGTCTGTTTACAAATATTTGAATCCTTTATTTGTACACGCATAAGGTATCATTTCAACGAGATCTGCTTGATACAAGTCTCGTAAACCAAAAACTAGCACTTTGCGACGAGGATAAAATCATCCTGCAGGCTTGTGTAACTCACTGGCAATATCTGCACGACTCACTATATGTATCATTATTATGCAGTTCTTCGATAATGCTGGATATTTCATTAGCATGATAATTATTTCCTGCTCGCTTAGAAGCAATTAGCTGATGCAGTTTGTCGACAATTTCCTTAACATAATTCCAGTAAATATATTCTGGACTTCAACCATCTTCTCTTTTCTTACTTAGATCGAGACCAGAACCAACTGCATCTCCATCGGGAAACAACAGCGAAATAATGCCAAATTTCGGGTGTTTCATTCTTACATTCATTGCTGGCCAGATTGTTATCCTTCAANAAACAACAGCGAAATAATGCCAAATTTCGGGTGTTTCATTCTTACATTCATTGCTGGCCAGATTGTTATCCTTCAAATGTGCACTCATAAGTTTGAGCACCCTTTTATACTGCTGCAGCGCACTGGAATAATATCCAATAGGATTTGCTTTAAAAATAGTTCATTAAGATCTGTAGCCGGGTGGATAACAGCATTTCCAACTTGTACATCTCCATTGGCAAGGAAAAAATTTGTTTATTCCTAAAGAAGCACTTTTATATTTTGTTTGTATGTCATAGGTCCTGTCANTCATTGGCAAGGAAAAAATTTGTTTATTCCTAAAGAAGCACTTTTATATTTTGTTTGTATGTCATAGGTCCTGTCATTAGACATAAGTGTATAAGATCTCATATAATTATGAAGGGAGGGGGTTCGATCGCTCATCTGTTCTTTTCTTTGTTTCCATAAAGACAGCAGTAGGTCATCATCTATGCCAGTACGTTTCAGTTCCTTTTGAGACTTGCATTCGATATCTGGTTTGGCCTTCACTGCTACAGTCGATGATGGTGGTGGTGCAGGTTTCATATGGTCGAGTCGCTCGGTAATCGGTTTAAAGGCTTCTTCATTAGTAATGCCATGTTCTATTCTGACACGATTGGCCAGTAAGTACTTGGAGCGAATGTTATTAATCACTTTGTGTAAATCACTGATGACAGCGGACATCATACTGAATACAAAATCGTTTAGTTCCAGGTTTATATAACCTTCTTGATAGGTAGCGAGTTCGAAACAGTTGCCAGCAGGTTTTCAATATTATCGATGATGTTTTTTAGTGTTGTTAGACAAGATATTATCCTATCCAGAACATCATAACTGCTAGTCTTCAATAGGTCTTCTATGCTTTGAAGTTTTCTGTATTTAAAATTTTCCACATCCATAGGGATAACCCTAAGTTTAACAATCATATCATTTATGCTACATTTAACATCATTACTTGTTCTTTTCAGCACACTTTGTATTAAAGTAATCAAGTCAGCATTTAGGGTCTAGACATGGGGCTTGTTAACAGCACCATTGTCATAATTTGGATCACCTACATTTTTGATTCGCTTACCCTCGGCACTGCTGTTACCATCATCGATGGGCGAGAACAGCTTTCCATCTTTCGTTTCAGACAATTATGGCCAAATTTTGAAATTATGTAGCTCATCTCTCTATGATGTATGATTATGAACTGATCAAATCCTCGTCTGTATCTCCCTTTAAATAGGGGAAAATCCTTGACTATAATGATGAAACCATGTTGATCACTCCAACAACATGCACACACATAATCGGAATGAATATGATGTAAGTTTAAATAATCCATGCGACACAAAACCAGCATGTTTGCATTGTCATGTAGTAATTGTTTTGGTATGTGTGAGTAAGTTTGACAAAGGTAAAACGAATCCACTTCTACATGTTTAGCGATGCAGAAATATTCTTGAATGCACAACTGTTTCTCACATGCCACCTCATCGAAAATAAATACAGATTTTGGTAAAATTTCAATTGGAGGCACAAGAGCTTCACTGCATCGAAAATAACCTAGTCCATCCACAGACCATATAATTTTAGCAAGATACTGTTTCTTTGACTGTTGTAGAGATTTCGAGTATAGCTACGCATTGAGTTCCCCCAGCCAAACTTAGCATCACACATGTTTTTCCACAGTTTGAAGGACCGATTATCGCACTGTATTCGGAAATAAACTTCCATGTCTTGATTCGTGAGACATGGCATGGCTTCTTCCTCTGCAGGAATATGTATGGGTAGGGTAAAATCTTGCTTGACAATATGTATTTTACCACAACAATCTTGCGATGTGTGCGGATCTAATTGCAGACAGTGCTGAGACAATNTTGCTTGACAATATGTATTTTACCACAACAATCTTGCGATGTGTGCGGATCTAATTGCAGACAGTGCTGAGACAATTGCAGAGCAAAAAGAGACAATCGTGGAGCATGCAGAGTCAAATGCGAAGAGTGCAGAGTCAAATGCGGAGCATGCGGAGACAATTGTGGACCATGCGGAGACAATTGTGGAACATGCAGAGTCAAATTCAGATTCGAATACGGAGTGTGCTGAGACAATTGCGAAGCATGCAGAGTCAAATGCAGAGCATGCAGAGTCAACTGCAGGGCATGCAGTGACAATTGCGGAGCATGCGGTGACAATTGCAGAGCGTGCTGTGGCAATTGCAGAGCATGAGGATGTAATTGCATTGGCACAGAATCAATTCTAAAAAAAATTTGAACATCTTCTCAAAATATTACTCCGAGTAAACTGCCTCCGACACAGTTTGCACTGAAATCCCATACTTGAAGTTTTCATTCTGACGGTAGTTGCTTCATGTTGATGCAAACTGCGCAAAGCTGTAAATGCTTTACCACAGAAGCGACAGCAGAGATGCATCATTAGTATTTTATGTCCGTACTGTTTGGAGTCTAGAATGATACTGACTCAAAACATATATAAATGATTACCTTTATACAATTTGCAATCAGTACTTTGTGGAGCCTCGTAGAGGTCAGGTCAAGAGCGGTCGTGGCTTGGTCAACACGCTTATAAATAATCTTCCATTCGAAGCACCTATTCCTGGATACAAGTTCTGCGGACCAGGAACGAAGCTTGCAAAACGTTTAGCACATGGGGACGTTGGTGTAAACGAACTTGATAACGCCTGAAAGGAACACAATATTGCAAACACATCCAGTAACAAGTTGGAAGACAGGCACACAGCCGACACTGTTCTTGCCGACAAAACCAAGAAAATAGCTAAATCACCTCGGACAAAGTTTGGTCGAGTAGCTGCCTGGGATATGTCCAAAATAATGAAAACAAAAATTAAATGCAGAATGGGATTACGAATCATGCAGCAGCTCAATCAGAAAAAAATAAAAGGAAGACACGGAGTAAAGGATGCAGGGGAAAGGAGAAGGGTGGCTTCCTACTGTTTCTCGTATCAGGACTTGCAGCACTGCTCCAGTATTTACTGATTGTATAAAACTATTGTGAAATTGGATCTGGGAACAATCATTCGCAAACATCACTCTTCAAAAGTGTTCGAAATGTCAATCATCTTGTATCAGACACGTCTCCTATTCTCTTTTAAATAAATATATCATTCAATTCAAGTATGACATTTAAATGCAAACTCTGCAGGAGGCAGTTTACTAGGAGTGATAATTTAAAGAGACATTATAAAATTTGTAGCACTGATTTTGTGCATATATAAATCATCTCATAATTTGCAATCTCCGCATGCTCCACAATTGCTCTGCCATCAGCAACATATGCTCTGCAATTACTCTGCCTGCTCTGCAATTAGCACCACACCATAACTGATCATTCCAAAATTAACCTGCAGTAGACCATATCTTTTTTTGGAACTGAAGTACTAGAGGATGAGTATGTGTATGATTACTCACTTAAACTTTTTTGTTATTATAGAGTGAATATTTGACTGATATGTAATGCTTTATTAGAATATAAAGTAATGTGTTAATTTACTTAATTTCTAGCAATAAAAATTACGAAATATGTATGCTTGATTATGTAAATGCAGGTCTATGTTGATAACTGGCCTGTGTGCTAGTGATGCTTTGTCTCTGCGGTGCTAGATTGGTTAGCTATTCAATTTAGCTGGCTTGTGTTCTATTGTTTTCTCATTACTATTTTACACAGATGTGACAAAAGTCATGGGATTGCAATATACAAATATACAGATGGCAGTAGTATCGCGTACAAAATGTATAAATGGGCAGTGCATTAGTTGGGCTTTCATTTGTAGTCAAGTGATTCATTTGAAAAGGTTTCTGACGTGATTATGGCCGCACGACGGGAATTAACAGACTTTGAACGCGGAATGGTAGTTGGAGCTAGACGCATGGGACATTCCATTTCGGAAATGGTTAGGGAATTCAACATTCCGAGATCCACGGTGTCAAGAGTGTGCCGAGAATACCTAATTTCAGGCATAACCTCCCACCATGGACAACGCAGTGACCGACCGCTTGCACTTAAGGACCGAGACCAACGACGTGTACGCAGAATGGTCAGTGTTAACAGACAAGCAACACTGCGTGAAATAACCGCAGGAATCAATGTGGGACGTACGACGGACGTGTCCGTTAGGACAGTGCGGCGAACTTTGGCTGTACTGGGCTATGCCAGCAGAAGACCGAATCGAGTGCCTTTACTAACAGCACGACATCGCCTGCAGCGCCTCTCCTGGGCTCGTGACCATATCGGTTGGACCCTAGACGACTGGAAAACCGTGGTTTGGTCAGATAAGTCTCGATTTCAGTTGGTAAGAGCTACTGGTAGGGTTAGAGTGTGGCACAGACCCCACGAATCCATAGACCCATGTTGTCAACAAGGAACTGTGCAAGCTGGTGGTGGCTCCATAATGGTGTGAGCTGTTTTTACATGGAATGGACTGGGTCCTCTGGTCCAACTGAACCGATCATTGACTGGGAAGGGTTACGTTCAGCTACTTGGAGACCACTTGCAGCCATTCATGATGTACCCAAACAACGATGGAATTTTTATAGATGAGAATGCGCCATGTCACCGGGGCCACAACTGTTCGCGATTGGTTTGAAGAACATTATGGATAATTCCAGCGAATGATTTGGCCACCAAGATCGCCCGACATGAATCCCATCGAACATTTACGGGACATAATCGAGAAGTCAGTTCGTGCACGAACTCCTGCACTGGCAACAGTTTCGCAATTATGGACGTCTATAGAGGCAGCATGGCTCAATATTTCTGCCGGGGACTTCCAACGACTTGTTGAGTCCATGCCACGTCGAGTTGCCGCACTTCGCCGGGCAAAAGGAGGTCCGACACGATATTAGGAGGTATCCCATGACTTTTGTCGCCTCAGTGTATACACTGAGGCGACAATNAATGTAATTACGTTTTTTCGGGTATCATACTATAAGAAATTGTATGTCTATAATGTTCTCTACAGCGAATCACGAAGTACAATCAAAATAATAATTAATGCATGATATGTTTATTCTCCTTACAGACCATATGAAATTAGCAAAATGAGGACTCGAACCGACATACATGAGTCTGATATCTAGATCCGCGTCAGTATGTAATATACATATATAAAATTATTGTGAGAGGCTCGAACCGCGGGCTCTACTTTTGGAGGCTGTCTTAGTTTTGCCCATATTTCCACTGAGATGGTAGGTATGTCATACTTGATGTAAGATATAAACATTAAACAATAATAAAATAGTTATTCTTGCAAAAATATGTCTTCGCAATACAAATGCATGTGTATCTGTTTTACTACCATATTCGAATCCTCTCTGTTGTTTAGAAAACTCTCGCTTAAGTAGATGCGACACTCTAGGCAGGCGATGGAACCCACGATGTCTCATTCTCAAGGTCGGTGCACTATCTCCAGCACCAGGTACATGAGATATTTAAAATGAAAAGTAGAATAGCAATATGTGAAAATAAGTATGTTTATCATTCTGAAATTTTACATGAATAGTAATATTTTATCAGGAGGGGGTGGGGGGGTGTAATTTAAATAATTATAAGTGGTCAGTGGCTTTCTTGGTTCCAGGTCTTCTGTATGCATGATACACGGACACCAGTTTTTCAATTAAGGTAAAACTGTTGTATTTATGTTTTGGCACGACTAATATCTGAGTACATACATAGTGGAAATGTATATGTTGCGATTCTTTCTTACTCGACATTACAGAGTTCATACATTTAATTTTTTATATAAATAAAAATTTTGGAGGGAGCTATTTCAAAACGTTAATTTGCATTACTGATTCGTGAGTAATTCGTTCTATAAGGAACTTACAGTTCTAGCACTATAAATATTAAATAATATATATAAGTACGTGTATATAATATTTAAAAACTAAATAAAAGGATTACCTTGCACTGTATAACTGAAATCCACTCGTAAAGGGAAGTGAGTGTGTGACTCGGCTGGGGTCTGCCATGACCTACTTGGGCCTGGCGCGCCATCCTGGCACCTGACGCCTCTCTCGTACAATGTGTCATCTCTCGACTCGCCGATAACTGCACGCCCCCTACGTCATCGACTGACCACCTGGCTGCCTTACAGATCTCGAGACATCAGTTGATCGCAAAACGTCGGACGAGGCGGTAGCTTCCCCATGTCAGCATTGCAGGTGAAGAATCGTATTTTTTTTTATATTTTTAAAACTATTTTTCAGTAATTCGTCCTCACTCTTCGGGAGGACTGTTTGGAATCTCAATTTTGTGGTTCTGTCAACTCAAGCTGAGCGAAAAGAACTGAAGCATCCTGCTGGACGAGGTGCGGAACCTGCGCGCAAGTGTGCGATGTCTGTGGAACGCAAATCACTTGCCAGTGGAGTGATGGTGTGTTTTTATTACTTGTAAATATGTAAATAATTTAGTTTTAAATTTTTTTTTTATTTGTGAGTTTGAGAGACATCATTTTAATACCGTCCTTTTCGCTTCGGTAAACTACAAGAAAAATTTTCGACGAATATTTTATTTTTTTAAATTATTTGTCGGGTTCATGTTGGTAAATAATAATGATTATTTGATACGCGCTCGTGTTTTCATTTTGCACTGGTATACCTTTGATGGTCTATGTTGGGGGTATGCACATGCTAAATATTTATTGACCTGCAGCAAATGATTGACTCGCAAGATGATGATAATATTATATAGAATTAAACACATTTCCTCCTCTTCCTCCTCATCATATATACCTCAAAAACACATTATATATATAATACAGAAGACATGAAAAAATTACTGAAATTAAAATCTGAAATATCAGTGGTGTTTGCTGGTGTAGTGTACTGTCCTCGGTCCCAAGTCGAGGAAGCCGTGCACAGGGTCATGCCATGTGCACAGTAAAGTGTGAGGGCGAGGTGGCAGACATCAACACCCAGGACATCTACCTCGAGACAGACACTGAAGAAAATTAGTTATAGTAGCAATAGATTTCTTTTCTTTAAATCCAATTAACGCCTGTGTTTGGCAGATGTTACATCATCAATACCGCTTCGTTTAACCGTGAGTAGAAATTTCGACCATCGTATATGGTTTTTTGAACTACTTGATTCATGTTCGTAAATACTGTTCCGCATTAGCGTTTGATTTGCATTTGATTCATTCTTTGAAGGAAAAAGCAGGTATATGAAAATAAATATTAATATTGATATGCAACCACGGGTTTGTATTACCTCGTAATGAAATAATCATACACTTTTAATTACTATTACGAATTATTTGATGCTCGAAAAACCCATACACACCTTACATGTAAATATAAAAAAATATATATATATACAGGATGAGTATATATATACACACACAGAATGAGTATATATACATATATATACACCGAAGAGCAAAAAAAACTGGCGTAGGCGTGCGTATGCAAATAACAGAGGTAAGGAACCAATCAGAGTAAGCGATGCGGTCGGCAGCTAGATCGGTTACTGCTGCTACAATGGCAGGTTATCAAGATTTAAGTGAGTTTGAACGTGGTGTTATAGTCGGCGCACGAGAGATGGGACATAGCATCTCCGATGTAGCGATAACATTTGGATGTTCGAGTACGACCATTTCACGAGTGTACCGTGAAAAACGGGAATCCGGTAAAACATCACATCTTCGATATCGCTGCGGCCGGAAAAAGATCGTGGAAGAACGGGACAAACGACGACTGACGAGAATCATTAAACGTGACAGACGTGCAACCCTTTCGCAAATTGGCGCAGATTGGATTTGTGGACTGCCCTGCAGGATTAATCGTGTGAATTGTCTCCTGCATACCTTCGCATTAGTCGAGTCCATGCCATGTCGTCTTGCGGCACTTCTGCGTACTTCGGGGGGCCCTACACGCTATTAGGCCGGTGAACAAGTTTTTTTTTGGCTCTTCAGTGTATATACACACAGGATGAATATAAAAGAATACCCCAACTTTGAAGGTCTATAATATCAAAACCAAAGAACCTACAACCTTGATGGACCAATCAAATGAACCGCGGAATCGTGAAGTTTGTTTACCATACATTCATAAATGTTCAGTGTGACCACCAAGAGCGGCCNTATCAAAACCAAAGAACCTACAACCTTGATGGACCAATCAAATGAACCGCGGAATCGTGAAGTTTGTTTACCATACATTCATAAATGTTCAGTGTGACCACCAAGAGCGGCCCGAACACATCTACGCGATAATCAAACTCGTTCCACGCTCTTGTCAGCATGTCCAGTGTTACGGTTTGGATGGCGTTCGTANATCTACGCGATAATCAAACTCGTTCCACGCTCTTGTCAGCATGTCCAGTGTTACGGTTTGGATGGCGTTCGTAACTTTCGGTTTGAGGTAGCGAGAGGGTAACGAGCTCTCATTCGACACGTAAATGTGAAGGGGACGGCCTGATATTTCCTTTGTGGCGCGCCACCCCATTGGCACCGAGCTGTTCGCGGATGCCTGAACGAGACGTTGCCGCAACGCTGCATTGGTCAAGGAGCAGCTGGTGACCAGGCTCTTCATCACTGAGCCCCGAGAAGCCCGGATCTTACCCAGTGCGAATTTTTTCTATGGGGGTACATAAACGATCAAGTGTTTCGTCCATCATTGCCGGCTAACATTGACGACCTCAAAACGATAATTTACGGACGCCATCAAAACCCTGACACCGGACATGCTGACAAGAGTGTGGAACGAGTTTGATTATCGCGTAGATGACGTTCGGGCCGCTCGTGGTGGTCACATAAAACATTTATGAATGTGTGGTAAACAAACCTCATGGTTCCGCGGTTCATTTGATTGCTAAATCATAGCTGTAGGTTGTTTGGTTTTGATATTAAAGACCTTCAAATTTGTGGTATTCTTTTAAACTCAGCCTGTATAATTACATAACAACACGGAAATTTTATATATAAATAATGGTATTTAAATATATTTATATATCACAAAGAAATAGTTCAGAGAAAAAAAAGAGTGTGATATAATAAATGAAGTAATAAATTATACACACACATACTCTGATGTCATATCTGATTTGGTTATATGTATATCATATAAACTTTGCAATAAGTATACACATTTAAATCCATACTATCCAGACTGCTCCGATAGTCAAGTGGTCTAAGGCGTCTGCATGACAACCCGTAAGTCCGGTAGTTCGATCCTGCACTCTTTCACAGGATTTTTTGAGCTCCAAAAATTAATTAACAGTTTCAGCGCTTCTAGAGGTCGTCGATGGTCATCGATGGAACTGAAATAACCGACACCAGCGATCCTAGCAGGTGGCAGTTGAACGAAGGTAAGCAGCAGACGAAACAAGATGGCGGGGTCGAATGATGGTGAGTAATAGGGTGGTGCACTCTGGTGACAGGCACGGGAGTTAAAGATGGCGGCATAAAGCAGACGAAACTAAACAAAATTGCGGGCGAAGGTGTCGAACGAGTGGAGCACAAGCGACAGAATGAGTGATATGATGAAGTGAGAGAGGGGCAATAGTAATGATAAAAGCATGATAGGTAGAATGAAGTAGCAAGGTGAAATGACCAAGCACGAAGAGGAAAATTCTAGAAATTAATAGATGGCGGATGGCTACACACACCACATTTGTGCTCGGACATACCAGATCCATCTACTGGTAACATTAGGATTGTTTATACAAATAGTACATATCAAAGTACACATTTCATGCAGCGTAAACGTCAAACCGAGCGCCATGATATTATGTGGAAATGAAAGTCGAATGTTTATGTCATCTTGTTATTAAATGCGCAAACTACATTTAGAAAGCATTTTTTTTATTCGTTGATATATTATGTTTTNTTTATGTCATCTTGTTATTAAATGCGCAAACTACATTTAGAAAGCATTTTTTTTATTCGTTGATATATTATGTTTTACTTGTTTTTGAAAATATTCGTTTGCAAATGTATTTCGTAAGATCACCAACAGAGCAATCGAAAACTACACCACTGGTGGACTAATAACACATTTGGTTAAAGCGTCAGTGGGAAATGTCACGTATTCAATACGTAAAGGAAAAGGGCGCATTTCCACTGAATTTCGANTTTGGTTAAAGCGTCAGTGGGAAATGTCACGTATTCAATACGTAAAGGAAAAGGGCGCATTTCCACTGAATTTCGAAATAAAGTGTATTAAAGTCGGTCAGACGTCCTTAATTGATTGAAAAAGATATTTTCTCACTGATCCAGGTTTAGAAACGCTGAGAAATTCTCTTACGGCTTTGTTCAGCCCCTTCTACAGGATATCCACTACTTAGGTATCCCTACACAGAACCTCAAGTGTTATATTACAAAAAGATTTGAGTCTCTGGTGTTGCCACGAGCTGCCATCTAGGGCGAACTGGGGGGGAATGACACTACTATGAACAAAGTTTGACGCATGCGGCACTAGTATGAGTTTTGAACAATGTTCAACTGATTGCATTAAGAGGCGACGTTCGCCTGTGATTTCTTTGCGCCATGTCAATAATAATATTGCCAGATTTGATGAGCTTGCGGATGATTTGGCGATGAGTATAGTTAACACAGTTCACGTCGGACAGTGTGATATCTGCAGAAGACTTGGAAAAATTATAGGTTTTGTCAATTCGCCTTAAATGTGCCATATCCGCATTTNCAGTGTGATATCTGCAGAAGACTTGGAAAAATTATAGGTTTTGTCAATTCGCCTTAAATGTGCCATATCCGCATTTTCCCTGTACAGTTCCGAAATTTAATAATTCATGTTGAAAAGTTTTTCTTATGATCGTGTACATTGCAAAATTCTGCNCCCCTGTACAGTTCCGAAATTTAATAATTCATGTTGAAAAGTTTTTCTTATGATCGTGTACATTGCAAAATTCTGCGGAATAAAACTTTAAGCTTGCTACTTCAACCATTTGTCATTTAGTACTATCAAGAAGCAAGAAAAATGTTAAATGTTAATAGCAGGCAGTACACTGGTAGCAGTAAACTAGAAACGTACGGTAGCGAAAGTAATGACTTGTATGCACCAGAAACACTTATTTCTGTTAGGTAAATGCATGCTCCGGTAACTGCAATGCAACTGCGTAGGCTACTTGAACAGAAGCATTGTAATTCTTAATTAAAGCTTCAATATTTACGTTTATATGATTAAGGTACCTTACACTTTACGCGTTTAGGAATTTTGCAGTCTAACTACGCCACAATATACCCTGTACCTGAATTAGTTGAAAATTTTATAAAGCAGTACTGTTCACCATATTGTAATACTGTTTATAAATATCTTTAATTGCAATGCTTTCGATTGTAACACTGATTTACTATTTTTTTAAAGACTACCACGGCAATTAAATACTTGAGGAAAAAAACAATTCGAACTTAGTTTTTATTAACAGTCTTTACAGACTTGCTTCGAGGCAAAATTGAATCTAAAATGCATGCTATTTCTACCCTGTTGTACAAAGTTAGGTGGAGAGAGCACACTTGAAAGTGATAATCGACTAGAGGCTTTATCAAATGTCTTACATCATGTACCAAGGACAAATCATCTTTGATTGCTTCCGGATCATTACATTTCCCAAAATCGGGTTTGAGCTTCGGGAAATATCAGAGAGACTTTTTTTGTGAGAGGGGGAGGGGGAACTAGTGCTCGCCACCGCGACTAGCATGGCTGTCAACGAAACTGGTTTCATTTCGTTTGATACATCTACGTATTATATTAATTATCAGTCTAACAATAACATTTCGTTTTCTAACAATTTCAGTGTCGCTTGAATGTCTAGTGATCTCGGTGGTTAGCTCATCGGCTTGACACCGACAGCCCACAACTGAAAGAACCGGTAAGCGGAAATATTTAGCGGACGAGAATTCTCACACGAGGGATGAAAAAGACACTGTCGTTGTATGGGGGTTTACTCGGAGCGCTCCAGGCATCTTCCCCACCGTGATTCCACCGCTTCTCTATCACCATGTCATAAATATCACCTTAGCTACTTATTCCGACTACCCCGACATGCAACATAGATCCTGGCGGTCATCACACATCGATGACAAAGAATCAACTGTTTTGGCAGTCCCACAAACACGTTACCCATATAAACAGAGACCAGCGCGGAAACCTCATGAGAAACGTAACTTTGTACGCTGACTTACAATTGCTTGCGACAAGCGCAGGGTGTGCATGGATACCACGTCCCGTAATTTTGAATTTCGAATGGGAAATTAACCGCTGGGGAACACTGTCACTCATCNGTATGGGGGTTTACTCGGAGCGCTCCAGGCATCTTCCCCACCGTGATTCCACCGCTTCTCTATCACCATGTCATAACAATCACCTTAGCTACTTACTCCGACTACCCCGACATGCAACATAGATCCTGGCGGTCATCACACATCGATGACAAAGAATCAACTGTTTTGGCAGTCCCACAAACACGTTACCCATATAAACAGAGACCAGCGCATGAGAAACGTAACTTTGTACGCTGACTTACAATTGCTTGCGACAAGCGCAGGATGTGCATGGATACCACGTCCCGTAATTTTGAATTTCGAATGGGAAATTAACCGCTGGGGAACACTGTCACTCATCNATGTGCATGGATACCACGTCCCGTAATTTTGAATTTCGAATGGGAAATTAACCGCTGGGGAACACTGTCACTCATCAAAGAGTTCCACACCCTGTACTTGATCCATGACACGGAGGGGTGAAGGGGGGCGGACATTTCAGGCTGCGAAACGTTGTGAAATCTTCTTAAATTATCTGTAGTGGGTTTTCAATGTTACTGTCTTGTTGTGTTCTCTGGGACGGGTTTTTTTAATCCGACATATTTAGATAGTTCACGATTGGGCCCTTCTGAAATATCAACCTTATTTCCTCCCAATAACTGCATACATTTTAACGGGCGCACTGACGGGCGTGTTCCCTGTTACGATAGTAGTCATGTGGGAAAAGTAGTCCCACAACTTAACGCCGTATGGAAAGTTTGATGTTTGAATTTGTGAACCATGAAACTATTTGATTTAGTTTATCTTCGTTTTATAAACGTAAGAGTTAAGACTTATCATAACAGAAGCATATTTAAATACGTAACAGTGTCAGGCCGTGTTAAAATTGGTACTTTTAGTTTAGTAAATATACACGAAACTCAATTTTGAATTCTAAAATGGCGTATTTGGTATCATTATATTTAGTTTTCTGTATGCAATATAATTTACTAAATATTAATTTACACAATAAAGAAACAATTAGATCACCGTCATACTAGTCCAGTCTACAATAGATAAACATAACTCATAAATTACTTATTTTAAAATAATTGTTTTATCATAATTAGTAAATGAAATAATTACGGGAATTTTATCGAGCTTTACAATTACCGTAATATATTATAGAGTTTCGTTTATAATTTTCGAAATAAATAACATCCGGCTCTTCTGAGAATTATATGAACTGCGCACGTTCATTAAAAAATATCTCATATCCTTAAAATATGAGTCTATTTTTCAGGTAACATTTCGAGATGTTAGCAATGCCGAATAACTGACTGCCAACAGCATCTGAATTGAAATCTACCAAATCGCAAATTACTAAATAACTAAATGATCAATCCTAAGCAGGGCTTTAGATAGTGGCCAGTTGATCGATAAGAGCATACAGGTAGGGAAGAGTGGCGAATGCCGCAGGCGCTTCTCAGCCCACGTGACGAGGCGACGTTAAGGCTGCCAGGGACGACGTATTCGGGTCAGCTACGCCCGTCATGCCACCTCGCATGACGTCACAGTCACGCATATGAACCGGCACGGGTATGGGGGTCATGACGGTCACGCAAAGAGATTTACAAACCTAGTCGGATATAGCTTGCTCAACGTTTAACTCACCACTTCTTATACTAACCTCTGAAAAATACAGCCCTTATATGTACACAAACTCACATGCAAGCACATACACATATATCCTACACTGTAAAAAAAATGCTGGTAAACTTCCGTTACTGTAATGGAAGTTTTTAACCTATACACTGCATGGTAATAATACCACTCACCAAGCTGTAGATACAGGAATGTTTAGTGTCGCTACTATACAAAGTTGGGACTTCCCTACGCATCTGACGGTTTCCTGAGCAAATGTAGGAACGCTACCATGTATGTATACGGGAAAACATTACCGTTCCTGCTGTCTCACTAAGCGTATACACTGGTATGGTAAATTTCCGAATAATTTTAGAGTGTATAATAAATATGCCTGTCTGTATACGTATGCACGTGATGTATGTATGCATGTAACGTCTGTACGCACGTAACGTATGTATGCGTGTACCGTTTGTACGTACAAACGCGTGCGCGCACGTGGTGTGTAGTACGTACAGATACTGCCTTCGACTAGAGTGCTATGGGAAAAAAGTCTTGAGAAAGGAACCATGTGTAGTGCGTTTTACTCAATTTTTTTTTTTTTTATATATTTTCGACTTACATAAAACAATTATAAAAAAAATTGATTAATACCGCGTCGATTCGCAAAACAGTCCCACGAAAACTTTTCGAGCAGAATAATTCCTAGAACATTCTTGATATGCCTATTTCCGGCAATGCACTTCGCGAAATGCTAATAGATTTGCAAATAAATACGAGTTCAAAATTTTGGCATCTCACACAATTATCTGGACAAAAGATAGAGGGTAAAATCGACAACGATGCCAAGTACGCAAATTCCTACCTTCAAATACTTCAAATTATACAAAAATACGTGCTGTAATTAGAAAATAATACTTGCAATCTCTCGTGCACAAATTATAGTACTAAAACATACCAAATTAAACAAATATAAACAATCACTGTTCTCTTAGGTACGGACAATTTCAAAAGAATAATTGTATTTCATGTTATATCATGTTCAAATGAGAGGCACACTGACACTAGGAATAGCTGTCTTGAATAAGACGGGGAAACGTTCGCTCAATAAACTGACACACTCAAATATGCAGCTTTCAACATAAACCGAAAGTTAAGCGAATAACTAATTTTCACCCAACATCTGTAAATGCCCTTCCCCAACATCGTGCACTTCCATTAGCTTTATATGACATATACAAAGTTACACAATATGCGAATGGAGAAGTACGACAATTTTAATAAAAATGACAACCCTTTATAAATCAGAGTAATTTCATTTTTTGTATAACTTAAATCTTTTCAACACCGGCAAATACTAAAATCAATTTTATGCTAAGCTGCCACATGCACAAAAGAGGAAAAATTTAATAAAACTACCGACAGCATTTCTTTTAATCCTGTAGCTCCGACAACCTTAACGTAAATTACACCCTATCTCCCGCAATTCACGGGCAGCACATTTGGAAAGGAAAAGGGGTCGAGGAACCCATTCTGCGAAATCCCGGAACCCAGAAAGGAATATAAAAAAACGGAAGAAGGAAAACGCTGTAATCTGGCGTAACTAACATATGTGAATTGCTTTTTAGTGCTGGAAAAATTCAAACCCACTCCCCAGTTAAAACACAATGGAAGGAAAAAAAAATAGATTGGCCCAATCTCTTGTTGTCCCCGCCCCTAGGCTTCCACCCCTCTTTCAACGGCCTGCCCGCAAACATGGAATACATTCAATCTCGCGGTGGTCTGCACACACGCATGCATAGATGTACGTGGCTGACGTCACGTCCAATGACAGATTGCGGGCAATATTTGGGATTTATTCACGCAATCTTTACATTGCGTCCGAGAGGGCGGGGAGCTGGCTGCTCCCTCGTAATGCAATTCCCTAAATGACTGCCTTGCCGGGCCACATGCGCAGAACTTAGCACTCTCTAACTTCATTGTGCGCAGCTTCAGGTTCAAGCCCCGACAGTAGTGCAATGCCTATGATCTATTCGCGGTTACTTCCAACTTTTCTGAAGCCTGCTAAAATATACTCTCAGGATATTCCTCCACTCGTGCAAACACAGCTTAAACGAGTATAGAAAATTACACCACAGGGACAGTGCACCGCATTCGTGCGCACTCAGTGTAATAATGTTTTACATAACGATTTCTTATTAAGCATTATAAAAAATATATTTTCTCTTTTTATTCATATTAGCTACAAATGAAATATCTTCAGGTCATATTATATCACGTAGGATATGAGCGGCGAATGAATATAAAGGCGGGAGGAAACGAGAGTTCACCGAGAAAATCCTATCTCCCTACGACGTCAGCCAAGTTTTCCACATGCGAATATATACCTGTGTGACCCCGCCAGAAATCGAACCCGGCCCGTAGCCACGGAAGACAACAGTGTTACCACCACACAACTGTGACTCAAGTTGGCGCAAAGAAGGGAATTAAATATTATCATCATTATTTTTTTACTTATAAAGCCTGCCTCGATAGGGTCTTTCGTGCACCTGGTTTTCCATCCCAAATCAATGCACATGCGACGACACCACCCTCACGGGTCGAGGGGGNAAAGGTGCAGCCAGCCGCGTGTTCAGCCGTGATTAGGAGCGCGGTAATTCCCGCCGCCCGGCAGCCGACACGTCAAGCAAAACCGTACGAACGACTGCTATCGCCGCGTCGGACGCAGATGCCATCTTTATTTACCCCCGACACGACCGTTACCCGGAAAGTACGGCGTGAAAATGAAGTAACTGCCGCTAGCGGGAACAGGTCGACCCACGAGCGTAAACCCCCGCACGCACTAACTATCGGGGGCGCAGGAACAGGAAGGTACAACAGGATTACATTGTAGCCCTCGAAATTTTGAGGGTGGAGTGCTACACAAACATTTGTATTCCCCCCTCCCCAAAAAAATTATATTTTTTCCACACCATTTAGTTCCTCAACAAATTGTGCAGCTATAGCAATCTTAATCACAACAAACTTTGACGACGTTATGCAACAGAAAATGCATATACTTATAGGAATAAAAAATTCCCAATTAATGAGTTATTGGTTGTTAAGAACGGAGTTGAGAGGTTGAGAGGTGTAGATGCAGCAGGGCGGAATGCAAGGGCGAGGGAATCGGAAGTGCCCTAAGAAAAACCACTGACTAACGGCTACGTCCGCCATGTTTCCTGAATACGAAAATCAAGGTGGGGCCCCGCCACCGATGAATCGAATTTTTCACATAATTTGGCATTT
This sequence comes from Clitarchus hookeri, assembly GCA_002778355.1. Classification (NCBI taxonomy): domain Eukaryota; kingdom Metazoa; phylum Arthropoda; class Insecta; order Phasmatodea; family Phasmatidae; genus Clitarchus; species Clitarchus hookeri. The sequence goes on along the minus strand of NQII01000531.1, from coordinate 97,669 downwards.
ATATCAGTAATCACTGTTTTGTCACATCATAAAAAACCCTCAAAATGTAGTGGGGGGGGGAGGCTCTTGATTTTATAGAAGTTGAGATATTTTCCATACTTTGCAATACAGACATGAAATCCAAACTATCGACGTATTTTCTAGTCAAAAATAGCATTGTATGCATGGTAAAATATCAATACGTTCTTGCATTTTTACAATTACCAAATAAGAAGTAGAAAAAATAAACAAAATTAAACAACACATAACATGTAAATTTTCTATAGTCAGAAATTCTAAATAATTACTCTGAAACTGAAATTACGACACTAAAAGAAGGATTTATGCATTAGAGGTGAAGTTGAGCCTTAAACGTGAACAACTGCGTGTTCTGTGCGCCCTGTCTGGCGTTATCAACACACATGTGAAACAAGTCTATCGGGAAGTGGGGCCCAAATAACGTTATTTAGGTTAATCGTATTAAAAAACTTAATGGCAGCCAGTAGAGAAAAACGAAGAAACGGCAATCCTGCAGAACTGTTTTTTACTAACTATGAGCAAATATTTTATTTCTGCCGAGCTAATTATTCTGCAGTAAATTTTCATATGTTATCGCGGCGTAAGATATTATGCCAAATAAATGCACCACAATTGCAAAATAGTTGCTAATAAATTTGGCAAAACCGCTATCTTAGGGTTGCTCTTTTTTAGATGTCCTATGTTGGGTCCCAGGAACCTGTACACTTCAACTAACGTATTTGGAGTTTATTAATGTCCCACGTCCTCTTANATCCTGCAGAACTGTTTTTTACTAACTATGAGCAAATATTTTATTTCTGCCGAGCTAATTATTCTGCAGTAAATTTCATATGTTATCGCGGCGTAAGATATTATGCCAAATAAATGCACCACAATTGCAAAATAGTTGCTCATAAATTTGGCAAAACCGCTATCTTAGGGTTGCTCTTTTTTAGATTTCCTATGTTGGGTCCCAGGAACCTGTACACTTCAACTAACGTATTTGGAGTTTATTAATGTCCCACGTCCTCTTANTTCCTATGTTGGGTCCCAGGAACCTGTACACTTCAACTAACGTATTTGGAGTTTATTAATGTCCCACGTCCTCTTAATGCACGAAAAATACTTGCTGCATTGCTGTCGCTGAAAGGCGCACACTGTGGTTGGGATGAGAGGGTATGGCGGTTGTTTCTCGGGCGATGCGCGGCTTGCATTAGCGATATTGTCATCCGGGATTACCATCATTAGGGTGTTGGTGTTGGTGCAAGGGGGCCACTTGGCAGCTATTNCATCCGTCAGTCGACCGTCCGTCCGGCGGTCACATGATCTCCAACCAATCGCAGGGCAAATTTTTTTTATATCCGCCAATACGTAAAATTTTACTCAAAATTTAACTTTCGACGGACGGACGGATGAGTCACCGCCTTCAGACGACATTCCATAGACGCGAATACGCACTTTGAAATAAAATGCAAAGAGGTGAATGTCGATTGACAGATGACGGATTGTTGTGAATCGCTTTCAACTGACGGACGAAAAAACAGACGGATGACTGACTGACAGATTGACGGACGGACGACTGACGGGTGAAACGGATGGTTGTGAACCCAACCTTATCAGCTCGCGGCCCATTGCAGTCAGGCCTAAACCAATAATAATGAGCATAGGAAGCACCCTTTTTCATGAAGAGAATTTATCTCGTGCAAGACGGCCAGTTCAGGGTGGGATTCCTTGCCAACATCTGAGGACCCGCGGCGTGCGTCAGTATGGTTGCCATCAACGACTGACATTCAGCCACGGGAGTATTTGCCCCGATTCTCTTGTCCGTTGACTCAGCCTTCTGATGACATTGGCTGCGAGGTGCGTACGACCACGATACCTCTCATGTACAATCACCAACACGGCACTCGCCAAGTGTGCGGTACATGGCGCAGTATTCCTCTATGCTATATTCCATGCGGCTGCCTGCACCTTCACGCTATTCGACTGCTGTGGATGCATAGTGAGCTGTCCGCTCTACTCCACTGAATAAGTCAGCACTCCCTTCACAACCCACCATCGTCACGTGTGTTGCTTACGACAGCTGTACACAGCTACAGCATATGTGCAGTGCTGCGATACGGGTGTTCAGCGGGTTGCCTTTCTGTACGCATGGACACGGCGCTTACAATGTGTGTGCTATAATCGCATACACTGTTAGCCTAAACAAGTTCGGCCAAGAGCATCCTATTTTTTTTTTTGTTTATTATAACATGCCGATTACTAATTCGCCTAGAAAAATATCTTGAAGCTTACAGTTACAGAATTAAATGCACAATAAGGGCAGCAACCCCGTGTTTTCCAATGAAGGGTTTGGATGGCAACCACAATTTATTCATCACGTGCGTATCTCCATACGCAGGAACGGGATTCAGAAGGTGAATGTTCAATCTGGAATAATTTTTGCTTTTGTGTCACCTAACGTGATCCACAGCTCCACTTCCATGAGGGATGTACACCCGTACTCTTTGAGATAATGAGTGGTTCTTAAGCTCATAGTTCTTGCTTTAGGCCTAGCTACCATAGGCAGCGAGCTGATCCACCATTCCCAACCCATCCTGTATATGTGCATATACATATTCACTCATACATGTATGACACAATTATATGGTAGCCAGTATTATTTTACAACCTTTATACGCTGTTATGGACAGACAGCTTTGATTTTTTTCTAGGTACATATTCGTTTGTTAGGTACGCTNCTGCGAGCTGATCCACCATTCCCAACCCATCCTGTATATGTGCATATACATATTCACTCATACATGTATGACACAATTATATGGTAGCCAGTATTCTTTTACAACCTTTATACGCTGTTATGGACAGACAGCTTTGATTTTTTTCTAGGTACATATTCGTTTGTTAGGTACNATTTTACAACCTTTATACGCTGTTATGGACAGACAGCTTTGATTTTTTTCTAGGTACATATTCGTTTGTTAGGTACGCTTGTATTGTTACAACCAGATATGTGATTATAATTACTAAATAACTTATCATGCAATACAAATCAGTGGGTACCCTCGTTCTTTTATTTATGTTATTTTATCAACTGCCAGCCTCCGTGGAGAAGGTAGTTACAGTGCTAGTGCAACAACTTCTGTGTTCGAAATACACATAGGTTTTGGATGTAGACGATATTTAAGGGAAAAAATAAGAAATTTAATCTGTAAACCACTTCCGAATCAGCTATCTGAAATATTACGCAGACACTAATGAGTAACCAAAAGTATATGCTGCCAACTTAAACGTTTCTTAAAAAAAAAAAAACGAAATATAATTTTTAATAATTTTTAAAAGCAGGGGTTCGGGACAGACCCCCACCCTCCTTAACATCCACAACAGCAGAGATCAAACAAAAACATGCCAGCTGTGTAATAACCAATACCAAGTCACAGCACTGAAAGTCTTTCTTTTGTAATTAAACTGTCAGAACCAAGATGACTGGATTGATGGTTAATACAATGCTTGTCAGTACAAGCATTTTAGAATTAGAAAAAAAAAATGAAAATGCTGATTTTTACTGTAGACGTTTAGTGGCATCCAGAAGAAAACACCAAAAGTCACCTTCAATTCAAGGTTAGCTAACACCGCATTCTTGAATGGCGCCTAAAATATTTTTTGTGAATATCTCGTTACGTATTGGTTGTAGAGTTAAATATGTTCGAGGAAAATTAGTCTACGCAAAAGAATGTACTAAAATGGTCCCATGTATTTTTTTTTCATCCGAAGCATAGTTTCGGCGCTACAGCGAAAAACATATCTCACGATATCCCCTACCACTTCACAATGCTTCGTATTGAGGTTAAACAAGCAATTAATCTTCGCATATTGTTTTTTTATTCACTAATGATTTATTTTGAGTTTACCGCTTTCCAAAAAATTAAAGAGATTTGAATAGCGTTGTCCCTCTCCTGCCCTCCTCCCCTACCCATGAATNGTTTACCGCTTTCCAAAAAATTAAAGAGATTTGAATAGCGTTGTCCCTCTCCTGCCCTCCTCCCCTACCCATGAATCTTTCCTTTATTTTATGCCAAGCTCCTCAGCAATACAAAATCAATGTAGTTGTGGTGATCTGATTCCCAGGTATCAGCATCAAATATACCACCAGGAAGTTAAATAGTAATCCAAATAATCATAACGGCTCAACTAAAGAAAAGAAGTTATCGTCGAATTTATTGTTGCAGATGGCCGAAATTCTTGTTTATCCAAAAAAATTGTTTCTTTGCTTGTCTTGCATGGACATTTCGTCTGTCGAGCAGAATGAGTTACAGTAGACATTCTTCTGTTACGAACGTCCGGTCTATATAGCTTTTGTGGGGGAGGAGGTGGACTCAGCCCAGCGTTAACCACAGACAGTCTTGTCTCACATTCTCGGTTAACGAGTTACAGAGAGTGGAACATTAAGTGCAGCGCATTAATGTCCTTACAATGCGTTTCAAGTGAGCAGTTATCAATAACTTAGGACAGTATCCTCAGAACTGCTGTTATGTACTTCATTGTTTCAGTTCTGGCTTGCGTTTTTATACCAATTAAAATACTTATGCACGTAAGGAAAAACGTGAGTGACGTCAGGGCGTGCATAAAGTGCCGTAACAGCCTGTTGGAATGTGAAACGATGTGCTGAAAGAGGACTGTCAAAGATACTGTCAAAGCGCAGCAAAAAAAGATGCGATTAAATATGGAAGCAACTGGAAAACTCGTGGAATGAAGGCATCCATAAGTCATGCCAGAAAGAGTATACCAGATAAAGCAGCATTATTACGGAAAGTAAATTACCCAAGGTAAGCTCAGAATATACACAGAGGTGACAAAACTCATAGGATGGCAATATGCAAATATACAGATGGCAATAGTATCGCGTACTAAATGTATAAATGGACAGTGCATTGGTTGGGCCAGTGTCAAGAAAGTGCCGAGAATACCTCATTTCAGGCATAACCTCCCACCATGGACAACGCAGTGGCCGACCGCCTGCACTTAATGACCGAGACCAACGACGTGTGCGCAGAATTGTCAGTGTTAACAGACAAGCAACACTGCGTGAAATAACCGCAGGAAACCACATGGGACGTACGACGGACGTGTCCGTTAGGACAGTGCGGGGAACTTTGGCTGTACTGGGCTATGCCAGCAGAAAACCGACTCGAGTGCCTTTACTAACAGCACTACATCGCCTGCAGCGCCTCTCCTGGGCTCGTGACCTTATCGGTTGGACCCTAGACGACTGGAAAACCGTGGCTTGGTCAGATGAGTCCCGATTTCAGTTGGTAAGAGCTGATGGTAGGGTTCGAGTGTGGCGCAGACCCCACGAATCCATGGACCCAAGTTGTCAACAAGGAACTGTGCAAGCTGGTGGTGGCTCCATAATGGTGTGGGCTGTTTTTACATGGAATGGACTGGGTCCTCTGGTCCAACTGAACCGATCATTGACTGGAAAGGGTTATGTTCAGCTACTTGGAGACCACTTGCAGCCATTCATGGACTTCATGTACCCAAACAACGATGGAATTTTTATGGATGACAATGCGCCATGTCACCGGGCCACAACTGTTCGCGATTGGTTTGAAGAACATTCTGGACAATTCCAGCGAATGATTTGGCCACCAAGATCGCCCGACATGGATCCCATCGAACATTAATGGGACATAATCGAAAAGTCAGTTCGTGCACGAACTCCCACACTGGCAACTCTTTCACAATTATAGACGTCTATAGAGGCAGCATGGCTCAATATTTCTGCCGGGGACTTCCAACGACTTGTTGAGTCAATGCCACGTCAAGTTGCTGCACTTCACCGGGCAAAAGGAGGTCCGACACGATATTAGGAGGTATCCCATGACTTTTGTCGCCTCAGAATATATTAGACACTAATTTTTCACTTGTTAAAAATTACGAGATGCAGAACAAGTAGAGTTTGAGTTCGATATACACTTTTTGTTTTGCAATGAAATTTGATGAGAAAAAAATAAAAGAAGAAACCACAAAACAGACGTGGGAAAACAGCCTCGATACAGACCCTTCGTTTTCGAAACAGTGTACTTGTCTAGCTGCAACCGAATCTAAGATCGCCACATATAATTAAGATACTTCCTGCACACCTGCACCCTATTCCAGGAACAAATGATCAAGGTATATCTAACAAACGAGAACAAATTTCACCATATTTAAAGGCGTGTAAAAATGGAAAAAACTGTTAAAACATTTAGTACTGTTAAACTGACTATCAGGATACGATAGGTGAAAACGTCTATTCAGGTATTATGGTGATTGGAAATCAAGCTTGAAGAAATGAATGGGAATGGAATCATTTCTTACCAGTAAAACTTTGTAACATGTTTCCCCCCGTATTTTGGAAATAAAATTTTAACAAAGAATTGATACAATATGTGGAAAATGAAAGAATGAGCACTGTTCCAACTGCAGAAGAAACAGTAAGAGAAAACAAGCGATATCGTGTTTAGTGACGATCGTTATCCATCTGTAAGAGATATCCAAAATTCTGCTGAAGAATTCGTATTTGAAACATTATTGAACACGTTTTTGGAAGAAATAATTAAATGCAAAACTTACACTGATTACTGTATGCTGAGAATACTATCTTCAGTTGTTAACGGTTCACTTGAAACGCTGTTCTAGGATATCGATGGACCGCACAATGTTTCACTCAATGTAACTCAACTGAGAATGTGAGACGAAACTGACGAGATGGGACTGGCTGCATTGGCTAGACAGACCAGGTGTTCATAACAGAAGAATGTATACTGTGACTGGTCATTCTGCTCGACATACTAAATGCCCACGCCAGGCAAGCAAAGAAAGAATTTCTTTGGATAAACAATAACTTTGGCTGTCATCTGCAAAAATTGATTCAACGACGCATTGTTTTGTTTAGCTGACACGTTAAGAGTATTAGGATTACTATGTAACTTCCTGGTGGTATATTTGAAGCTGAAACCTGGAAATAACACAACTGCATTGATCTTGTATTGCTGAGGAGCCAGGCAGAAAATAGAGAAAAGAGGTGGCAGGGGTGCAGGAGAGGGACAACATTCAAATCTTTTTAATTTTATGGAAAGCCGGTAACNGGGTGCAGGAGAGGGACAACATTCAAATCTTTTTAATTTTATGGAAAGCCGGTAACCTCGGAATGTACACCATTATTGGAGAAGATAAGAATGTGCAAAGAAATATTGCTTATTTGACTTGAATACGAGGCATTGTGAAGTGGTAGGGGTTCTTGTAAGAGATGTTTTTGGCTGTAGCGCCTAAACTGTGGATCGTGAAAAAAAAAAAAAAAAAAAAAAAAAAAAANCCACAACTGCATTGATCTTGTATTGCTGAGGAGCCAGGCAGAAAATAGAGAAAAGAGGTGGCAGGAGTGCAGGAGAGGGACAACATTCAAACCATTATTGGAGAAGATAAGAATGTGCAAAGAAATATTGCCTTTTTGACCTGAATACGAGGCATTGTGAAGTGGTAGGGGTTCTTGTAAGAGATGTTTTTGGCTGTAGCGCCTAAACTGTGGATCGTGAAAAAAAAAAAAAAAAAAAAATACAAGGAACAATTTTCGTAAATAATTTTTCGTATATTAATTTCCCTAGAACATACTACTAATTCGCAACGAGATATCCGCCAAAAAAATTATTTCAGGAGCTATTTTTTTAAGATCGCGACATTAGTTCACATTGGATCGATGGGTACTATTGGTGTTTTCTTCACGAGACCATTACAAACATATCTACCAAAACTCAGCTCTTCGGTAATTTATTTTTCATTCACACCTTTTTTCTGCTAAAATTACTGCACTGTGTAACAAATAAATCCTTTCGAATATTACTACAATTTTCTCCAATTTTTAATAAATTTGGAATGTATTCAATTCACGCAAATTATTTTTTATAGCATAGGTCTGTTCGAAAACCAATACGCCATTCTTCAAAATCACTTGCTTATGACAGTTTTACTCGTAATTAAGGAACCAAAATTTGCAACGCTGCACAGAAGAAAATTGATTGGAGGAGATGCGGGGGGGTTATGTATTTCAAACAAAAAAAAAAAGGCTGCTAATCTATCTACACTAGTGCTAGTGGATATGCATTCAAGAACGCTCCTTATGAGAACACTTACCTGCCCCAAAGGAGGTACACAAAAAGGAGGTGGTTAATGTGGGACTGATCAAAACATCAAGTCCGCGGGATATCCAGAACATTAAATGCAACACATACAGCAAACACTTTAATTACAGGCACGCATACAGAAATTCTGGCATGTAACCTATCGTACAACAGCAGAATGTCTCTCTGGGTATGGTATCCCACGCTCGCTGTACTTCTTGGGCGATGGTCATTGCCGGACTAAGTCAGGCGCCGTACCATCATATCCCACACATGCTCGACGGAGCTGAGATCTATAGATCTAGCAGACCAGGGTAACATGCGGATAGGTAGGTAGTAGGACTTAATCTCTCGTTTTGATAGCAAATTCATTAGAGACGGATCAAGCTGCTCAGAGAAACAGTAACGGGGAGGGAGTTGACCATGGCCTGTATTAAGGAACGATCACAGCATTCGTCTGGAGTGATATCGCGAAACCATGGAAAACCGAAATCACAATCGCCGGACCGGGATTCGAACCCACGTCCTCCCGAATAAGAGTCCAAAGTTTAACCATTGCGCCACATCGCTCTGTTATACCGTGCGTACACCGTATAGAGCACGCTATGTTACCCTAGCGATCGGGATGTATAGTTTCTGGCTCCCGATACCATAATCCTTGGCGTGGGTCCGGTATGGCGAGAGCGAATACACGATGGATTGTTCAGCTCACCCGTACGTAAATGAACGCGAACAGACCATCGCTTTGTCCAATGCAGGAACGACTCTCATAACTGAACACCACTACACTCCGTTCACCTCTTCAACTCACCTTCTTACATCACGACGATGAGCAGGTGTTAGGGGTAAACGTGCCGGAGGAACACGAGAACGTAAACCTACTTCTGACAATCGATTGTTTATTGTTCGTGCAGACACAACACAGGGAGCGATAGTGGCTCTGATTGCATGTGCGGCTGCTGCTTTGCCAGTCAGGGCGGCCCGAACGATCCTTTTACCCAGGCGCCTATCAGTGCAGCGAGGTGGCACTGGTGGGGCTAGGCGGCTGTGGGAATCCTCTGTCACCCGTCTTCTCCCACCACCGATGGACCACTGGACACACCACGACACAAATGATTGGCAATTCTGTGGAACTTCCATCCATCCTCTCTGAATTCCACGCTCGTCACAATTGTTCAACTGGTGCTCACCGTTCTCTTCCAGGATATTGCACACATACTGTGATACACACACTATGGGATCGCACAGACAACTGCACTCGTCGTGTTGTCAGACGAACTGCGATAAGACATTTGATCTAATTTCTGCAGACCGGTGCAGGCGAGTGGTGTTCTTCCACTTACAATCATTTGGTGTTGTAAAGAGCTCGTTTGGATTGGAAGATGTTGATTGGGTGTTCTTCAATGTAGTTCCGCTAGTGTACATCCCGTCTGCGTGTGTGTTGTCCCTGTTGGGACAATTTCATTCAGTCGGAACAGATCTTAGACTGAACATAGAACAAACTTCAATATTTGAGATGAATTTTAAAACATGGACTGAAATATGAAGGCGGAAGATGTGGGGGAACGACGACATTGGGCCGGGTGCGGGTGACGATTGGTGGTGGGGGGAGGCGAGGCGTCATCGTAATATACCGTATAACAGACAAACAGCACACGAAAGTCTACACATTAATTAAATATAAATAGTTGTAGTTTCTTTCGCATTCCCATTCTATTCCGCGACGAAATTTTTCTGATCAATTCTCTTCAACATTACAAATTATCTCTAGCCCATAAATATCCACACAATGCGAATAATAACTATTCAATGCAGCGACAGTTTCTTGTATGTTTTACGCCCATGTGGGTGTTTAAGGCGTCCGCATACCTGGCGCTTGAAAGACACCGCAGTGCGTCTGAAATACACGTTTCCCTACGAAACTATTAAATGTACGTCCAAAATGCTGATCTACAAAAATAACACACACTCCATATTATGCATGTTGGGTGCTTTCAAGAATACACTTCCATTTGAAATANGCTGATCTACAAAAATAACACACACTCCATATTATGCATGTTGGGTGCTTTCAAGAATACACTTCCATTTGAAATACCGCTTTAGAGCACTCCAACGTAGCTAAAAACTACTCTTTTTTTTTTCAAGCGCTGTATCTCAAAATATACGGGTCAGATACGTACAAAAATTACTCAAGAACCCTGCAATGAACCTTGCTGCAGACGTTTCACTAATAATAAGATAGAGGTATCCCTTTAAGTCCCATAGGTGCATGCACAACGACGAGAACACTGCACGCCAGTTCAGAGCCTTGCGCTTAGTGGCGATGACGCACTTGATGCACGTAACAGTATAGCATTTATTGCTCCCGCGCTTTTCCACCTCAAACTCGGAAAATAGCTCCAGCAGACGGGCCCCTTAAAGTAACGCTACAAAATCTTATCATATTTTCAAAACGTACTGTATTATCTTCCTCCAGTCCTGTTTCAATGTAGCCTTATAATGTTCATGCAAAATTTCAACAGGAGCTGTTCTGCGAGCTCAGGAGTTCAATCCGAAAATGACATGTCACTCGGAACGTGTCACCAGCGTCATTTGAAATTAGAAATTACGTTACGTTATCCGCTGATTTCGAGATGTAAATGAACAAATCGAATACTTATTATAATTGGTAGTTGCACACGCCACGCCTGATTAACAGCCACCAGTAGCTAGTCCGGAAGAAGAGGAAGGGTCGAGAGCATCGGGCCAACCACTTAACCTTGTGAAAAATCGGAAGGTCCAAAAACACTANCGGAAGAAGAGGAAGGGTCGAGAGCATCGGGCCAACCACTTAACCTTGTGAAAAATCGGAAGGTCCAAAAACACTAAACGCATACCTAAAAGTAAGGCACGGATAATGATTAAAAAATACCAGTTTAAAGACCAAACGAATTGGCACAATGAAAACCAGAAATATAAATGTCCATGGAGCATACAGAATATCATACCAGACCCTTTTTAGATAAAACATGGAATACAGCATTACAAAATACAAAATAAAGTAATTGCATGAACACGGAATTCAAAAAAGGAACTAACACGTTATCTCTGGTGATAACAGAAAACAAACAAAAATTATGGTGAATAGAATAGCAATCAACATAGTATTCGGCATTTCATTGTCACTCAGTCATGTTCAGAAAGAATAAAGAGAAAAAACAAAANAATAGCAATCAACATAGTATTCGGCATTTCATTGTCACTCAGTCATGTTCAGAAAGAATAAAGAGAAAAAACAAAAGCATTGCAAGAGTGGCCACATACATACTCAGACTGCGTACAGACGCGATGAAAAAAAAAGAAGCACATTTTGTGACGCTTGAACAGCTATGCCTCAGTATGTGTATATTACACAGTATATTGTCGAAATGTAATATCGAAACGTTAATATTTATCATGTAGGATGAATCGGAATGAATTATTAATTAGTTTCCAAGTATTCTTTTTTATTTATTTATTATTACGCTTAAAAACGCATGATGNGATCGGAATGAATTATTAATTAGTTTCCAAGTATTCTTTTTTATTTATTTATTATTACGCTTAAAAACGCATGATGACACTTAAGTAATCGGTAATCATAGCGTATCCTTGTTATAGGGCAGAGGTTAGAAAACAGCAAGTGTGGACGAGACTGTAATCTCATCCGATTGCCCTTCCAGGACTTACAAGACTCGGGGTCGGGGTTTGCGTAGCGGCTAGAGCGCTCACCTCCCACCAAGGTGAACCTGCTTCGATTCCCGGCGTGGCCACACCCCAATTTTCGCACGTGGGAATCATGCCGCTGGTCACTAGGTTTTCTCGGGGATCTCCCGTTTACCCCGCCCTTGTATTCCGAAGCCACTCCATATCCACCTCGTTTCACCCTCATTGGCTCTCACCGAACCTATCCTCGCCATTCCACCTACAAAGACGGCCTACTCGTGCTGCATGACGCCTGTTCCCCTACCGCAATGCACTGCTGTTAAGTGGGTCGTATACCTTACAGGCGGTTCCATACTATGCGTTCTTCCGCAGGTGTCACTATGCCCACCACACCGTACAACTGTAGTAATACCGTTAACAGCTAACTCCCCACAACCTTCCGATTTTGAGCATATTTCATGGTTCCATGACATGTCAATAATAACTTGATAAAAGCTTTAAATCATTAAAAAAAANCCGATTTTGAGCATATTTCATGGTTCCATGACATGTCAATAATAACTTGATAAAAGCTTTAAATCATTAAAAAAAACTAATATTCAACACTTTTTTAAGCGTAAGTAGGATAAGAATATTGGTTCCAGGATTCAGCCGCTTCAANAAAAAAAACTAATATTCAACACTTTTTTAAGCGTAAGTAGGATAAGAATATTGGTTCCAGGATTCAGCCGCTTCAATGTCGACGTTACCCCATTGACGCGACTGAAACCCACAAGCCGAGATCCTGCAGACAATGGCCACATCAGTCTGTGAACTTTAGTAAATATATGATCTAAATTCGCACAAACTTGGCAAAATTATTTCATCGCAAAGTTCGGTTTCAGATAAAGTGTCTCTTGAAGTCACAGTGCCATCCATGCCGCAAATTCTTTGAAAACCGGTAGTTAGTTTACCTGCAGTTCGGGCTATTTTGACTAACATTAACTAAAAAGTTAAAATTGAAATATGGGCAAACCAAATAAAAAGTTTCCGAGACAATTTCCTTTATGATATTTTGATGACACGGAAAATTGTTTTGAGCGGTAGCCTAACGTATTAATGTTGTTATATCTTGTTACATTTACGAAAAATATGTATACATTTAAAATTTATATAGTTACTTACAATACTTTTTAAAAAAAATTCTGCAATGTGCCATGCTTTTTCAGACTATTAATTCATATCACAACGAAAAATACGTAAAATGCTTAAAACTTAGAAAATAATTTTTTTTCTACTCTTGTGAACGCTGTAAGGCTTGTTAACGCAGTATTTTAAAGTCTCGGGCCTACACCGGGATTTGGGTGCAGCTTACAAACTATACGTTTAACTATGATATTTAAAAGTCCTCCCCAATAAGTGACAAAAGTGAGTTCAGTACCTCTCCCCTTTACCCTGCAAATAGCTGCCAATACTGAGCTCCAGTTCTCTAATACAGTAAGGAGTTCCGTAAATATATTTTTTATTCATATTATGAATATCAATAAAATATATCTGACTTGAAATCGAAATAAAAAAAAAATGGTTGCCTGTAAAGTCGGTTTTACGGGCGAAGATTTTACGTGACAACGTAGTGCTGCGCGCGCGGCAGACCGATCATAGTTGAGTGGGAGAGAGACGCAAGGCATTCGGCGGGCCTCTCTCTCGTTCGGTGACTCATCGTAACGTTACCGAGCGTTACACTTTTTCATAAGTGACTCCCAGCCNGTTCCGTAAATATATTTTTTATTCGTATTATGAATATCAATAAAATATATCTGACTTGAAATCGAAATCAAATAACCCAGTACTCTCCTAATAATTTGCGTTAAGTCCACGCCTATTCAAGAAAACCCAAACTCGTCATGTTTTCCTTATCTTACTTCCCGGCGAGTTCTTAATTTAAGTACAATTACATCGAAACAGAAAGAGAGGAAGTTGAAAACTTTTCATACAAGCATAAGTATGTCAAGAAAGTCGAAGTATATTTTTATCGTACGATCATATAGAGCGGTTGAAGCAATGGGATAACTTCCTCACTACAGCAGATTCCGAACCACCTTTGGGAGAAGACCGGGCGTTTAGAAATTTCCGAGCGTGCGAGTAAGTAAACTTATCTCTTAAGAACGTGGTATCCTTTAAATTTCGTTTTTATTTATCTCTCATTATAACTTACTGTTAAGATTAAACATTCTAATGAAAACATTATTATTCCTTACATAACTATTTTAATGAATCCCTGAAACCGGAACGGGCTGATTTCGGTCTGTATGTTCTCATGTAAGAATGAAAAAGAATAAGTAGTGCGTTAATGTTTATTGTAATTATAGACGTGACAAAACAAAGTGGGCAAACTATTGTGGGCTTAGAAATATCTGTTAAGATATGTCCTATGCCATGACAACCTTCGTTTTCAAATACTCTATGTGAAAAGTAAGCTACGGTGAAACAAAATAAATCCAAGATGGAAGGGATGCTACCCCTGTAAGCTGCATGCCCTTAAGAAAAAATATGCGTACATTGGGCTTAACGTCTAGTTGACAGCGAGGTAATTAGAAATGGAGCTAGTTGTAAGTTGCTCAGAGAAGCAGGAGCGCGGAATTAATCGGCCTTGGCCTGTATGAAGGAACCATTTCGGCATTAGCAAGGAGTGATTTTGGGAAACCGTAATCATGATGGCCGGACCGAGAATCAAACCTGGGTCNAACTGGGTCCTCCCAAAGGCGAGTACAGTGGTTTATCACCACGCAATCAATCCAATTCATGTCGGATTTAGCGGGTTTATCGTTATGTCTTCTGCTTCAAAGGTTGTATAAAATATTTTGGCACGACNTACACCGGGATTTGGGTGCAGCTTACAAACTATACGTTTAACTATGATATTTAAAAGTCCTCCCCAATAAGTGACAGAAGTGAGTTCAGTACCTCTCCCCTTTCCCCTGCAAATAGCTGCCAATACTGAGCTCCAGTTCTCTAATAAAGTAAGGAGTTCCGTAAATATATTTTTTATTCGTATTATGAATATCAATAAAATATATCTGACTTGAAATCGAAATCAAATAACCCAGTACTCTCCTAATAATTTGCGTTAAGTCCACACCTATTCAAGAAAACCCAAACTCGTCATGTTTTCCTTATCTTACTTCCCGGCGAGTTCTTAATTTAAGTACAATTACATCGAAACAGAAAGAGAGGAAGTTGAAAACTTTTCATACAAGCATAAGTATGTCAAGAAAGTCGAAGTATATTTTTATCGTACGATCATATAGAGCGGTTGAAGCAATGGGATAACTTCCTCACTACAGCAGATTCCGAACCACCTTTGGGAGAAGACCGGGCGTTTAGAAATTTCCGAGCGTGCGAGTAAGTAAACTTATCTCTTAAAAACGTGGTATCCTTGAAATTTCGTTTTTATTTATCTCTCATTATAACTTACTGTTAAGATTAAACATTCTAATGAAAACATTATTATTCCTTACATAACTATTTTAATGAATCCCTGAAACCGGAACGGGCTGATTTCGGTCTGTATGTTCTCATGTAAGAATGAAAAAGAATAAGTAGTGCGTTAATGTTTATTGTAATTATAGACGTGACAAAACAAAGTGGGCAAACTATTGTGGGCTTAGAAATATCTGTTAAGATATGTCCCATGCCATGACAACCTTCGTTTTCAAATACTCTATGTGAAAAGTAAGCTACGGTGAAACAAAATAAATCCAAGATGGAAGGGATGCTACCCCTGTAAGCTTCATGCCCTTAAGAAAAAATATGCGTACATTGGGCTTAACGCCTAGTTGACAGCGAGGTAATTAGAAATGGAGCTAGTTGTAAGTTGCTCAGAGAAGCAGGAGCGCGGAATTAATCGGCCTTGGCCTGTATGAAGGAACCATTTCGGCATTAGCAAGGAGTGATTTTGGGAAACCGTAATCATGATGGCCGGACCGAGAATCAAACCTGGGTCCTCCCGAAGGCGAGTACAGTGGTTTATCACCACGCAATCAATACAATTCATGTCGGATTTAGCGGGTTTATCGTTATGTCTTCTGCTTCAAAGGTTGTATAAAATATTTTGGCACGACNCCAATTCATGTCGGATTTAGCGGGTTTATCGTTATGTCTTCTGCTTCAAAGGTTGTATAAAATATTTTGGCACGACATAATACAGATAACAGTTTCCCAAACTTTCAAAACTTGTTTCAGCTTCACTACCTTCATTACTTTCTAGAAGATTACGGCTGAGAAGTGAAAAATGATTATTTCATGCGAACGACTACAAAAGTGATAACACGAAGAGAAACCACGCCAGAAATATTTCAAGAAGTGTGCTGTGCCAAACTGTACCTTACGTACTGTCGGCCTGCAAATCACAAAACAAATTCTCTGCTGCCAGATTTCAGAAGGAAAAAAAACCTTAAATCGAAAATGGCAGGGGTGACGATCAACACTTAGGAAAATAGTTAAACCAGATGCACGTGTTTAACTAGTAAGGAGTTTACAAAAATACCGTCTTCACAAGAGGTTTTTACGGTTCACTGTGTACTCGCCTTCGTTCCGGCGACGAGACGTCAACTTACCCTTCCTTCTTCACCGAGGGCAGCGCCGACCCTCCCTCAGGAACAAGTGTCCCCCACTAGCACCCTCTGTAAGTTCCGGAAGGGGGGGGGGGAGTGACGCTCCACGGCGCGGCACTCGCTCCCAATCCTCTTAAATAAAACACANGATGTTTGCGCAAGGCGGCCCGATGATTGTGGAAGGGGGGTGGCAGGGGGCGTAGCACAGGCAGGGAGGGCACGCAGGGACTTAATTCAATCAGCCGCCTTTAATGCCGTTGAGGAGGGGAGGGCGTCTCCTGAAGAGATTCCCCAGGCGCCCACTAGCGGCCACATCATGTGGGAACGCCGCGTTATGGATACAGATGCCAGAGGGGGCTGGGCTCCTAGTGGAGCTGAGGGGGGCCGGCACCCCTCGCAGATTACAGGGCTATCTACTTACCGACCAACAACACGCCTTCCGCGATACGTCATTATTAAACAGATATGACGTCTCCATCGCGCGCCAGATGCGACGCGCGGAATCACTCCCCCTTCTTCTCCGACTGCCCCAAGGGGTGGCGTGACGTCACGCGTCTCCCACCCTCTATTACCTGCTGGGTCCGGCTAGTCGCCCTGCTAGGACGCAACCCCTTCACTTACATGTAGATATATCATCTTGGGTGCCTCAATGAACTGTACTCGCATATCGCGAAGAATAAAATGTATTTTATGACTGATGTTATCGGCAGCAGCTATTTATCAATTTAATGAATGGATACGCTAACGGAATTATTTCTGCCACCACGAATGATGCGTCTGTAAAATTTCAGAAAAAATTCAGATAATTTTTGTCCTGTAATTTCACGGTTTGTTTTTGCACTGAAACTGAACACCCGAGCATTTGCGCGGCAGCACACAGTTGCCAAAGTGCCCCGCCTGCTACTAGCCAGCTCAGACGTACCCGTTCGAACGACAGACTGATGCGCTCACACGCGAGGCGGCGATTTTGTATTACTATTTCACGTACCAAAAATAACTTGTAAGGCTCGTGTACAATTGAATTGGCGCTACAATAACGCGTTATAAATAGGTCATGAATGTAAGCTGATTAATGGCTCTGGCTGGAATCAACTTTAGTCGCTGCAGAAAAAACCACGTTAGGCGCAAGGCGCTAAAAGTTGACCAACTTAGAAGTCTTTGCGTTAAGTTTTAATGTCATCCAGTCGGAATAAAAGACGTTAGAGACAAGCGATTACGCGGACTTGCCATCGTCGCGCACTTTTATTCTATTCAGTTATTATACGAAAGTAAATAAATAATAGGGGAAAAAATTGAAATAATTGTACATAAATATCAAATCAAAACAAAAATAACTATTAAAGCAAAAAATAATAACTAGGCGAACATTTTGACAAATCACCAACATAATCTAAAAATATTTCCCTCTTGTTTTTCTACACGTCAACGTCAACTGTAGACATGCCAGTTTCCTGATGGTAATGGTTAGAGTTCAACGTTTAGCGTCATATCAACTGTAGAAGAGGATATAAACTTAAAACTCCAGCTAACGTTAAATTTATGTAGCATAAAATTATGCAAGGTTTGAAATTACGACACGTTAGAGTAAATTACTTTAATTTATACACCCACCAGAAAAGGTAGAAGATTTTCGTTTTAAAAAAAATGCATTATAATAATAATTTAGTTTTGCAACACGTTACGCCTTAACCATGCTCTCACAAGCTGATAAGCGGGGCAACGATGGTGTAGCGGTCCCCACCAAGGAGAGCCAGGTTCGATTCCCGGCGGGGTCACCTCCGGATTTTCACATGTGGGAATCGTGCCGCTGGTCGGCGCCCTTGAATTACGGCGCTGCTCCATACTCACCTTGCTTCACCCTCGTCGGCTCTCAACACCTCGATGTTAAGAGCCATCCAAATCTCTTTACTTACTCACTCACTGACTCACTCACTCATTCCTCACAAGCTGATAAGCCAAAAAAATAGTTTTCTTTGTAATTTATATAAAGTAAAATTGCAAAGATAAAACTTTAGTTACATGTAAAATAACTATTTTAAATCAGCCATCGCTTGATTTTTAAAATTTAAATAAAAACTTAATGTCCCCTGCAGCAGCCTCGAAGACGATAATTGAAGGAGGAAGGGGGGAGTTTCATCACACAGAGATACGAGGAACTCGGCTCCGGAGTTCGGACGGGCACAGTCATAGAGGACCACGAGGTACGCGAAGACAGTGGTGATGTTTACAGGCCCAGCCCAATGACGAGATGAAACGCGAGACAGCGAGCGAGCCGTCAAGGTCACGCAGAGCTCACATGCATTACGAGAAGGTACGCCGTAGCTGAGCTCACGTCCTTTAGCAGGAGCCCGCTCTCCCCTCTTGCGAAGAGTACCTCACTTTTGCGATGGAGATGCGCGCCACATTTAATACGCATCTTGTTTTGGCAGCAAAACGAGATTCTTAAACGATTAGCGAGTTGTTTGCGTGTTGGTTACAGTTGCGGGCACTCTCAAAGCTACGAGAGGCCTTGACCTACCCTAAACGACTCACGTCCCGTTAACATCTCCTTGTACTTGTACGAATGGCGCACGCCTAACATCGTTTCTATAATTGAGATACAATGAACTGGCAGATACAATTATTTTAAAGTGGTGACATACTGTTCTTTACTCACACAAATGGAGGGGTGGAAAATACTACAGAAAATTAAAAAAACTTACTTAAAAAACCGATGGATTATGTACAATTATATTTATCATTTACTCGCTCGTTATTATAATTTGATGAAGAATAAGCATTATTTTTAATGGCTACCAAGTAAATATGTTTTTAAAATCTCGACAAAATTAGGAATATAACTAGTATCATACATATTTCTATGTTTACGAGTATGTTTGTTTCTAGGAAAGTAACTTTCCACGAAATTCATGGAACTATCAGTAAAACCTCTAATTGATTTTCATTGTTTGTGCTGCCGATGAAGTGTTTTGGAGGAAAATGATATAAGTTCCGTAGCGCTAGAGTTGCGAGGAGCTTAATATTAAAAATTAAAACAATTTTTCTGGATCGGATTTGGACATACATCAAAATATCAGAAGTTTGCTACCATAACCCTGCTATCATAAGTACACGACTACCAAGCACATCTTGCTAGAACAGCAGAATTTCCACTACATTATTTTTCCATGTTTGCTATTACTATTCCAATTTTTAATTATTGAAGTTTGTTGAAGGTTTTCGTGTTGGTTTTTTAAATGCCAAAGTATCAGTTTCATAATTTTACGTCACAGTAGATAGAATAATGCCTCAGCAGAATATATAGAACAAATTGTGAAATATTTTATAAACACATTTATATTTCATTTTCCGTTTGTACCGACCTTAGTACCATACACATAAATTTACAAACATTTTTAACAACGCATGTGCTCTTCGGCGAATCCATTTCAGTTAAAATCTTGCTGTTAACTGCCGATATCTGGAAACGTGCTTTGCATTTTTGGCCTCGCACACAGGGCTCACAAAATCATCAGACTCTCAAACACCTCGCGAAAGAAGGACTCACAAACTGCCTTCATGAATTCAAGCTCGGTTTACAAGATATTTAAGAGACCCTTAAGAGACAGTCCAGTCTTATACGGGAGGAGTTTGCGAGATCGCAAACGAAACGTTTAAGAATGCCATCCATAGAGGCTTTTCCGACAAGGTTACAAAATTTTCATCTAAAAACAAGCTAGCAAATTTTTGTTTCCTCTATATGCCTACCTGTCGTCTCTTCGTCACAAATCTACAAAACAAACTGGTTAACTAAGACCGAGTTTTTATGCCTATATTACATGCCCCTTTTGCAATCTAATCTTTGCCTGTCCCTGTGTGGCTGTTTCCGTGTGTGCGATTCTCTCCTGTGTCTTTTGCTTCTGCGTGCCTATCTTTGTGTTTGTCTCTGTAAGTTTGCAGTCAGTATTTACATATGTACGTACAGAAATAGAGAAATTATGGGGTACACCTGCTTTGCATTGGTTCATTGCATACAATATTTACCCATAGGCATTTTGCTGATACTCCGACTGTTAAGCCGAAAATAGTTATTCACGAAAGTCTCATGTTTTCGTGTTAGCAACGAGTAACCGACGAGTTTGGCCCGCCAATACTGTCGCTAAAACAACGACGACATTTCTATCTTCACTAATGTGCGAGCTACACAGTGAGTTGCAAACATCGACCTACACGCTGTGCAAATTCAAACTTTTTGTAGGGCGTTAGTGTCGCGATAACCATTTTAACAACGGCATATTTTATCCCACCCATTACCCGTGTCACTTATTTTAAATGAAATCACGTATAAGTAATCACAGCGCAAATTCACTTTTTAAATGCACAGTCACTGGCAAATTTCACGCTCTGTCTTTACATCGCAGAAAAATGCACTTCGTACAGGACTTGCTTTTTGAAATCATCAGACAGCATCGATATGACATTTTCCCCAATAATTCACACACCACAAAAGTGAAATTTTTTTGCAAACGCCCTTTCTACTGATGTTAGCGACTTAACCAGTCCAAGTCACTGATTTACAGAGCCTCACATCGACCAGGAAGTTGACAGACTCCAAGTAAATACTTATTTCTCATCCGACAGCAGCACACCGACAGGCTGCTCGAACCGTAGACTAGAGATAAAGTATACCGCTTATTCGTCTTCTGCGCATGCGCCCAATATTGACCTACCCCAAAGGAACACGACTGTCAAAGCCACGTGGTCAAAATGATAAACGTGTTTGTTTATATCCTAATTTTTAAACGATAAGCACAATTACATTAATAAAATATGTTACCGTAACCAATTTTAATTTAATCAAACTGAATTACAAATTGCTTACAGGAAGTTACAAACATATAAAAACACTTGTTTACTGAACAGTATTCTAACCTAAAATCCAATCCACACCTTTTTTGCAAGTCGTATTGGCAGAAAAGCAGTTCAATGTTGGGACACGGAGATTGGTTGTACGCAGCCAGCGAGATCGGCCTACCTCATCTTTAGTCTATGACTCGAATATATTACCACAGGTGTGCCGAAAAGAGTTACACTGTTACACAGTCACTGTTCCAAGCCGGGGAAGTGATTGGCCGGAACAGCTTCACTGTAATCCGTACAACCATGGACTGAAGATGAGGTTAAATTGGCCTTCCTAGTTCGTGGCCATTATTAATTCGTCCAACGCTATAAAACTGCCGAATTCAAGTGGTCAAACAGCGACGTGAACGGTTGTTTACATTAATAAAATTACTATTAAAATATTAGCTTTACTTGAATGTACTGTAATCGCAATAAAACTGAGTCATAGGTACTGTACTAATCCCAAATGCAATATACGCTGTTGTGATACTGGTACTAGACAAAAGGCAGTCCGATGTTAAAAAACGGAGACTAGTTACTGTGCAACTGAGATCTGCTCTCTACCTTACAGCAGCACCCGGAGAGGGAAAAAAATGGGGGAGGGGGAGACACTAGTCAAACTACAGATCACAATTTTAAAAGGCTGCTAGAAATTGGTGGAGAAAAGAAAAGGGAATTAGGGAATATTTGATTAAAGTGCGCACATGCTTTTCATTAAATAAAACCTAGCGCTATTTGGAAAATGTGGAAGTACATATTCCAAACAAACATATTTTCGGCACGGTCGGTTGATGTAATCACACGTAATCTGTTGAGAGTCCGAAACTTTTCGTTTGACGGGATTCGAAAAATAACCATCCTGAACTTATCTAGAAAAATGTATTCAACTCGTGTGCGTTTCGTTTTACCGTTTCGTAAAAAAATTAATTATAACATTTGAAAACACTAGTTATTTAGACCCCAGTTACTAAATAACGCCAGCAGAAAAGGCGTGGAGAGACGAGGATAGTCTTGCATCTGAGCGAGTACGATTTACCCCATTTTAACGAAAAAATTACACAATACAAAATTCTCTGCTGCAATGGGTACTGAAATTTTTCTAGAATAGATTGTTGTTGCGGCAGAATTAATTAGGGTACTAAAGAGAACGACTCTTAAATAATTTGATGGAGGAGGGAAGTACCACCATTCCTGAGCAAACATAGATGATTGATAGGGAGACAGAGAAAGAGGAAGAAAGAGGGAGAAGGGGGAGTGGCATAAGAAGGGTAAGGTAAACTAATACTACAACGTACAGCCGGAGTGGCGTAACCATAATTCTACGATTTCACTGAGGAAACTATTCCCAATTATATTAAAACTAGCAAAATAAAAATCGATTTACCTATCGTGTATGGTATACGACGCGACGACTTGGTCAAGAAAGCCAAATTCGAACGCCTTATTCACGATGCAGACGTAAAGCTCATGACACGTCAAATATAGAAAGGATGGTCGCGCTTTTCGTCGTCAAACGACTCACCAAGGACGTGCCGTTCTTATGACGGGGTAAAAACAGATCCGTAATAAACCTTCTGCGTTGGCCGATACCTAGACGCCCTCCAACTGTAATACTGTTAAAATGTCTACCATTAAATGAAGGGAAAACACTGATGGACGCCTTTCATTTGAATACACAGAATATATAAATTTATAGAGAAATTATTTCGTATAGCTGTTCTTACATTATACATTAACCAGACGGATAGAACAGTTCATCCCTACACCCATTTCCAGTCCCAACGAATGGTGTTAGTAGACGGAAGTATATCATAAAAGTAGGTGTACCATTTTACCTCTCTCTCTTTTTCTCAGTAATGTACATTAATACTTTAGATGCACTGAATTATTTTTTCCATTACACTATGGCAATTAAAATGTTCTTCCCTGTTAACTTTCTGCCGAACATCAAAATTGACTAGGGAAAACAACGATAAGCAATACTTCCCGGCTGCTGCAGAAACGTTAATGTTAGGGCTGTAACGAAAAATAATGCATGTGCATCACCTCGGCCATGTTCACGTCTCAGAGATTAAGTTTCCAAGGATTGTTAAGCAGATTCCTTCACATCTTCTAAATACTGATATCCCTCACATATCACACACGTGTGTCGCATACCTCTAACAGTACTATGTTGTTCCTCTGTAAGAAGGCCGAGTCTCATATTATTGTCAGGTATCATATTCGTCACGAGGAATTTACCTGCGATTTCTTGACGAGCAGTGCATATGTTGTGACGGGGGTGTTGGCGTGTTTATTATTTCACAATGAAATATTTAGTTCATGGTTTGACAGAGGAGGCTTAGCGGTGAACTTAATACGTTAGCACTGTGTTTTGGACAGAAGCCCCAATCTAATGTCCCAATAAAAAAAACATTTTACGTTATGACACCACAAATTAAGTATGCCACAAAATATGAGATTTATTTTAATAACTTATTTTACCATTTAATTAAAGTACATTGGANAAAAAAAAAAAAAAAAAAAAAAGAATTTACTATCATTATTAAAACTGTTTACTTCGTGAACTACTGTATTTCAGTCTACCCTCTATCCGCAGTTCATTCACGAGAAACAGCCACACAATTCAGCTACGAAGGAAACACATAAAACTGTTATTTCCGCACGAAATTGCACAAGTACCTTCTGCCAAAAAACACGCCGATTCGAAGACAGCGATAGGTCAAGCGGAAAGATAAAATAGGATGTGGGGTTTCAGAACTACTCTTGTCACTCTACTACTCCACCCACTATTCTCCCCCCATGTCGCGACAATCGTGCACATTAGTCCTGGCACACTGTCACATAACTGCGCACTTTTGTCGTCTATTGCGACACCTACCTACACACACTGAAAAAAAAGGCTTTGTTGAATCAACCAAACTTTGTGTTGGCACAACCTAATTAATTGTTTGTATAGGGGTAGTAAAATATTTTGTTGTTGAAACCAAACAATTTTGTTGTTCTTATTTTGTTTCCCCATACAAGATTTGTTTGGCTCTACGTAAATTAAACAGTTTCGGTTGATGAAGGAAGCCCGACCGGGAATCGAACCTAAATCATCTGAGACCGAGAAGTGACTACAAAAGAAGGTGGAATGTTTTTAAATGCTTATATTTCAAATACTGGGCAACGCATGCAAATGAATATTGCAAGTCTTAGAGCTTTTTTTTTTGTTTTATTAGGATGTTTATACCATTATTAAGTATCAATAAATGCACTAACAAGCATTGTTATTACATTGATTGTCACAAAAAAAATGCAAACAAACCCTCGAGTTGTTTTTAGAACGAAGACATTCAAATGAGTGTCCATACAGTTGATTCAACAAAATATTTTGTTGACAACCTAATTTATTTTGGCCCAACACAGGTTTTGTTTATGCAAACGTGTATTTGGTTAGATTGTTAAAATTAATTTTGTTGCTTTTCAAGTTTCGTCTGCTGAACAAAATATTTTGTTGGGCCAACTAAGCATATTTTCCGACCCTTTACAAGCAAATATTTTGTTGACTGTTCTCTCAGTGCAGATTGAATTACGTTCCGAGTCGCCTGAGCAGCAGTGACTTTACTTCGGCATAACTCCTGACGCCCTACACCCTCTATAATGACGAGTGCCGAACAGCCTACATGGCAATAAACGTGATGTCCTAGCGGTAACACGCGGTGACAAGCCGCAATACACAATGTCGTCATCAGCGACAAAGTCGTTGACTACTGGACATCGCGCTGCCACGGCGTCCCTGATCTGGAAACAGCACTTACAGCATACTCAAAGAATAAGAACTAATTATTTCTAATATATATGAACCTCGAACTACGGAAACTGCTTGGGAAACTGCTCCCAACACATTAACATTTGCACAGCTAGGTATCTATTTTGTAACTACATGCAAAATGGATAACTTNCCTGACGCCCTACACCCTCTATAATGACGAGTGCCGAACAGCCTACATGGCAATAAACGTGATGTCCTAGCGGTAAGACGCGGTGACAAGCCGCAATACACAATGTCGTCATCAGCGACAAAGTCGTTGACTACTGGACATCGCGCTGCCACGGCGTCCCTGATCTGCAAACAGCATTTACAGCATACTGAAAGAATAACAACTAATTATTTCTAATATATATGAACCTCGAACTACGGAAACTGCTCCCAACACATTAACATTTGCACAGCTAGGTATCTATTTTGTAACTACATGCAAAATGGATAACTTTNGGAAACTGCTCCCAACACATTAACATTTGCACAGCTAGGTATCTATTTTGTAACTACATGCAAAATGGATAACTTTACTGTTTTGGGGCCAAACATGCAAAACATTTACCCGAATGAAAAAAATAAATTAAGCAAAGAGTTGAAAGACGCCATTTGAATTTAATTCTAAGATATGGACATACTGTCGCGTTATTTCTTTGATTTAAGGAGAATCTTCAGCGACCCGTCCACTGCCTCGTGTTCGGCGAGCACGACCACGAGTCATATCTGACGTCACCTGTTGTAAAAAAAACCCTCTTTTTTTGTGTCTGTCAGACATGTCCGGGGCCATCCGTCTTGAGGCGATTCTCCTGCCCGTGCGCGTGGACATCAAAGAAGCCGACTCTGCAACAGTGCAAGGAGTGGAAACAGCTGCCCCCACAGAGTATCATTTTCAAAACAATTTGGTAATTCCCGAAAGTGTACTTTGGACAATGTGACGCGACAAAGATGATCATCCGCCACGACCACGAGCGAGCTTTCTCGGGCAATCGAGTAGTGCGTATTTCGACGAAGTGGAAAAGGTCGGAACGCGAAAAGATGGAAATCGTTTCGGAGTACCCACGAGCACCATGCTCGCACAAACACGCACCAGTGGAAATACCGCTTTAGATTTAAAATATGCACNTTCGGAGTACCCACGAGCACCATGCTCGCACAAACACGCACCAGTGGAAATACCGCTTTAGATTTAAAATATGCACCAATTTCCTCATTAGCTACAGATACAGAATGCCCGGCAAAGTAACGCGACGAACTAGTTGCAGAGAAAACAGCAGCAGGGCTGAAAGTGCCGACAGTGCTAGCTAGCGTGCACTCCAGTGCGCTGCACACGCACGTGTGCGTGCTAGAGTTGTCAGTGTTTCTGCGCCTCGAACATACGTGGGCAGGCGGACGCCTAAAGATGGCACATATAAGGTGTTTTTAAAATACGTGTCGAAATTCAAACCACGTCATATATGTGCTAATATAAACAAGAAATCCTAGTAGTAAAATGTTCGGAAAATTTAGCTAGTATTTTAAAATTGAAACTAAAGTTAGCTAAACAGCGCCGGGAGTCCGCAACTTCACGTACCTGCGTGCNTAAAGTTAGCTAAACAGCGCCGGGAGTCCGCAACTTCACGTACCTGCGTGCTGAGCGAGTTGTATATCACGAAGGTGAACGGAACTGGCGCACCATGCGGAGAGCGCCTGCACATAGGACACCATAATCTCGGGGTGGGTGGACGCCGCTAGTGGTTGCTTGTTAGTACACGTATATCAAACTGCATGAATAATGGGAGATTAGCAATTGAGTAGCAAAGGCTGACAGAAGTAATGACATTTTATTTCCAACACCCCAGAGACCGCATTATTGGCGATGTAGGGTCCGCACATATTTTCATGGTGGCCTATGTGAAGGCGGTCGCCACATGACACGCCAGTTCCGTTCGCCTCCGTGATATGCAACTTGTTTTACAAGTAGGTTCACAAAGTCGCGAACTCCTGGCGCTGTTTTGCTAACATAAATTTAAATTAGAAAATAATATATGAGCTTCCGAACATTTTGCTACTAGGATTTTTTGTTTATATTATTAGCCTAAATGCCGTGGTTTTAATTTCGGCATGCAGTTTTAAAACATCTTGTGTACATACAGTACTAGAGTAGTATAATACGTCATCTGATGTTACAACTTCAGTACTTCAAGAAAATGGTAATGTTAATAGTATGGTATTAAGTTAGTCGGTGTGATATACTATAGTTCAAAATAATAGAGTAAACTAAGGCATTAAAAAACTTGAAATCATTAGACAGGGAGAGCTTGCACTTTTATATATTTTTAAATAACATTTTTTAATGCACTCGCTTTATGCCCCAGGGAAAACAGGGACCAGTTTACATACTACACTAACGTAAACACAAACGTGGCTAAATGGCACCGTCTAGCGGGATGTATTTTGCGTATCCCAGGCGTGAAGCGTGGAAGCGGCAAGGGCGACCTAAGTGCGCGCATCGAATGTGTTGTCGCCTTTGGTGGCAAGACACTGGACTTGCATGCAGTCTTCCCTCGCCGACTCGGCTCACAAAACTTTCATCTGTCACCCTGTCATTTTATGGTGTAACACTAAAGACAAAGGCGCACTGTATTTCCCTATAGCAGGTTAAATAGCCTGTACCGATTATATAAAAAAAAATATTGTGAAACTCTCGTATTAGCCCTTTTTCACTTAAAAAACGCTTCAGAAACGGAAATACAAAAAGGAAATTACCATTCGGACGTGGATAATTTCTTACATTGTATTCGTACGCAGACACCGCTCAAAATATTGAATGACAATTATACGGTTGGGTCTCCGCGTTCTGCTTGGAGGCCGGTGCAGACGACGCCCTTAATCAAGATTCAAACCAGCAATTTCGTGGAGCTAGGTCGCCTTTGCTGACGCCATAAGAGACGGCCGGCCGTCTCACCGCACTGACGTGGGGTCGTCCGTGTCAGGCGTGAATATGGCGTAGAGGCTGTGAGCGCAGGTGGTGTCCGTGTGATAGTGGACGTTAACAACATGTGAAACCCACACCCACTCACACACAACACAGGGGCAGAGGTGGGCCTCTTAACGACAGATTGACGAGATTATGACCAGACTGTGAAACGATGAGGGGTAGGGGTAGGGGATAAGAGGCCGGGTCGATCAACCCCGAGGTTTAGAGGGAGCAGCAGCCCCCCGCGGGGCCACGGGTACCACGACACGTGTCCGCAATAGGATCGCGACCAGATAGCCACTTCCAGCCGCCCTTGCATCCACACATTCGATNGAACCCCTGCGGCGTCGCAAACAACCGCCCAGAGACACGGCGAGCCCGTCACAGCTGCGCTGGGTGGTCATCCGCGAGCCTTCGACAACCTCCCCCTTGAATTTTTTCCACCTACACTACACCCTTAATTTCAGAGACCTCGAAGCCAAGGGATAAATTGTGTCCAAAACCGCTCTCATATAGGTCTTCATTCGCTTATGGTCTTTTAGGTGACTCCTCGCCAAAAATTTCCAACCTCTTTAAAGCTGTTAAACATCTAATTACTTTTATAGGTCTTAAGGATATTTGATAGTTTCATGATATTATATCAATTTCAACTTGATACAAATTACATTAACCATGCTCTTTTGGCGTTAATATGAATATTTTAAGTTCGCTTGGGAGAGGTTTTAGGGTTAACGACTGAGTATTTAGACTTGAAATTTTATCTAAAAAGTTAAAACTGAAATAATGGCGAAGCGAAAACAAATTTCCAAGGAATATTCTTCAAAGCATTCTAAATTACATGGAAAATTATTTGAGCTGTAGTCTAACGTATAAATTTTGTCCAATTTCAATATCCAACTAAAAATATATATATATATATATATATATATATATATATATATATATA
>NQII01000531.1:26819-68561 GCA_002778355.1 Clitarchus hookeri | reverse complement strand
ACATATTTAAAACTCATATTGCTCTATTCATTGGCACATTAAGTCATTTTCCTCAACTGCCATGCTTTTTCTCAGGCCATTATTTAGTATCACAAAGAAGTACTGAAAAATGTAATATAAAAAAAATTAGAAAATAATTTTAGTCTTTTGAACGCTTTATGCCAAACCATTACAACTCAGCATGCTGGTTTCTTCGCAAATGAGGCCTGCAACAGTGGAAATTACTCGCTATAGAGGCCAATGAACGAAATTGCAGATTACATTTTTTTTTCCTAATCTTCAGCCTAAGGAAACTAAATAGGAAAACTTTCCACATAAAATTCTTTAATACATATTTTATTGTCTGAATTTATGTTACAAGACAAAAGTAAAAATTGATATATACAGAAAAAATAATTTTACATTTCCTATGGAACCTCATCTTACTAGAATATTTACTTGTGACACGTGTATACGTGTAAACAATGATTTTACAGAAACTATGTAATACCGAGCGATTTTGCGCAACAGTAAACCACTTGACTCGCATTCGGGAGGACACGTGCTCGACTGTCGGTCCGGTCATCCTGATTATGGTTTTCTGTAATTTCCCGAAATCACTTCAAGCGAATTCTGGGATGGTTCCTTACTACAGGCCATGGTCAATTCCTTCCCCTTTCCTGCTTCTCTGAGCAACTTGTTCCGTCTATAATGACCCCGCTAATGACTAGACATTAAGCCCTACCTACATATTGTCAAAAAAAGCTTTAGGGACGTATCCTAGTTCGTGAAGGATGGAGGCCTTAATAAAAATAAAATAACTAAATTTGATTTTTAATTTACTGACACAGCTATTACAGCATTAATCTATCTGTTTCTACGACTACTCTTTTTATTACTAAACTAGCGTGTAAGTCTTTCCGTATGTCTCTGTTTGGTTATAGTCAATTAACTCACTCTCATCATTAACACATGTTCAGTCTGTATGTTGCCATAATTTAAAATGTCTTTAGCTCACGCATCCAGTCCAATAGTCCAGTCTGCCAGTCGCACACTTCACTGTACCGAAGCTCGCATTCGCAGATTTTCCTCCCACTGATCACTTCAGGCGCCACAAGTTACTCTTCTCTCTCGTCGTCTTTCGCTTGATGCCGCGCAATCGCCCAAACTCCCGACTCTCATGAACTCTCCGCTCGGAGGCCCGTCGCACTTATATACTATCGCTGGCCTTGATCTGGAAAGTCCAACGCACCCCGAGTCACGCTGAGAGAAATTAGGGCAGTAATAATGACCAGAACATTCCTTCAGTGATATCTCAAAGACACCCGATACACAAAGTCGGAAGCGACACGCGCCCTGATATGTATAACAGGCATGCTTCGTAAACATTCCTTTGTGGAAAGCCGCTGCGTCTCCGGTTGCAACTGATATCGCGAACGCGTCTATAAATCATCCGTGCCTCGCACGCTCGCAGAGCGGCCACCTGTAACAATATGTATATAAACTATTTTACTATGAATTCCCGTTTGACGCTCGCATGCTAACCGCGGGCGGGGGGTATGGGGACTTACGAGCAAGTACTAAACCAGTGCTTTCCAAACTGGGCGTCTCCTCTTTAAGTGTTTTTATTTAAGTTTTGCGCACTGGAAATTAATAGGTAATATATAACTTTTTTTATGTTTCCCATTATTAACTTAAAAGGTCTTCTAAAATTATGAGTGAAGAAAGAAAGTAGCTGAACTTACATTCGACCAATTCTGGAATTTACTTCAAGAAGACTAAACAAGTTCTAGTGGTTTTGTTGCAGTTTTCAACCACGTATTCTCTTAAAGATTCAATGAGGAGACATTGAAATGTGAAAGTTTGGAAATTCTGAAAGTAAATGAAGAAACGAAAGTGAACTTTTCACACATTTTTCCAGACACAAGAAAAAAATTTAAGACATGTCAAGAAATGTAAGCCACTGACTACATGTATATATGTGCTTTCCTCCTTTTGGAGAGATATGAAAATGTGTTTAATTTACCTCTCTCAACGTGTGATTAATACTCTACATCTGTGTATGTCATTTTACCTCCACGTTGAATTCTCGTATAACTGTGTACTGTATATTTTTTTTGTATAACAGGTGTCAAACACCCGGTTCACCCACTACACAACCAAATTTGAAAACCATTATACTACACTACTACACTAACCCATAGTTACTCGGGATCTGAGCAAAGAACCAGTGGTCCAAAAGTAAACGGTTAAAGACTTCGGCCACAGAACTGGCTCAACTCCGCATGGGATCAACATCGCCTCACGTGTACACAAGCGTGGGCGAGCACTAACCGTTACTCCACGTGACTCGACGGTGAAATAACTTCGTGTCACGCCTCGTTAGACTAATAACCACGAATGTGATGTTAACATTTAGTTTGGCTTACAAGTGGCGCCTATTCATTAATACGCCTAAAAGCGGGATTGTAAAATAAAACAATGATCCAATTAACGATCCGTTTACGAAGTAAAGTTGTGATAAAACAAACATTTCAATAACTTAATAAAATATAGCTATTAAAACATTTTCCCCTAAGCATTATCCTGAACACTTACTGAACGAAGTTGCTCTTTTTTTAGGGTGAACGAGAACCAACCTACACTTGAAATATAGCGACAAAAAAGGGAAAAGGTAGGAGGGGAACAGAATAAAGGGCTACTTTAAATAACGCAGCCTGGCAGAGTGAAAGAAAACACGGGTGGGTCACAAAGACGAACAAGGAAAGAGGAGACCCCTGGCGGACAAACACGGAAACGAAGGGTAATTTGGCCGGGCAAAGCGAGTCTCGGTCCGTGATCGAAATCCGATACGCGACATTACTGCCGTTGGGGTCCGTCGTACTTACACTTGGTGCGCCTGACGCTAACACTTTCCCTGCCGCGCCATTGTCGGCGCTCGCTAGAGCACGTGTGAGAGCCGAGGGGGTTGTTACAACCCCCCCCCCACCATCATTGTGCTCTAACAACCGCCCTCCGTGCCTCTTTATCGCCACACAATGCCTTACAACAGCTGTGCCTCTATCCGCCCGACCCGGCAACCTGGCCGCCAGCGACACGGTCCTTGTTTACACTGCTAAATTATACCTCGAGAGCGCTCGCTACACCTACACACTTTTATTTGACGTTTTCCTCACAACGGTCAATTTTCACACACCGCTGGTCTCAACCATATAATAACTAGCCGCGCACCACGATGCTCAGCTCCGGCGAACGGACGACAACCTCAAACCGTGTTCGAACTGGTAGATTTTGTTAAAATATTTAATATAAATATATATTCTGTATTATGTTTTACACTTCAAAATAAACATCTTCCCAAGGAAAATTAAACAATTCATAATTACAAATCTAGAAATAAAACTTATCTGCATACACCTCGGAACAATATGAAATATGAGTTATTTATTCTGCAATAAAGATCACTTGCCAGTAATCTTAAAACAACTATTTCGTATGAATGATAGTACTTTTAAATTCAAGCTCAAGCATTTACAGCACACACACATATTTATTCTATGAGTGAATATTCTGATTATTGTTTTAGTAAGAAGTAATGAGATATGTTAAGTTTATTTCATTTCAATGAAGTTCACGATCATTTAAGCATAAACCGGACTTAATGCAAAAAAAATACTGAATATTAAAAAGTCGTGTATATTCTTTTTTTGATTGACAAATCAAAGTATAGCCTACATACGTGTGGATTTTATTTATATTAATTCTTCGGTGCATTATTTTTACTGTACTATTGTAATTACGTTTTATACAGGTCATAAATATTAACAGTTTTTTGAATATATTGTGTCATTTGGATGTGTCAGTATGACTGACGCATCCAGTCAAATAAATAATAACGAATCAAGAAAAAAATGTAAATAGTCACATAATCTAATTTTACATACAAAAATATTATTCGTATTTCTTTTTTCTTTTGTATGTAGCGAACGGTTACAAAAACACCAAATTAACTCATCATCATTGAAATTAAATATTGTTCCAAGACGCCATGGGAATATACAAGTTCGTGAGGAATAGAGGTCTTAATAAAAAATTCAAGACCTAAATTTAATTTTTTTAATTTATTTGTACTGCTATGAATAATTACACAGGTATTATTTACAGCATTAAATTATTTATCTCCACTATTACTCTTGTCATTCTCAATGAGCGCAATAATTAATGTATATCTCAATTTAAATTAAAGTCCTTATCATTGAGTTTAGATTGGTTGCTGCCAATTGGCACACATCATTTACACATATTCAATCTGTTTATTGCCATCGTTCCAAATGTCAGTCACTCTCACGCATCCAGTTCAATAGTTCCACTCGCCAGTCTCTCTCACTCTCCACTGTACCGATGCTCGCAGTCCGCAGACTTCACTCCCGCTGGTCACTCTCGTAGCTTCGCTGTATTCGCACACCTGGCGCTTAGAGTCGGAGGTCCGTCGCGGCTTAAATAGTCTCGCTGGCCCAATCTAGGCGCTCCCAGCCCCCCGAGTGTCGCCGAGAGAAGAAAGAGCGATGATCAGAACATTTTTGTAACGATAACCCCAGAAATTCAATCTGCTCAAGAACGGGAGTGCTCAAGTCCCGATACGCTAAACTGGCACGCGCGGCAACAAACCTTTGTACATATCCGCGCTTTTTTCGGGTTACTACACTGTCCTTGACACACTGTTTCGCTCGCTCAAGGCAGCCGGACGAGGCAAGGGAAGCGATATCATAGATACACTGAAGAGCCTAAAAAAAAAACCGGTATAGGCGTGCGTATGTAAATAACAGACGTATGGAACCAATCAGAGTAAAGCGATGCGGTCGGCAGCTAGATCGGTTACTGCTGCTGCAATGGCAGGTTATCAAGATTTAAGTGAGTTTGAACGTGGTGTTATAGTCGGCGCACGAGAGATGGGACATAGCATCTCCGAGGTAGCGATAACATTTGAATGTTCACGTACGACCATTTCACGAGTGTACCGTGAATATCGGGAATCCGGTAAAACATCACATCTTCGACATCGCTGCGGCCGAAAAAAAGATCGTGAAAGAACGGGACAAACTACGATTGACGAGAATCATTAAACGTGACAGACGTGCAAGCCTTTCTCAAATTGGCGCAGATTGGATTTGTGGACTGCCGTGCGAGATTCATAGTGTGAATTGCCTCCTGCATACCTTGAGACATTAGTCGAATCCATACCACGTCGTCTTGCGGCACTTCTGCGTGCTCGGGGGCCCTACACGATATTAGGCAGGTGTACCAGTTTTTTTGGCTGTTCAGTGTATGACTTGCACTGATAATAAACGCAACTTCTGCATGCATACTATAGTTAATGTTAATAAGCATTACTTTGCCTTGAAATGTATTTTCCAGCTACAATTTATACATCGCACTTTGAATGAAAGATAGTCGTAATTCGTAAAAGGAGGCGTCCAGTGGCATCTAACAGTTTTCAGTAAAATGAGTTTTGGGAAAACAATCAATTCCGTATAGCCTACTTAATTTATTATTTAAGAAATTCGTGGGGAATATTTATATTTAAATGCTATAACGTTGGTAAAAATATATGGTATGTAGCAGCTGAATGCAAGTAAAACATGCGAACTAGCAAACATGGTGGCGCGAATGAAACTATGTTTCGATGATTGTAATATACAAAGACTTTATTACTTTTGAGCAGTGACAGTGATGAGAGTTGTTTATCCAATGACCTAGCTAAGGATACAAATTTCGATCCTGAATATGAGTGCAACCAATCAGGAATGAAAGTGGTACTTAGAAAGGTGAGAAACTTACGCCTTATTTTCTGATAAAATACATTTCAAAGAATACACGACATTCTGTTCCGCGGCCGGTTTCATTCCTGTAGTTTCTAATAAAGTTAGAAGAATATTTACCGAATTTAAAATCGGATTCAAGAAACTAAAAACAGATATATGAAAGGATTGAGACTCTATGCGATTTCATCTTGAACAAGCGCAAAAGGACAGAGATGATACAAAAATACGAGAAATCAGTATAAGCATCACTTGAGGGCTGCTGCTGGGCTCAAGTTCATTCAAGATGCACCAAACAACAAATATGCCCTAGTGCTTAACGGTTGATTTATAGCAAGTTCTTCCGCTTCCAAAACTATCATTTGCTTGTACTTTTACAAGAAAAATCCTTGGAAACCCAGCTGCCAAGACGATTCTTTGTAGAACTATAAACACTTTTCTTGTAAATTCTGGAAAACATTTATTGGTAATTATTA
Source organism: Clitarchus hookeri (assembly GCA_002778355.1). Taxonomy (NCBI): domain Eukaryota; kingdom Metazoa; phylum Arthropoda; class Insecta; order Phasmatodea; family Phasmatidae; genus Clitarchus; species Clitarchus hookeri. The sequence continues at coordinate 62,287 of NQII01000531.1, read as the reverse complement.
ACATTAGGGGCTTTTCTAAAAAAACACAAAAAAAAAAAATCAAAATTATGATATATTTTTATTCTACTAATCACTTAGAACACGAATATACTAGGGGCGTAGCTTTAAAATACGTACATATTAAAAAAAATTGAACAAAATTTCGAAATGAGCAGTTCAATCAGTTTGTTTACGTTTCTGAACGAAACGTCCTAGACCAACAAAAGTTGCATTAATGGGTTCTGCACAACTTACCTTGTTCATATTCAGGAGGGCGTAGTGTTAAAATAAGTAGAACATATTTTTAAAAATTGCGAAATGTACGAGCAGTTTCCCGGTTTGTTTACGTATATTATCATCTACCGCCATTAATAATGGCAGCGCATCGCTGATTCCACCCTACCTAGCGGCCACGGATGTCATTACGGGCATTTTAACGGTATATTTAAAGAATATCAGTCGCCTTTGCGTAGTTGCCGGGTCTAGTCCTGACGGATTTAAAAACGGAGAAAGCAATAACGAGTGCTTCTGTGCGTTATATTTGACTGTAAACGAGTGTTTCATTGCGTTATATTCGGCTGAAAAGTAGTGATTCAGTGCGTTATATTCGCGTATGTGGCGGATTTGTGGAACACGGTGTGTCGTCGAGTGAGGTAAGGTTGAATTGGCCGTTGACAGAGTAATTATACCAGCCACCTAACTAGGTGAGTAAATTGATATTCTTTTGGTGTGTTTTGCGGTTCCTTTAAATCCCTACAATCCTAAATTCGTAGTTTAGTGTAAAACCCAAAAATTCTAGGTTAGTTTAAATCCCCAAAATCTTAGGTTAGTGTAAAACCCTTCACTCCTAGGTTAGTTTAAAAATGTAAAATAGTGATTGACCCATCGTGGGGTTAGGTTCTGTTAAGTTAAGTGGGCACACATTAAGAAATTAGTCGTATGTTAATGCCCCTCGTATATTCGTGTTCTGCATTATTAGTAGAGTGGAAATATACCATTTTCCGTGATATTATTTTAATTTTTACAGAAAAGCACCTAAACTTAATAATTACCCATTTATTTGTAATATTACCAATTATAGGTTTGTACTACAACTTACATTATTTAGAAGTGGACATATAATATTTTTTCTTCTCGAAAACAAACGTAATGAATTAATAACAGAGAATAAGAGAAAAATTATTTCAAAATATAATTCACGAAAAAAAAAAGAAAAAAAAAAGTTGCCCGGCCAGCATGGGCGGGGTCTAGAACACAGGTCCCTTATGATATGATCCCAGTCCTTTGACCATAAGACCAACTTGACTTACAAGCTTAACAATTATTTTCGTACTAAATAAAACAGTATCTACAAAAATTAGTGTATATATTCAGTTAAGAAGAACGCATCAATTTCATTTTAAGAGTTCTGTGTAGATCTGAAACATCAACATTAACAAATAATTATTAGTAGCGTCACGTGTTTTTAAAATTGCAGTCGTTTTATTATGATTATTTAAGTTGTCTCAAGTGATTTAAGTTATTCACACTTGCAATGCATTTTCTTTTACATGCAACTACACTTTACATCACCCCTAGTTTTTGCACAAACAGTTATATACGGTTTTACGTTGTTGAGTGTCCGCCATTTTGCCTGAGCTCGTGGATACGGGTCAGTAAAGTACAAACATTTCTTGAGGTTAATTAAAAACGAAGAATTTTAGAAGAGAAATATTTGTATTGTTACAAACATTTGTAAAATTAGAAACAAATTTTCAGTAAAAATTACAATTTTTTTCAAAGTAGGTGTTTATCATAGCTGCTACAAAGTCTAATTTATGCTCCCAATAATGCAGACTAGCTATTACAGAAGTCTACTTCTTGCAGCCAACAATACGTGGACTCATGTGCAATAATGCACACAACTCTCAAACGGTTCTCTTATAAGATTGTTTGTCTTTTTCTTATCACAACTCTGCTTAATATCTTTGTTTGTAATAAAAAGTATATAAAAATGATTCTATTCCACGCGGTTCACTTCCATATTTATTTAGAGTGTACGTAAAACATACAGTACAGAAAGTATACTTTAAAAGCATTTTTAAACCGGCACAATTATTTTACTTATTTGCCATATACGAAACATTCTGAGTTACGACAGACTTATTTCAAGGTGTGTGTGATATGTTATTACGATTGCAGAACAAGTGACAGCCGACTGTTTCCAAATTCAAACTTACCAAATCACAAATTACTACATAACGAAATGAACAATCCGGACACGGCCTGAGTATGCAGCATGATAACTAGGCTTCTGCATTACAAACGCGTTGAGCTGATTTAAATTTCTAGTTTTGTTTCTTGCGTCTATAAGACCTTTTCACAGTTCATTATGTACAAAAACATTGGCCATATCTATCTGCACGTGATAGAAACGAGAACGCTGAAATCATCAATCCTTCTTCCTCAATTTCTTCTGCACTAGAGACCTGAATACGCCAGGTTCGTAATAACCTACACGCAAAAGAGAGAAAACAAAACGGCAAAGATAGGCCCACAGTTGGGTNAGAATACGCCAGGTTCGTAATAACCTACACGCAAAAGAGAGAAAACAAAACGGCAAAGATAGGCCCACAGTTGGGTACTTTTAACTTCGTAAGTAAATATTTAACACTACAAAAACACTGCGCAATAAAGACCCATTTAACTATTTCTTGTTATTATCTGAAAAAACAATTCTTGCAGATTTCGAGGCAACTTGTGAAATTTATTTCGACGTTATGCCTGTAACGGCGACCGACATCAACCTCCATCGTTGTAAGTGTCGCTCAAACAACGAGGCCACACACCAAAGTTACNGCCTGTAACGGCGACCGACATCAACCTCCATCGTTGTAAGTGTCGCTCAAACAACGAGGCCACACACCAAAGTTACCAAAATATTGACCAGAAAAAACGGTGTATCGATAAAAAGAAAAAAAAACATACGCGTTTTTTTTTCTATGAAAATCACAATGCCATAAACCAAAATGGAAACAGTTACAAAAATTAAAACACTAAGGTTAGAAGGTGTAATATTGTCACGGCAAAGAATTACCCGCAAATTTAAGCGAGAAAAAAGGAAAAAAATGTCGAATTAAANGCCTGTAACGGCGACCGACATCAACCTCCATCGTTGTAAGTGTCGCTCAAACAACGAGGCCACACACCAAAGTTACTAAAATATTGACCAGAAAAAACTGTGTATCGATAAAAAGAAAAAAAAACATACGCGTTTTTTTTTCCTATGAAAATCACAATGCCATAAACCGAAATGGAAACAGTTACAAAAATTAAAACACTAAGGTTAAAAGGTGTAATATTGTCACGGCAAAGAATTACCCGCAAATTTAAGCGAGAAAAAAGGAAAAAAATGTCGAATTAAANAAAGGTGTAATATTGTCACGGCAAAGAATTACCCGCAAATTTAAGCGAGAAAAAAGGAAAAAAATGTCGAATTAAAAAGTTAAAATTGTGTTTACAGACAACGGAATTCTTATTGAACCGATCCAAAAAGTTTTATTAGAGCCCGAACGAACGAACGCATTTTCAGAAGACCTGCCTAAACATGTCAGACTTGACGGTATCGAGGTATGCTCAACAAATCTAATTGTATATGCTTGAGCATGTACGACGTACATCTGAGCGACTGTGCATAGACTAAATGTACGATTACTTCTAAAGGAACGGCTATTATTTACAACTTCTTGCAATGGCTGTCCAGTAAATCAGGACGTGCATCTGGAAAGCACACAATTGTGTTTGTATATATATATGTATGTCATGTGTTACGAACTTGTAACAATGCCATTCGTACGTGAAAGTTGCTGGGGGCGTATCTCAATAATGAATCATCATTAGGTAGAGCACAGCAGTATAAGATGAGGTTTATTAACGTTAGGATTATACAACTACTATTTATGTTACTAGTGATCGGGGAGCTTTAAATTGAATACCAAGATGCTTATTAGTTATGTTAAGTTTTAATACCTCACGCCATTATGTTATATCTAAATGGAAAGTCATCACCTTGTTAATGTTGCCAGATGCTGTTCTACGAGACGGTTAACGACGGCCGGACACACCCATTATCCCTGGTCTTCTATCTGCTCGGGCGCGTTGTTTTTGCGGCCCCGTGTACTGGCCAGTGGAAGGGATTTCTGCAATTGTCTTCTTTCTGTTCGGTGGTGTTGCAATCACGCTCGTTTTCTGGTTTAATGTTTGAAGGTGTGATCAGGCAGGCCGTTCAGCTAAGGCCTGATCACACCATAACACATGACATCCAGTTAATCAATGACTTCTAGTGAATTCACACACTTATGAAAAGTTTGTTAATATGCCACAGAAATTATTACAGCCCGCGTTTTACTGCGATCTCGCCAGACTATCTGCTCCAACATATTGCTCTAGGATATTTATTTTAACCACAAATGCTCAGAAAAATCTGTTAAAATCTTTACATCTTTGAAAAATTACAAGTGGCTAGAACGCGCCACATCAACCTCACCTCAATGGATGTTTTTAACTGACACACCGGCTAAACACTTTGTGAATGCNTTTTTAACTGACACACCGGCTAAACACTTTGTGAATGCGCAAGAGAAGATCTTAATAAAGGCTTCACTTACTGTAGTAATATTCGGTAAGTTTTTTATTTGCTCGATTTAAAACAGGGGGGGGGGGGTTCAGCTGCCCCCTCGCTACGCCGCGCCCATGCCGAGAACCCGCAAGTTCATAAATACAAGAGGTAATTTGCTGCTGTCAGCAAGCAACGTGGAATTCCCAACTTCGTCGCATTCGAACAAGCGCAGTCCGCCTCGCAGCGAGAGTGACAAGACCATAAGCCGTAACACATTTTCTCCACGTCATTTTTCTTTTTGGAAATAGTTTCGAGTCGAGCCAGAAAACTAGCGCCAAAAAAAAAAAGCGGAGAAATTATTTTAAACTTTTTTTTTCCCACAGCCTTCTTAAAGCAGCATAAGCCGTCTGTAACAGTAAGGAACACTTTGAAACCAGCAACAAGTCGGCTGGACTGGGCTGGAGGTAAGCAACTTTGAAAACCCTACATACGATTTTTTTTTTCTCATTTCGTACCCTTGTTCATATGTATAATTAGCATTGCCATAGGCCTGACCATTTTATTCACGTACCATCCAAGTGAAACCAAAGAATTGTCAGCAGTGCTGCGTGTATGAAAATTCGTAATATGTGTGTAAAACAAGAACCACTGACTTAGAGTGGTTACAAAATTTGGCATTACACTTGCAAAATGTCAAGTCTTAAAACAAATTTTATTAATTCACTGCCAACCTAACTGGGAGAATGCATTACACTGTGTGCTGTAACATATGCAGTTATGCTGAGTGATTTTTTTTCTTCAAAGGTTGAGTTCAAAAGTGCTCACTTCACCGTGAACAACATCAAGCATCGATGCAGTGAGAAGACGCCAAATTCGGCACGCTACAACAAACGCCGGGAGAGAGAGAGAGAACTCGCCGTGCAGCGGAACCCTTGCTTGTCAGGGGTCATCGCCTCCAGGACGAGGACGAGAGGCGTCGACGTGCACCTTTCACTCTCTCCAGCAGTGGGACGCCACCCGGGGGAGAGCAGGAACTGTTGTGACGCATCAAAGCTTCTCTCGCCGGCTAAACACATTCGCAGCGGCACACAGCGAGAGCAGAGGAGAGCAGGAGAAGGGCGGCGTCCATTAGCAAATTACAGCGCGTCGGGGATGCGTGGGGCATGTGAGGGTCGGCAGAGGGGACATGGGGGAGGTTCCACGTCGGCTGAACTGGGCTGGAGGCGAGCTACGCCCGGACTCCAGGCTGCGTCCTTCTCCAGCGGCTGTGGCGTCCAGGGCAGGATTATACGGACGAGGATGGAACAGAGAGAGAGAGAGAGAGAGAGAGAGACAGACAGCTCAACAAAGCCTCGTGCGTGTCGACGACCTGCCAGCCGAAGTCGCCTGCGTACACGACTGGCGGTTCGCGGCGCCCTCGCCAATCTGGGTTCCATCCCAGGCGGATACGAAATATCTTCGCTCATGGGGAACGCAGCAGACATCGCCTATGACGGGCGGAGTTTCTCCAAGTACGCCCTCTAACTGTGGTAGTATACACGGGTAAACAGCGCATGTTCAACGAACGAGCAAAAACTTATTAAGTTCCGCGTTAATTTTTGGTTATGTTGCGCCCCTTTGAAGTTGGGTGATGTGAAAACTACGCGACTGGGCAGTCACGGGGATCGAATTAGCAACTTCATGGTCATTAAGCAGCACTTATGGCACAAACTTCTTTGTCTTCAAAATAAAAAGTTAAATTTCAGGTTTTACGTCGCAGATTTGCGCGCAGTACGACCAACTACGACAGCTCCATAAATACAGCGATCTGTAAACTCCTCGAATACCGACTTGATGCCTCATCCATCGAGTCAAGTTGGAAATACGGCTGTGACCATTGATTTTCCATTGTTTACCGACATCGCTCCAAGCGGAAACAAATAGTTTTATTATGTTTTATTTTATTTTCGGGGAGTTAATTGAGGACCGAGGCAAATAAATTAATAGTAAACACAATAGCATTAAAAATCTTAGGTGAATAGTCGTCCACAGAAAGGAACTCCCACTGGGCTCCCAAGTAGATTTTCATACNGATTTTCCATTGTTTACCGACATCGCTCCAAGCGGAAACAAATAGTTTTATTATGTTTTATTTTATTTTCGGGGAGTTAATTGAGGACCGAGGCAAATAAATTAATAGTAAACACAATAGCATTAAAAATCTTAGGTGAATAGTCGTCCACAGAAAGGAACTCCCACTGGGCTCCCAAGTAGATTTTCATACTGTTGTTTTATTTTTAAAGAAAAGAATGTGTAATGAATTGTATTCATTATACATGACGGCGGTTTTCGTATTCATAAATAGCAAAAGTAACGATAAACTTCATATGAGAGGAAGAATACTTGTAGAATAGCAAACATAAAATTAAGTGTAACTTAANGCAAAAGTAACGATAAACTTCATATGAGAGGAAGAATACTTGTAGAATAGCAAACATAAAATTAAGTGTAACTTAAGTCTGGGAGGACGCTTGGTTTGAGGGACTTTGATAGCCCATGATGGCTTCATTCTCTGCAACTGATTGTCCGAACAACTTGTCCGTCTCTCGCTGTAGACGAAAAATAAAGTCCTTGTTTACAAACACGCAACAAGATAATGCGTGATGGTATATTACACAAGCTTTATAAAAGAAACAAATAAAAAAAATCAGCTAGTAGATTTACAGCGTTTGGAACCACGATTGGTTAGGTGGTAGTGCGGTGGGTCCGTGTGTCAGAACCGAGCGAGGGGGGACAGTAGTACACCACTGCACTCACATTCTGGAGAACCAGGGATCGATTAAATTCCCGGTCCGGCCATCCTAATTTCGGTTCTCCACTGCCTTTCCGAAATCACTCCAGGCAAATGCTGAGATGGTTCCTTGCCACAGGCCATGGCCGATTTCTTCCCCGTTTATAGCTGCTCTGAGCAACTTGCTTCGTCTCTGGTAACCTCGCTGTCAAGGAGATGTTAAGCCCTACCTAACTACCTACCTATGTGGTAGACGTCACCGTCACGTACAGTCTTCAAGCAAACCTTGATAGGCATGACATACAGCAACAGAAAGCCCTAGCATATTTAACTCCACGGCGTTATAGCATGTTTGAAAAACGCATTTTTTGACGAAACTATTAAAAGTGTCCCAAATACGTTTACCTACGAAAAGAAAAAAATAGCCCAAAACAGGGACAGAATGGTAATATTCAAGATACCACGAATGTTATACATATTGTTCTGAAGCTCTCCGACATAGTTAAAATCGGTTTTTTACGACTGTTTCATCTTAAAACATTCTACTCGGACACGAGCGAAACTACGATAGGAGCCCGCATTGCACGTTGCTGTACTTTCCTTACAATAAGATGATAAGAGACACCGTTCAAAGTCCCATGGTTACACGCAGCATGATGAGAACACTGCAAGCCAGTTCAGAGCATGACGCGTAATGGCGATGGCGCGCGCTTGATTTGCGCGGCAGCGTAGCCTCATATGCGGAAATAGCTCCAGATATGCGGCTGACTTCAGGACACTCCATAGTAGTAAATATTGTCTGTGAAATCAGACAGTCACCAGTTTTTTACTTTTATTCTAATCAATATATTCAAAGACAAAAAAATAGTGAAAACGGCTAAAAACAGCATTTTTAGGGATTTCCTGCGCAGCTACCATAAGGGAAAGGTAAAAAGTGCAAAGTAGCATCTGTAGTTTAATCCACAAACTTTCATAGCGTGTAATAAAATGCTAATGTCACAGATCTAATTTGCGAGGAATTCAGTTATCCCGGAATGCATAGCGCAGCCTAGAGAGTGCCAGTCGCAATGCTTCCTTATGAATACAAGAGACCTTGAGGAGTTAAAAATTTCTTACGAGTGATTCTCCACAAGATGGACAGGTCCCTTCTCGGGTATACTTCTTTTCGTGATTGATTTTTAAAAGTATATACTGAAAATCAAAACTTGTTAAGGCATGTAGGTCTATAAAGTTTTATTAAGTCACTACTAACCATAGCGGCAGCGGTGGTGTAGTGGTTAGACTACTCGCCTTACAACAAAGCGAACCGGGCTTGATTCCCGGCGGGAACGCTCCCGGATTTTCGCATGTGGGAATCATGCCGGATGATGCCGCTTGTCAGCGGGTTTTCTCGGGGATGTCTCGTTTCCCCCGCCCTTGCATTCCGGCGCTGCTTCATACTTACCTCGCTTCATCCTCACCGGCTCTCAAGACCTCGATGTTAAGAGCCACACAAATCTCTTCACTCACTCACTACTATCCATATTCTCTCTCGTGAGATTTAAAAAAAATTAACAAGTACGAAAGTTACTATTATGGGTACAGATGTGACAAGAGTAATAACAGGTAAACAAAGACGAGATTCAAAATAACTGTAAATATATGATCTATGCCTTGACAGACCCAGTTTTTAAATAAATATTCTGGTAATTAAATTTGGAGAAATATTCCATGGGCCTATGCCCCATAACCGCTAGATGACTTTGTGTTACAAACGCATGTTCAAAGAACACATACAAGGAAGTGTTAGCACTTGCAGGTTAGCTCATAGGCTAAAGATGCGATAGGCCAATTTTCGTATTCTGCGCATGTCCGTAACACTGACTCGCCTATCACCCAAAGTCGAATACACGTGGTCAAATAGCTACGTACACGCTCGTTTAACTTTAGTTTTTCGACCGACCAACGATTTTATATAAATAAAATACTTTAAAACACCTGAAACATTCCGCTAGTAGTAAAATGTAAACTAGGNCCGACCAACGATTTTATATAAATAAAATACTTTAAAACACCTGAAACATTCCGCTAGTAGTAAAATGTAAACTAGGTCGGAGGATGTGTGCAAACATTCAAAAGCACGTATTTCCATAAACATAGTTCTAACTACAAATTCATATTGTATTGAAACTGCTTCTGGCACGGTGTAACAGTATTTTATTAGTTATAGACTATTCACGGTAAAGTGAGAAATTTTCGAAGCCCTCCCATTTGGAATAATAGTCANGTTATAGACTATTCACGGTAAAGTGAGAAATTTTCGAAGCCCTCCCATTTGGAATAATAGTCAATAAATATATACTGTAGCCCTAAACGTTAACTTTAGAGTCCGGTGAAATATATACACTATGTGTATTACTTACATANATAAATATATACTGTAGCCCTAAACGTTAACTTTAGAGTCCGGTGAAATATATACACTATGTGTATTACTTACATAGCAATATTTATTTTAAAATGTGGTTGCATGATAAAAAAAATGGCTGATAGGAAAAAAGTAACTAGGGCCTCAAAAGTGCTCACTTTACCGTGAACAGACAATAACCTCCTTCTCACTGGGATATTCGTAATTGCGCCAGTGTACACACGTCATAAAATCCTTGTCTGCGAATGATACCGCGCAAGAGGTGTGTGAACGTACACGCGGAAGGCAAGTGACTCGCCAGATGCCATGACAGCGATGGGGTGGGTGGAATACTTGTCGTACAATCCGCCTGTCCTGCCTTCATGCACACACACACNCGCGCGGCGAGCCAATCAATAGCCTCGCCACGCGCCTGCGAACGAAAAACCGCGGCCAGTAGCTTGACCAGATAGAGGGAGAAGGGGGGGGGGGTTGAAATTAGAGGTAAATAACGCCACCATTACACCCCTCCCATCAAACCTCAATCACTCTTCCCGGCACAGGGGCTTCAATCCTTTATTTTCGTTCGACAACAGCAACGACTGCGTCATTATTTTTCGAAACTTACCCTCCCTTACCCACCCTTCTCATGTGGCTTATGTCGTACACTGCTTCTACTTTTCCTTTTATACTGGACTTTTGTTTGCCACCCAACATCAAGATAGTTGGAGTCTGATTTTTACAGGCGTTAGCATATCATTTACGGTTTTGTGGTTTTTGTGACATACTCGTATATTTTATTTATAACGTACCTTTTGGTTTTCGACGTCTAGGTAACTGCTACAGGTATTCGGTACCTGTACATAAGTTTCATCTTCTGGTTGCCTGTCTCGCGAATGGATGAAGGACGGCCGACCTTCTAACAACGCAGGTACACGCCATTTCATAAATTTCACTAAATTTTGACATTTCTATAAAAGCAGCGCGACCACTATGTATCCTTCCGCCACAGATGTTCTGTCTATGAAGTAAACAGTGTGTGTAAATAAATGCTACGATCAACCTAGGTTACCATTCCAACTTATTTTATTTTTGTTACGGCCAAGTTTTAATGCTGGGGCTCCGTTTATTTTATTGCGGGTGCGTGGNCATTCCAACTTATTTTATTTTTGTTACGGCCAAGTTTTAATGCTGGGGCTCCGTTTATTTTATTGCGGGTGCGTGGTGTAGGGGGGGAAAAGGGAGGGAGAGAGACTGTAGTTGAACGTATTTCATAAGACGGCATTGTTTTGCAGCTCTTCTTACGAGATAGTATCATTTTGAACTATATATTGTTTTAATGGGCCAGTGGAAAATTATGCTCGTACGGAAGTAACATTCAAATTATTATAACCTGAAAAATTTTAGCCTCACCGAAAGAAAATGCGATTAATATGTTGCTCATACCGATTCGAATAATGAACACATTCAGTACGTAAGTAAATATTTTTCACGAAGTTGCAGTTTCCATAATAATAAACTTGTTATTTTTACACTACAAGACAGAGTTCAAATTGAGGTTTTCTAAGCCACGTACATTTCAAACATTTTAGTAACAATTTCGAAATACATTATTTACAAAACAATTACTTATTGTTTGTAATTCATATTTGCAACTCCATAGTGCATGTTGTTGTATGGCAATCCTTGGAAACGTTTGTCTGCCACTGATACGAAATAATTTGCAGAATCTAAACAGAAACTAATAAACTGCGGAACGAAAATAAACGGTGGCGCTTCACGACGATGACGGTACGAAAAATGGCGGACAAGTGTCGATAATATTACGTTTTACTCAAAAGAACGCGCTAAAAANCATTCCAACTTATTTTATTTTTGTTACGGCCAAGTTTTAATGCTGGGGCTCCGTTTATTTTATTGCGGGTGCGTGGAGTAGGGGGAAAAAAGGGAGGGAGAGAGACTGTAGTTTAACGTATTTCATAAGACGGCATTGTTTTGCAGCTCTTCTTACTAGATAGTATCATTTTGAACTATATATTGTTTTAATGGGCCAGTGGAAAATTATGCTCGTACGGAAGTAACATTCAAATTATTATAACCTGAAAAATTTTAGCCTCACCGAAAGAAAATGCGATTAATATGTTGCTCATACCGATTCGAATAATGAACACATTCAGTACGTCAGTAAATATTTTTCACGAAGTTGCAGTTTCCATAATAATAAACTTGTTATTTTTACACTACAAGACAGAGTTCAAATTGAGGTTTTCTAAGCCACGTACATTTCAAACATTTTAGTAACAATTTCGAAATACATTATTTACAAAACAATTACTTATTGTTTGTAATTCATATTTGCAACTCCATAGTGAATGTTGTTGTATGGCAATCCTTGGAAACGTTTGTCTGCCACTGATACGAAATAATTTACAGAATCTAAACAGAAACTAATAAACTGCGGAACGAAAATAAACGGTGGCGCTTTACGACGATGACGGTACGAAAAATGGCGGACAAGTGTCGATAATATTACGTTTTACTCAAAAGAACGCGCTAAAAANTACGACGATGACGGTACGAAAAATGGCGGACAAGTGTCGATAATATTACGTTTTACTCAAAAGAACGCGCTAAAAAGGCATCCCTACGATCAACTATGCTTAATGAAAGTAAACACAAAAATAATTAACCACCGATACAATATTCCGATAACACCAGTAAGGTACTCGCATAAACGTGACAAAAAGGTAACATGCAATATGGCGTTTAACGAGCTGGAAACGTTTCACTGGTCCTGAGTGACCGCATGCTCCGCCATAATTGCTAAACTTATTTTTTAAGCCAATTCTCTTCAAGTAAAAAAAAAGTGCATTACTTAAAAAATACAATTTAAACCATATATTTTGTAACCATAATTTAAGTTCTGAATTACAACTTTTAGTTCTGAGTACTATTTTCATCATCAATACCACCAACATAACAACATATACCCCGCAACCACTCATCAGCTGATACAATGCTTCGTAAACGAGAGCATTTACTGTTTACATAGTGTATAGGTTGGTCACATTGACTGTCAAAATGTATCCTACTTATATTAAATGCAGTATATCTCAAGTTCTTCAGGCACTTACGCAAGGGAGTGCTAAGGACGACATTGATATACCCATCAAAAATTTTCACTGCCTTTAAGCGCAAGGCATTGAACTTGCGAGCAGCATGCAACCACGGAAGACAAAGCGGTGACCTGTCATTCCAGTGACGTTGCACAAGGTTTTGTCTTGCTAAGACCCAACGCCTCAAGTCTTAACCCAAATTGGTAAAACGGGAGTCAGAACCTCCCTTCCCCTACCCAAAAAAGTTNAGACCCAACGCCTCAAGTCTTAACCCAAATTGGTAAAACGGGAGTCAGAACCTCCCTTCCCCTACCCAAAAAAGTTATATAGATACATGTTAGAGCATTGTTTAACTTGTCTTATTTTTACATATTTATGTATGTAGCTTTAAATGTATTCATAAGGCTTCAGCTCCAAATATTTGTATATTTTTCAATATTTTTCTGTAACGAGATCTAAAATTGCTTCGAAAACCTAATCAGTGAATTTTCCTACCAAAGGCATTTCAAATTAAAAATCAGCTTTCTGTACAAGGCTAATTCGTTGATGAAAATTGTGTCTGGTTTAATATTTTGAACAGTTAATTTGTTGACTTAGGGTTGCTTCTGTATAATATTTTGTATAATTATTTTTCCAACATTATTAAAAAATTGCTTAAAAAAAACCTATATTGTATTTTTGGAAATTTAACTTGCACAAGTTTGATTTATGGATAAAAAAAAATACTTTGATGCATTTTAAAAATGCTGCTGCTGTTTGTGGACTGTTTTTCACATGCTATGTTGAAACTAAACACCTGGTTTTGGTTAAGCATCACGTGGCTGCTTCATTATCATTGAAGGGGGACCATAACTAAGTCCGCCCACTGCTTGTAGTAGTAGGATTTACGTTAGGCGTGAGTACATTGGTTGCTGCAGTGATTTCGACAAGGGTAACGAAACCTATATATATATATTTCTATAAAACAATCATGTAATCACACCCAACAGTAGAAACCATATATACGTTCGGAATATCTAGTAATGAATATGTATTTATACCCCTTTGGTCTAACGTACTCAGTCAATCTTTGTTTGCATGTGTTGATGAAATATTTATAGTTGCGGGAACCTCTCATAGCTAATCAGGCACGTAGTCCTTTTGTGATGTTGGGAGTGATGTCGATGATTTTTTTTGGCGATTGCATCTTAAACAAGACAGATATTAGGCGCAACTTGCGCATAAATGCTTATGTGATAATTGTTGAGGGTGTGTATCATAAACGAATCGGAACCTGCTATGCTTATACTATGTGATATGTTACATGATAGGAGGGTAATGAATACGAACATTCTTCAGCCATGATGAATTATACTAGCTTGTCGATGTTGATATCCTTAGCCTTGCGTAGCCAATCAGAGACGAGATACTCTCGCAGCATGTTAGGTAAAATAACTCAATCTCCCATTGCCGAAAAAAGGGGTCACGTAATGAAGGGTCATTGCAGCATATGTATAAACGAATTTCTCGAGTGAGTAGCCGAAGCCCCGCACNTAGGGGTCACGTAATGAAGGGTCATTGCAGCATATGTATAAACGAATTTCTCGAGTGAGTAGCCGAAGCCCCGCACTGCCTGGCTACTTTAAATAGTTTAACTATTTCCGAAACTCTCGCAAGCTGGAGTGTGTACAACGACTTTCAAAGCATTATATCAGTTAGTATCTCGTTATGCATCGTGGGAGCAAGACCGACAACTGACGGGGGTGTACTGTACGTATATGTATGCAAGTGTGTACATGATTATTTTTTGCATACTGACTGACGTTGTGAACGTATAGCATATGTAAAACGTATTTCTCGGGAAGGGTCATGCAGAGCCTGGCTGTTGCAAACACTAATAATCATACTAGTTTACATATATATGTATTTTTAATATTTCCGAAACTCACGTCGGGCTGGAACGATGGTGTGTGCAACATATTTCTCGGCGAGTCGTCGGGGCGTCGCGCACAGCCNGAAACTCACGTCGGGCTGGAACGATGGTGTGTGCAACATATTTCTCGGCGAGTCGTCGGGGCGTCGCGCACAGCCTGGTTAGAGCAAAATAATAATAATAATATTTTTATATATATTTCCAAAATTCGCGCTAAAGTGTGTGTGTGTGTAATACTAATTTGCATGCTGACTGGTCGAGCATACACCGTATTTATTTAAACATATATAATTTTCTTGTCGCATAGCTGTGATACTTGTGTCTTGGAAATACTCGCTTATGGCAGTGTGCTAAGGTGTGCCTGACGCTTTTGGCATGTCCGACTGTAACGAATTTTTTTTAATGACGTCTCATTAACTTAATGCCTGCCGTATCTGGGAGATAATAATTTTTTTTAGGACGCTCCATTATCTAAAATGTCTGTTGACTGCCCGCGTTTCTGCGGCGTCGTGGCGGGCGTCTCTGAAGAGTGTGGTGTATATCTTGTATGAAGGACTTAAATTATAATATAATTTGATAGACCCTGAGATAACCCTCCCAGCTTGGCATGCAAGAGCATTAAGTATATCATCTCATAGAAAGGACTTAAATATTAATTGATTTTTGGAAGACTCTGAGATAACCCTCTTAGCTTGGCATGCATGAGCATGATCTCGTAGGATGGACTTAAATTATATTCTACTATGGGAATAATCTGAGATGATCCTCCCTGCTTGGCATGCAGGCATGTGATGTATATTATCTAGTAGGAAGGACTTAAATGATAATCGAATTTGTGATGACTCGAGATAACTCTCCTGGCTTGGAATGCAGGTGTGTGGTGTATATCTAGTGGGAAGGACTTAAATGTTAATTGATTTTGGGAAGACACTGCGATAAACCTCCCGGCTTGTCATGCAAGCATGTAATATATATATATATATTTATTTATTCTAGTAGAAAGG
This sequence comes from Clitarchus hookeri, assembly GCA_002778355.1. Lineage (NCBI taxonomy): Eukaryota > Metazoa > Arthropoda > Insecta > Phasmatodea > Phasmatidae > Clitarchus > Clitarchus hookeri. The sequence goes on along the minus strand of NQII01000531.1, from coordinate 46,523 downwards.
TATTAAATGATATTCTAATTTGGGAAGACTATGAGATAACCTCCCAGCTTGGCATGCAAGAGTGTAATGTATATCATCTCGTAGGATGGACTTACATGTTAATTGATTTTGGGAAGACTCTGAAATGACCCTCCCAGTTTGGCATGCAAGAGCATGGAACCACTGGGAAGCGAGCCATCTATCCGCTACATCACCGCGGCACCCCATCGCCTGGGGCTATGTCATGGCTGCTGGGAAGCGAGTTGTCTCTCCGATACGTCATCGTGGCACCCCATCGCCTGGGTCTATGTCATGGTCTCTGGGAAGCGAGTCGTTTATCCGCTACATCACCGCGACACCCCATTGTCTGGGGCTATGTTATGGCCACTGGTAAGCGAGGTTTCTATCCGTTACATCACCGCAGCACCCTGCTGAAATGGAATGCAAGAGCGTTAATTTTATATCGCATTTGGAAAGACTCTGAGATAACCCTCCCAGCTTGGAATGCAAGTGCGTGATGTTTAACATGAGTTATATCCGTTGCGTCACCGCGGCACCCCGGGAATGCAAGAGCATTAAGTTTAACATGTAATATATCCGTTGAGTAACTGTGGCGTCCTGCCACAATGGAATGCAAGGGCGTGAAGTATGGTAGGGGTGAACTATGAGAAAACCCCTCATGAATCCTCAATCCTCATTCCCCAAAAAGGAGTCACTGAGCCACATTGTGGGGTCATTAAAAAAATTTTAGACATAATACAATTTTTAAAAAAAATTGGGAAATTTGGGAATTTTTTTTAGGGAAAAATGGAAATTTTGCCATTTTTTTTTTGAGAAAAAGGGATATTTCTGGGGGAAAACGGGAAAAAACATGTCATATAATGACGTTTTCATAACAAGGTTCGGTGGTGTCCCTGTGTCCGTCATGGAGCTGTGTTCGAACATGCCAATTCTAACTACTCACATCCATCAAATTACACTGTAATTATTTTGTGGTTGACCATGCAGATTTATTGTGTTTTGAATGTCAACTTGTAAATTAAAAACATAATATGAAGAAAAATATTCACAATTTAATTCTTATCATATGAATACCCAGCACCTAATGTATGACAAATTCCGTGATTCATAACAAAAAATTTATGTATTTTTCATTAAGAGTAGTTTTTACAGTAATACAAAAACTTTCGTATTTTTTGTTAAGAATTTCAAGTATATTTTGCTGAAATGGGGGATATGCATGGCCCAGTTCAAAACCATTCGTAGGTTATTTATTTAGACAAAATGCAGACAGTTATTGATTTCTGTGATAACGTAATTTGAAAGCTATTATTATATCGGGACATAAACAAATTTAAAGTTTGTATGTTCTCGCCAAATTTTAAAAGCCTTATATGCTATCCTTTTTTTGTGCAATTTGTGTAGGCAAAATGCTATTATATTGTACGTATATTACATGTGTGAACTTTCACTTCATTTTTTGGTTTGTTGATAAATTTTTGGGTTTAGTCGTTGAGTTTTTCATTCATTGTAATATTCTTGAAACATTTTGAANTTTTGGTTTGTTGATAAATTTTTGGGTTTAGTCGTTGAGTTTTTCATTCATTGTAATATTCTTGAAACATTTTGAAGCCATTTTCGTATGCTTATTTGTCAATTTTTAAAAATAGAATTCGAATTACCTTCCAAATATACACAGTTGTTAAAGTTGGTGATGCACACAATTTGGTTTACTTTTGAATAAGAATTAGTAATTATTTTNTTTTGGTTTGTTGATAAATTTTTGGGTTTAGTCGTTGAGTTTTTCATTCATTGTAATATTCTTGAAACATTTTGAAACCATTTTCGTATGCTTATTTGTCAATTTTTAAAAATAGAATTCGAATTACCTTGCAAATATACACAGTTGTTAAAGTTGGTGATGCACACAATTTGGTTTACTTTTGAATAAGAATTAGTAATTATTTTNCCAAATATACACAGTTGTTAAAGTTGGTGATGCACACAATTTGGTTTACTTTTGAATAAGAATTAGTAATTATTTTAATTATTGTAAATATTACGTGTGACGGCACACAATGCGAGCGCCGTATCCTCACCCGACTCCTCAGTTACCAGCAAAACGACTGCCTTCCACGCCGATGTCACCAAATCGCTTCTTGACCCCGGGCGACGCGGGAGTGCTCCTTCATGTGAGTGTTATCTTTGGAACTGTTTTAATGACAATGGTGAACTGTTCAATCTACACATTTTATTAAATATTAAATGCCACCAGTTTTGAATGACTTTGTATTCTTATCAGAAAAATTATTTTCAAAACCTGAATTTTGTAACGTTAGCTACACAACTAACTTTCAGAAGCCCCGTTTTTATTACGGGCGGTGTTTAATATTTAATCAAATGTGTAGATCGACTAGCTGTAGGTAGGTTTGTCTTGCAGATAAATTGTTAGCAGAACTGTAATTATTTTGTCAAGCAAAATTGAAGCNACTAGCTGTAGGTAGGTTTGTCTTGCAGATAAATTGTTAGCAGAACTGTAATTATTTTGTCAAGCAAAATTGAAGCGATGAAATAAAAAAAAATTACTCTCCGTATTTATACACTTTAAGGAACGGTTACAGAACATAAATTTAACAGAATATTGAAATTACAAATATTAATGGCTTCACTTTCTTAACAGAAACATTCTTTTAAAACCCTGAATTCTTCGAACAGTCCACCATTGCCAAAGATACCACGCACAGGAAGCAGCACTACCACGTCGCCCGGCGTCAAGGAGCGATGTGGCAACATCGTCGTGGAAGGCAGTCGCTTTGCTGGTAACTGAGGAGTCGGGTGAGGAGACGGCGCTCGCATCGTGTGCCGTCACATATGATCAAAAATTACATCTACCCAGAAAAAAAAAAGGAATAGCAGAATTTTTTATGAATAGGCAATGACCCATTTTGGTTCACAAATATGAAGGAAATATTAAACTTTCAAAGTCACGAAAATCTTTAAAAATATGAAATTGTTAATTTTTTTTAAATTAGTCACAGTTTTATTAAAATATAAAAAAAATTACCGCCTATTTTTTTGGATTTAAATTTTTCTTTTTTTCTATTTTTTTTTGCATGTTTGTTCCACTTACTTCAAATTTGTGTGTTTTAATTTAATTTGCTGCCATCTCATTTTTTGTTGTACATTTATCATTTGGATTTACTGACCTTAATTGTCCATACTCTCATCACTAGATTAATCATACTGGAAAAAATTCTTTAATTTTTTTTTCATTCAAATCCAGCTACCTTAATTATTTCAAACTTTCATCATATTGTTCATTATGGAAAAAAACTCTCAATTTTTTGTTTGGATCTAGAGGCCTTAATTCTTCTGAAACTTCATCACTGCGAATGCTAAAGGTTGTTTGTTGGTGTTGTTAGTGTTATCGACAAATAAAACGTGTGTTAAGTTTTATGTACATGGCTTGATTTCCCTTAATTCACCGAGCAATCGTGTCTGTTTCACAGTCCACACCAATGAAACAAAAGTTTCGAAACCTTGCAGTACATCGTAGCTTGCAATGTACGGAGCACGTTTATACCTTCGTTTTTTCCGCTCAATATGTGANTGAAACCTTGCAGTACATCGTAGCTTGCAATGTACGGAGCACGTTTATACCTTCGTTTTTTCCGCTCAATATGTGAAGTGAGGTACATGTAGGAACTCTCCGCTGGACATCCCAGAAGATGATGCAAAATACCTTACCACAGCTACAGTCAAATGCAAACACCTATGAACACCCTCTCATATCTCAAAAAGTGCTCGTCATATTTTCAAAATAATAAGGTCACTAAACTCGCTGCTTAATAACGTGTTATGATATTGGGAGAAACGGGTTTATTCCCATTTAAAATACCAAAGTTGAAATCGTCACAGTACTTAATTACATCTCGGAACAGACATAGACGGTGTCTTACGAGTCCCGTAGTGCCATTACGAATTCTAAATCAAAATTTCGATACGTTCAGCGGTTCGCGGAAGATATTTGGGATGAAAATCTTAAATGAAGAATTCTCTCTAAAGGCANAAATTTCGATACGTTCAGCGGTTCGCGGAAGATATTTGGGATGAAAATCTTAAATGAAGAATTCTCTCTAAAGGCAGGCATTTCAAATGCCGCCATGGCAACATTTTGAGTTTAAAAATACCATCTCGCCTCGTAAAGATAGTTACTAATGTAAGGTCTAACTGTCTTTATATAGACAGTCAGAGGCTNTAAAAATACCATCTCGCCTCGTAAAGATAGTTACTAATGTAAGGTCTAACTGTCTTTATATAGACAGTCAGAGGCTACAGAACAGGATCCCTGTTCTGCTTAATTTTAATCCAAATACTTTTATATTTTTATCTTAGTTACATTAATGCCCATTTATACTATCTATTTACACTATGAAAATATCGCACCACGAAGCGATGTAAATAACTGAGAGTACCGGCCGGTACGCACATGATTCCATGTTGGTGCGTTTGCATTTGACTGCGGTTTTTAGAATTAGAAACCAAACTTCGTGCTAAAGTGGAAATGTATAGGTGATTAAAATTAAAGGCACGGTAAAACGATCCGTATCCAATTGAAACGCAATTTCAAATCATTTTTTCACGTCTTAATCGCCCCTCTCCAACCCCAGTTTCATTACTTGCTTGATATTAATTCCAAAAGCATAAAGAAATATTGCATACATTGTCGAATTATTTTTTCTAATAATTTGACGAAATATATTTCAAATTCGTGTCGTTCCGAGCCAGTAATAGAAAAGTCAACTTTAAAAATACGCTATCTATTGAGCAAAATAAGAAGCCCAGACTTCGCTTCGGACAGGATGTGCGCGCTACCTATCGGATTTTTCCTGAAGCATTGCCAGCCACAAAAAAAAAAGCGTTCCGCGTACGACATATATAAATTTACGAACAGATACCAATAGTTTTTTTTCGCGAGCTCTGCATAATTTTTAAAGTAACTTATATTTCGTGTACAGTGATTTTGAGTACTAGTATTTATTTTCGGCAGGTAATCGTTCTTCTACGTAAATTATACGCCATATTGTACTCCGGAAATCCATTTCCTTGCTTCCGAAGAAATTTGGACACGCGAGAATAGTTGTTAAGCAATTCTAACGTTATTCCACATCACATATTCCCTACTCGAATATATTAGCTATAATTCCCAACATGTGATAATAGCTACAAATACCGTTTCGCAAATTTTATCCCAAATTCACTGTCTCGGACAAATAAAAACAGAGTTAGCAAATATTNAGCTACAAATACCGTTTCGCAAATTTTATCCCAAATTCACTGTCTCGGACAAATAAAAACAGAGTTAGCAAATATTTAATTTTTTGCAAGGTTTTATATTTTTACTTTTAAAACCTACTAATTTTTTAGACAGACGTCAATCTAAAATATCTTAAAATTTGTTTAGCATGAATTTTTTTTTTAGTTACTAAATTTTAAATTCATTATTTATATTTTTGCCCTGTAACATATTTTACTGATTAATTATTNAGCTACAAATACCGTTTCGCAAATTTTATCCCAAATTCACTGTCTCGGACAAATAAAAACAGAGTTAGCAAATATTAAATTTTTTGCAAGGTTTTATATTTTTACTTTTAAAACCTACTAATTTTTTAGACAGACGTCAATCTAAAATATCTTAAAATTTGTTTAGCATGAAATTTTTTTTTAGTTACTAAATTTTAAATTCATTATTTATATTTTTGCCCTGTAACATATTTTACTGATTAATTATTTATGTACACATAACTATCACTACAAACGCAGCTACGTTTTTCTGAGTAGCAAGTTTGCCTAAAACGACCCACGAACAGTACATTGACAAGGGAATCGGCTGATAATGACAACATGAAAATAAACAACATCGTTGCCATGTGACCAATCAGTTAATGGCGGAAGGATACGTAGTCAGATGTAAACAGTGGCGCTACTTTCGCAGACCTGTCAGAATCTGGTCAACTTACATGGTACAGAGTATACCTCGAGTTTATGGTGTCCCAGGTGCAGGCGCTTTCCGCAAAGCGCGCCAGTTCCGTTCGCCTTCGTGATATGCAACTTGTTGTGCACGAAGGTACGCAAAGCTGCGGACTCCCTGAGTTGGTTTGCCTAACTTTAACTTAAATTAAAAAATAATAGATGACCTTGCAAAGCACTTTGTTACTAGGATTTATTGTTTCTATTAGCCCATGGATGATGTGGTTCTAATTCTAATATAATTCAAAAACACCTTGTATACAACATCTACAGTACAGTGTTTGGCACACACATAAACGCGACGTTTTCCCAGACGGAACGGCCGAAACCTTTTCGACTGTGTGAGCTCGGGATGTGAACAATCGGCGGTACTCGGAACCCCGCGTAAACCAGGCGACGATGCACTCGAGCGACGCATCGCGCGGTGAAGCCCAGGGATCGCAGCGCTCCTAGTGTAGGAAGCTGGAAGAGGGCAGAGCAGAGGAAGAAGAAAAAAAGAGAAGAGATGGGGGGGAGGGGACTCTTCACCAGGATTCCCGTCCATTCCACGCACTCAACGCAGAGCGCGCACGCGACCTGTCATGACGTGTGGCGTGCCAAGTCTCCGCAAACACAGCCTCAGTAGCGACGGCAGCGGGTCGCAGCCGAGTTTCAACCGATGCGACAAATACATGGGACGCAATAAGGGGATTTAAATTTTTTTTACGTGTATATATCTCTAAAATCAGATCGACACCTCGGGTACCAGGATATAAATGGCGATTGAAAATTTGCAGGGTGATCCATTTTGGCAAACGTAACTTCGTGACTAATAACGCGATTGAAATAACGTAATCTTATTCAATCGGTATAAGACTACGATGCCAGCATTACCTTGAGTTGGTGCCGATCATGCGCGAGCTGTGAGTGAGGGTTCACACCGACTGGCGCCAAATTTGGGGATCAGAGAAAATTTCCGGGCAGTATACTTAGCGACCCCGATGTGCTACCGCTCTGACACGCCATATGACAGTTGGAAAACAGCAATACTCATATCCAAATAAAATAATTATAGTTAATCCAGTCAAGTAAGAAAATGTCTTCCCACTACACACGCGGCCAGTCGCCACAGGAAACCTACACGGCCCGACTGATACGCCAGCAAACAAAATTAGTACATTGTGCCGGTAGCTTGTCAATACACGAAAACAATACTCAGCCTCTCCTTCCTTCAGTGGGAAAATTTCCCAAAAGCAGAGATCACCAGTCAGGTGTCAAAGTGGCAAAGTGATACGGTTTGTGAAAGCTGCAAACATCAATTACTTTTTTAGTTTCATATTTTGGGGGATGAATGTATCACAAGCGTTTTGTACTTCTGTTAACGTAAACGTACCTTATTTTTTTGTAAAACTGAACTTTTACTTATATTTCGTCCATAAAATATAACATTACATTAAAAATTAATGTGAATAATAACAGGAAGAAAACAGGTGTGTTGGTAATGCTTAGTAAGAAATAGTTCTCATGCAAGATTATATTCAACTGAGTGCGCACAAATATGGTGTGTTGTCCCTTTGGTGTAATTTTATAGACTTAGTTAAGCCATGTTTGCATGAGGTGGAGGAATATCCTGGAAGTGGAACTTTAGCGGGGCTTCATAATAGTTGGAATTAACCGTGAATGGATTATATCAAAATGAAAGTAGGTATTCTTTACAACACAAATCATGGTTTTCGTGTACGTATTGTGTACGAAGCATCCTCACATCCTCATCGTGTACACGGGAACGAAATGGCGAAATTTGATTTCATGTGATGTTCATAACGCATAAGCCAATATGATCGCAAAAAGATATAATTTTCAGGACTTATTCGAAAAGTTTAGCTGTAAAGAAAATCTAAGTTTTATTTTCCTTTTCACGTTAAAAATAAGAACATGTCCACAATACACTACTCAAAAAAGGTTTTGCGCCCCCTGTAACTGGTTGCACGTGAAGAATGTTCGCTGGGGCAGTCCCGGCGTATTACAAAATACATTTGTCATGTCTGGCGTGGTATTTTGTATAGGCAGTGTGACATTCATCCCATACTTTCACTTGGGGTATGATCAACCTAGTAACTCAAAAATCCCGGTGGTGCAAAACATTTTAAGGGTAGTGTATGTTATTTAACTATTACTTCACCAAAATTAAGTTAACTTACGGTCGTGTATGATCGGTTGAAGATAAAGACGATTACATCCACTAAAAACTATTAAGGGGCGGCGGTGGTGTAGTGGTTAGATTACTAGCCTCCCGGCGTGATCGGACTAGTAGATTCCCGGCGGGGTCGCTCCCAGATTATCGTATGTGGGAATCGTGTCGGACGATTCCGCTGGTCAGCGGGTTTTCTCGGGGATCTCCCGTTTCCCCCGCCGTTCCATTCCGACGCTGCTACAAACTCACCTTGCTTCACCCTCATCGGCTCTCAAGACCTCGATAGGAAGAGCCACACAAATCTCTTCACTCCACTCCACTATAAACTACTATATTTATGCACCACGTTTTATGCAGACGTGTCTTTGACGTACACGATCTGATGTCCGTCTAGAGAAAGTCCACGCCGCAGCTCACTCAGAAGGCACCAGGGACTCTCGCGGGAGTACGACCGGACATAATGGCTGTCCCTCCACGTCTCCTGGAAGACGTGATATCTTCCTGGTAGCGAGGGAGCCGAGCGAGCTCCATTAGACACGAATTTGCCAAAAAATGCTTCTAAGCTGAGGCGGACGAAAAAAAGGGGGAAAAAATTCTTAGGAATTACCACAAAAAAAGCTGAAGTTTCCCCTTCATCCACGATTTTCACTCTCTCCCCCTACACCAACACTTTCAACGCTTTCCTTCGCCCAGCTAGCAAGCGTCCTCCTCTTTTATTTTATTTTATTTTTTTTTTTCAAAAATCACCCAGACGGAAGAGAGCTTTCTTCCTCTCCGCCGCAGCAGCGAAATAAAATTACGAGTTCTTGCTTCTCATTTTAAAATCAAAACTTGGGACGGGATGGAATTACTTTTCGTTGCAGCGGCGGCTGGCTCCCGAGATCCCGCGTTCCGCGGCGAAGGAGCGGAGAGAAATAGACACAGAGAGAGAAGAGACTCGACGAGGAGGGAAAGAAAGAGAAAAGGAGGAGACTGGGCCACCCCAGAAATACTTTTTCCTTCCGCAAATACTCCCTCGCGACGGAGGAGAAACCATCTGCGGGGAGGTAATTTGTATTTCGCTCTGTTCGAGGCAGGGCGCGGGCGAACACGGAAAAAATTGGAATGGAATCCCCGACCAAACACAGCCGGGAGAAGCCATCAGCGCGCCAGGCTGTTTGGCTTGGCCTGCANATTGTCGTGGCGCGCCCGGGCTCCAACCAGAGATCCGAGCAGCAAATGCATCTCCCCCACCAGTCGTAGACACACCCGGGTCGAATTCCAGCAATATGCGCAAGGAAAATGTTACAATCCCTCGTTGTAGGTGCATCAGTGCTAACATACGCAAGAGCATTTGGCGCCTCTGGTTCTGCACAAAGTGCCCCTTCCCAAAACTATTTAGTTTTGAAATAAATTACGTCAGTAGCACACACACACATTCAACCACATTGCAGCTTAATCACATATTGCAAAACAAAATACCTACACTAGTATATATAATACTTTTTAATATATTCGTAACTTCTACTTTTCGTAAATATGTATAAACCATGAAACTTGAATCTCCACTTGTGGTGCCCTCTAATGAGATTGGTGAGGTGGACGGAGGGTAATGTCCTCCTTCAAAAGCACCCCCTCCCCGCCAACTGCATGTGGTCTGAGGCATAGCCACTACACGCGCTCACGTCATGCTGGCGCGAATTTCCACCGGGAACACGCCGCAAGTTAATTAAAAAATCTAAAAGGATTAAAATATGTCCTTAATTAGTGTAGTCGTGCATCAAGAAGACATGCGTATTTTTGCAGTATTGGGGAACTACGCCCATCACGTTCATTAACATTAAATTACGCAAAGTAATGTTAAGGTATACGAAGTTTCTTACATTCTGGGCAATTTATATCTTTTTTTTTAACAAGATGGCGAAACAAGCATACAACGTTGCGCTGCTTCAAGCAAAAACAACTGTATTTAGTGACGGAACAACGCCGCACGAGTTTTCTAACACAGTTTTTACGCCGGGAATGGAACTGGTCTCCGTCCACACGACCAGGAGCAGCGGCGTATGGACGAATACACTTCCTAAGCTATATATTTTTTTTCGGTTGTAAAATTCTGAAACTGTAACGAAAGTTTTCAACCCATGGAAATTACGGACAGTTTACCATACATTAGGATGCAAATATAATAATGTTAAAGATTTGCGACTTTACAAAGTTGGCGAATTAACGATGCATGTCTTTCGTGAACAATGTAGGACAGCTACAATGTTTTGTTACGTACACCTGGGTGTTTCCAGGTTCCTCCGTCTTACTAAAATAAAGTAACTAAAATCATACTTACTAGTTGATTTGCAATTCTATCAAAAATAAACTGAACAGCCTCTTCCTCCACTATTTACTACAATTCACTCAATTACAGTCATCTGTGAAACAAATAAATGACTTGATTATGTAATTACGTTATTCAATTTATTGAATAATTTAGTCCTGCTAATATAAAAGACGCAGTCTAATTCTCTTATACAGTTCACATGCACCAATGTTAGTCTCTCGTGATCCACATCCGTCTTCGATTCTCTTACAAATCTTCGTAATGAAAATTTATGACCAGACATAAAACATCAGATTCTTTAAGCCTGAGGCGCACCCAAGAGAAATATATGGAGGATGAAGGGTAGCGAGAAGCCTGGCAACAAGCGAGGTAGGTTTCTGACCATTGTTCGCGGGTGAAAGTGGCCGCACTGAAAGCATCCACCCTAGACCCTCCAGCCTCACCCGCCAGGCGGGTGTCCATCTGAACAGTGTGGTTTGTACTTCCACCCCCACCCCACCAAACTTCTTACAGCCGCGCCGCCGAAATGGAGGAACTTAATGTCGCATCTGTCTACAAATGCAGGGCTATTTGGGATCCAACAGGTGGCACCAGGAAGAATTAGATTTTGAATAATTTGTGGGCTGAAGGAGCTCCAGAAGCTGGAGTAGACGGTAAGTTGTTTATTAATTTAGTACTCAGGATTTATGACTAGTAATAAAAGTTACGCAATGTTCTAAATTACTTTACAGTTTATTCGATTATTGATAGCCAAGTCTGTGAAGCTATATTTAATAAGGGTACAAAACATATTCATAAATTTAGTATCTACTTTCTTTTGAATGGATGTACTTACCATTTAGCTGTAACTCAGTAAAATTTTAATTTACAATTTATTTTAGATTATATGTGCTAATTAACAGAAAGCAGTTCCATATATAATAACTTTCCTAATAAAAAATGAAAAAGTAAATAATGTTTAATATGAAACAGTTATGATTTCGGACTGATAGTAGATAGCCAAGACAATTTAGGCATACGTATATTAAGGTTTTTAAATGTTCATAAAATTAATAGCAGTTTTGGCAACTGTGTTAACTTTACACATTTTTCGTAAACCTAGAATAAATTATTGGAAGTAAATGATGTGCCACAAAAATAAAAAAATATAAAAATATATATATATCTGGGGGATCATTTATTTTCAAACTAGTATTTTCAGTATTGTCATTCATTATACAGTATGAGTATAAAGGAATACCCCAACTTTGAAGGTCTATAATATCAAAACCAAACAACCTACAATCTTGATTGAGCAATCAAATGAACCGTGGAACCGTGAAGTTTGCTTACCATACGTTCATAAATGTTCAATGTGACCACCATGAGCGGTCCGAACGACATCAAACTCGTTTCACGCTCTTGTCAGCATGTCCAGTGTTACGATTTGGATGGTGTTCGTAACTCTCGGTTTGAGATGGTAAGTGGGTAGCGAGCTCGCATTCGACACGTCAATGTGAAGGGGACGGTCTGATGTTTCCTTTGTGGTGCGCCACCCCATTGGCACCTAGCTGTTCGCGGATACCTGAACGAGACGTTGCCGCAACGCTGGATTGGTCGAGGAGCAGCTAGTGACCAGGCTCTTCATCACTGGCCCCCAAGAAGCCCGGATCTAACCCCGTGCGAATTTTTTCTATGGAGGTACATAAAGGATCAAGTGTTTCGTCCACCATTGCCGGCTAACGTTGACGACCTCAAAACGATAATTACGGACGCCATCCAAACCGTAACAACGGATATACTGACAAGAGTGTGGAACGAGTTTGATTATCGCGTAGATGTCGTTCGGGCCGCTCGTGGTGGTCACATTGAACATTTACGAATGTATGTTAAACAAACTTCACGGTACCACGGTTTATTTGATTGGTCAATCAAGGTTGTAAGGTTGTTTGGTTATGATATTATAGACCTTCAAAGTTAGGGTATTATTTTATACTCATACTGTATAACTTTGTTACACGTCACAGAACGTGTACAAAGAAATTAAACATCCCACCTCAATTAGGCGATATGAGGAGAATAAAATTGCAAGTAAAAAGATATAAACATATCGTGTAGTATGCAGCTGCTGAGGACTCGCAACTTACTACATTCGCATTTGTTTACTTGGATCTTAACATACAATGATATAAAACATACACTGATTATCAAGAAGAAAGAAAATTACCAAGTGAAATGCTTTCAGTTTGCATGATGGTTTCTATTATGGCGGCGCACAATGTTCTGTGGAAGAGCATAATCATTTTGCCAAGGAACTAAACTCACACCATTGAAGTACTCCATGAAATGATCTCTTGTTATTAATGCTGTTGAAGTGAAACGGTGATGCACAGGTTGGCAGTTAATGACACCTCGGCATGCATTTTATTGAACATGCGCATGTTTACACAATAATTTCCATGTGTCACAACGAAGTTGTGCAGTATGCAAATAGCTTTCACCATTTTTACAGCGTTAGAATCATTTGATTCTTTGATCTTATTTAACAGCCTGCACTTGGCAGCCATGATACCAAATGCACATTCAACAATGTTTCGCGCACGGCTTAACCTATAGTTAAACACTCGCTTCCGGTCATCTAAATCTCTGTTAGGATAAGTTCGCATCAGGTACGGCAGTAAAAGGTATCCTTCATCTCCTAACAAGACGAATGGTACTGTCGAACTTGTAGATGGAAGAGGTTTCCATTCTGGCACATCGAGTTTTCCAGTTTCAAGTAAACGAAACCAATTTGATGTTCTGAAATTTCCTCCGTCGCTCTGTCTCCCCGGAGTGCCAATGTCAACAGTAAGGAGTATTCCACCAGCATCTGCCACAGCCTGTAGTAAAACTGAAAAGATTTGTTTATAACAGTGGTAATGCAGGACACTTTATTCGTATATTTTTACCATCTAAGCAACGGAAGCAGTTAGGGAAATTCCACCTGTTTTCAAATATGTCTGCCACAGAAAGCCTTGTTTCCTTCTTTGGTGTCGGTAGGTATTCATCTTTCAAAATATCCCATAAAACTCGACATGTGTCATGGACGATCTCAGCAACAGTGGCCTTGCCCATTTTAAATCACAGTGCCAGCGAATTGAACGACTCCGCAGAAGCCAGATATCTGAAATATATAAATATGAATAATCTCATAAGGAGAAAACCCAACAAGTTATAAACGAAAAACATTAGGCCTATATATTAGATCCCATCTGAATGTTATATATTTGTGTTAATGGCTATATTGATGATTACGTGTAAATTTTTTTTTTTTTACAGATGACAGCCTAGAAGTGAAATTCATGTTTAATTAAGAAAACTTTAGTTTTTTATTAGCAAAAGTAAATTAAAATATGGAAACTCTATTGTGTTATTTCGTGATATAATCGATGAAAAATATTATTAATGTTAAAGAATTTCCCACACTGTAGTTAATTGTAGAAAAGCAAATATTCTGAGATGACATTTGACTCCATCGCTAATTTTCGAATCTGATTTTCGGGACCTACGTCCTCATAATTTGTGTTGCGTGAAATATTATCGTAATAAATAAGTCGTGAAAATGCTTCATATTGCTTTGGTTTCAACTAAATCGCAATTAAACCTTAATTTTAATATGCAATTAGAAGTGTTTTCTGCCAACACTGAAAATGTATACATTTGCAGTTTCGCAACTTTACCACATCTACATGTACATGTTTTACATAGTCCTATGCGTAACTCTACTCACACACTACATACAATACACAAAATCACATGTGTTTATAAGCGGCCTAAAACATAATTTTATAAATACGACGATAAATCAATTCATAATCCGGGTAAAATATACGTGTACGTCACATGGGATAAGCATAAAGAGATGGAACATTCAAATAAGTTAGTATGGTCCGTGAAACTGTAGTCTTACTGTGAAAATAAATCAGTTGCTGTTATTGCTCATCACTTTTACATACGCTAAAAAATTACGCAGCTCAAACACAAATCGCACACGAGCGAGTCGGGTGGCCAGACTGCCGAAATAGTTAGACCTCACATATATTTATAAAGGAAATATAATATTAGTCTTAATTAACATAACTGAGATGTTCCTAACTACCCATTTTATTTCTATTTCAGTCAAGACAGCGAGGGTGAAATGGAAAAATCTTCGCGCTTACTTTTCGAAAGAAATGCGAGAAGTAGAAAACCCGAACAATGGAAGTGGGGGTGGTATAAAACTGTTAGTTCATGGAGCTTTTACTCTCAACTAATGTTTTTGAAAAATGCCATTGTAACTGCAAACTGTCCCAGAGATGATAACCTGCAAAATTGTACTCAAGAACCCACTCAAGATACCCAAGATGCTTCGCAATGTTGTGACATAAATGGGACTAATAACAATGAACCATCTCAACAGCGAAATGAGTCTCTTGCCACTCAAGTGGAAGCTGTACCTGAAACTTCAAAATCAAACGTTTCAAAAAATAATGATTGTACATTTTTGAAAGAAAAAAAAAAGATCTGAAGTTAGAAAGCGGAAACAACCTGTCTCAGAACGAAGCTCAAGTGAAGACGATTTAAATGCTATCGAGAAAGTGAAGATGGCGCTTCTTGAAAATGAAATAAATAGCAAAGAAGATCAAGATCTAAATTTTCAAAAGTTTGTTACCGTACATTTACTCTTTCAATGTCTTACAAAAGCTGAGAGTACGTGCTCCAATCCAAGACATCGTTGCCAGAGAATATGAGGCAATACTGGACTACAATTCTTCACCACTTCAACATATTTCGCAAACACGTCATCTCCATCTACACCGAATTCCTTTGGCGACCACAATTCACAACCTACTGCTTCCCTGGATAGGCCTACTACATATACGAGTTCATATGCCACACCATCAGAAGGAACATTTGACATTCCTTACTACTAGACATTTTTGTTGGTGCACAAGACATATAAAGATGCCACGAAATGTCTTTAGTTACACTATATTTATTTGTCCTATAGAAAATGTAATGTAGATTGAATATGGACAGTGCTTTCATTTTGTTGTTGCGTAACATGATTTATTTAGTTTCATTAACGCTGTTTTACTTCTTATAAGTTATCAAATGATATTTTCTTAGAATAAAAATTATTAAGGGTCAAATATATTGTAGTCAATATTATTAATTTGTTTGTTTTATTATGTATGAACCGTATGAACAACGATGGCAAATCCAGCTAATATTTTTCTTCAACTGCTTGAAAATAGTGTTGAAATAGATAGGCCTATATAAAAATTATGTTTATAAAAATTGGTATTCGGTAATAAGTAAATTCCGAATGTAGAACATTTCTGGCAATTACTCTCTTGAATACTGCATATAGGAACCTCGCGATAAGGTTCATTAAACCCAATTCTATCGTAATAATAGCAGCAAAAACAATATTTGTTTGCTGTCATTTAGATTATGCGTTACAATAAATGTTTCAATTTATTATTGTAATAATATGAGACTTACCTGCATGTAATCAAGAGTCAACTCTTCAGCAGAGATTGTGTCGCTATAATTTGTTGTCACATAATGAAGACTGTTTTGCACTTTTAGGAAAAGTAAATCGAAAGATTCTTTGCCCATCCTTAAGTAACCATAAATGCGGTCACTGTGATTCCTAAGCTCCTTATAAACCCTAACGAATTCACCATCCAGTTTTCTTTGTGCATTATAATCATGAATTCACAATCTGTATTTCCTATTTAGGAAGTTAATTTTCACAAAAGAACTTCCAGAAAGAAAATTCTCAGAGACACTTTCGAAAGTAACATGTTGATGCGCGTAGCTCTAGCTTTCGCGCCAGGCTGGAGGAGGATTCAAGCCGTAGACAGCCTCCAGTGCGGCCTCCAGTCACTACCCTCCACCCTATCTACCTTCCTGGCCTCGTCGGACCGGCCTTAGCTTAAGGGATGCAGGTCGTAATAAAATAAAATAGAGCCAGGTTCTTTAATTAGAGCCAGGTCTTAATAGAATAAAATAGTTAAAAATATTTCCCTCATTTATTTACAAACACTACAAAGAAACTGCTCTCAACTTGATATATCGCAATAAATGACTATCACTTGCTACTTACAATAAATATTTACATAATCTTCCATCACCTCAAAAAAATTAATGCAATCAAATAACTAAAATCAGTCCCAATAAACAGTGTATCAACAAAATGAATTATTTTATCATTTATGTGTCCATATTTGATTGTTCCTATAATTCCGTATCACATGTTCTTAAGTCCCACCTTTATTCAGTGCATATTCCACCAGTCCATAATGTTCTAGGTCGCTCCGAGATCCCCCACGCACACTAGCGCTCTACTCGTCCGGTACCACGCCCTCTCGTCCATCTACACCACACACACGCTCGTCCGCCGTCAGTTCGCAATCTCCGCCGTCACCCGTCCTCTCTGCTGATGTACCACGCTGCACCACACTTCTCCCGGTTTAGCGCTCCCGCCAGATGGCTACCACAAAAACTGCCATTCCTCCAGCTGCGAAGGTACTTATAAACGGTGCCGGCCGCAGCCCAGAACCTTCTTCAAATGCCGCGCTGCGCCGAGAAAAATGATTACCAGAAAATTCTTGCTCATCCTCTCAAGTCGTCGACTCCATCAACAGGGGGAAGGAGGGGCTTTGACACCAGTCAGGTCGGCTGTCAGTCATCCCCGTAGCCGTGAGCGGTTCTACCTGTGGGGAAGGGGAGGGTCGAGGTGGGTCACACTCCCCACAGCGCCGGGACCGCGCATAACCGTAACATGGCACCCGCGCTCGGTGGGGGAGTCCACGCGTAACGGTATTTTAACTTGGGTACTGAAGGGCATCCCTGAAGAATTTGGTCAAGATCCGTCGAACGGCGTAGAACTGAATAGTCTACTCGCGGTTTCTTCTCACTTGTTGAATCAAAACTTTGAAAAATCATCCCAATGTATTATGAATGTGTTTGGTTGTTTCTTAAATATGTCGTGCAACACACTCGCTTTATACTTCTGGAAACACAAAAGTATCTTACGTTTGATTAAATTGAACTTTTACGTACGTTTTACCTGTAAATTATAATATTTTATTTATTGTTATTGTGAATAAAACAGGGAGAAAATAGGTGTATTGGTAATGCCTAGTAAGAAATAATTCTCGTGCAAAATATTATTAAACTGAGTGCGCACGAATGCAATGCGTTATCCCTTTGGTGACATTTTCTAGACTTGTTAAGCTTTGTTAGCATAAGGTGGAGGAATAGCCTGAAAATAGAACTCTTTAGCAAGGCTTCAGAAAAGTTGGAAAAAACCATGAATGGATTATATATACATGCATAGATGAATACAAATTCTGACACACACACACACACACACAAAACCATCACATATAATAATAGTTGATACAACGTATAGTTTGCGTATAAACTTTGTCAACTGCTTTTGGAAAAATCAATACAAATGCAAAAAGAATTGTTCTAAAATTTGTAAAATGTTATTATGCAGAATTTTTTAATTAACAATATTAAAACAAAACGCTCTTTTTCATTTTAATCGAATGCCATCTTAAACGCTCCAGTTGAAAAATGTGTTTTAAATAAGTTTTTTCTTTGCAGTGTATAAATTTCAATATCATAAAGTTAAAGAAAATACTATTTTCTTAATTTTAAGGCAATTATTTTGGCATATTTGCTGATTTTGCGGCTAGTATACACAATTTTTCGCAAAAAAATTGGCAATTTTTAAAAGGAAAACTATAAACTGTAATAATTAATGTTGTACATGACAGTTACAAGCATTCAAATATATGGTCAATAGATATAACGCCAGCAAAACATATCAAGTAGTTAAAATTGTAACAATGCTGTTATTGAATGCGAGTGGGTGGTGGGTCGCTTACTTCCCTGTCGAAGCCCGCCTCCGTCAAATCCGTGTATGCCCGTGATAGACTGCGAGGAANGATTTTGCGGCTAGTATACACAATTTTTCGCAAAAAAATTGGCAATTTTTAAAAGGAAAACTATAAACTGTAATAACTAATGTTGTACATGACAGTTACAAGCATTCACATATATGGTCAATAGATATAACGCCAGCAAAACATATCAAGTAGTTAAAATTGTAACAATGCTGTTTTTGAATGCGAGTGAGTGGTGGGTCGCTTACTTCCCTGTCGAAGCCCGCCTCCGTCAAATCCGTGTATGCCCGTGATAGACTGCGAGGAACCTCGTCCAGGGATGCGCTCGTCGGGGCGCCAAGTTGGGCCTGGGCTGTGGGCACAGCAGTTTACGATGCGCCTGCGAGCGTCTGGCACGTCGTCGGTCACGACGATGGGTCAGACGGAAAGAAAGAGGAGGCGGGGGGTCAGGTGGAGTCTTTGGCCGGGGTTAACGATGGCCGTCCCGGGCATGCGACCACGACCCGCACAACCACAGGCCGGGGAGTGAACCTCACTGTCTAACAGGCGCACACCCTCCAGTCGGCCGCAATCAGGTCGTGAACCACATCACCGCAGAAATGCAGAGTCCCCAGGCAGCGAACTGCCTTCCCGACATAAAGGAGCAGCAAGGTAATGTAGAACAAGAAAAAGGCCAGCGCAGTTACCAGACAATCCCTCTACTTGCACGTAATCTACGTCGCTCAGCCAACCCACTACAGTCCCTAAGCAGACTAANACTTGCACGTAATCTACGTCGCTCAGCCAACCCACTACAGTCCCTAAGCAGACTAACCTAAGCTGACCCAGGGCGGGTCCTACCACCCGGAGATACTAAACCCATGGCCTCTACCCCGAAGACATTGACTGTCTGCAGTTATACTGTCTCTGAACAAACACTGGTTCAAAACTCCCTTTCTAATTCTAGCTGAATCATACACTGGCTGCTCGCGGATCAATAGATAATAGATAATGAAGAATCAAGCAAAAAAGGCCTCGCACCGGCTCTGGTCCTTATATATCAACGAGGGTCATGGACAAGGAGTGAAGTGGGAGGGCATCCAGCTACACGGGAACCACCGTCCTCTGTCAGACTCTTACTTTCATGCACGGGGCATCCCTTCATCAGGCCCACGCCGTCCACACAGGGAGCTGGGGAGGAGGGTTAGCAGTTGCCAGCAAGCCGCTGGACAGCTGTAACTCAACCCCGACAGCTCACCGCTTGGCGTGCCGCCACGCAAGTGCCCGAGACATAATTACGCCGG
>NQII01000531.1:0-26750 GCA_002778355.1 Clitarchus hookeri | reverse complement strand
TTCCCGCGCTAAAACACAAGTCGTGACCACCAGGTCACAACAAAATTATGTTCTTGATTATTTGTTTCGAGAATTCTCGCACTGCGAGAACTTTCTACAGCCCCTAACGAAACTCAAAACCAAGATCGAACCACAGTGTCTAAAAAAAAAAAATCTAGTCTTAAAGAGTCATAGGATATAAATTAACATCCGCAGGTTATTGTAATCAGGTGCAAAAATACAAGATGTGGCAATAGTAGAACACGTTTATTGCCGGATTTGTGATAAAATTTTATTCCAGAATTATGTATTTTTTAGCTCTAATATCTTGCGTCGCTATGCAAAATATACATTTATCGGCGTAGGGAGTAGCACGATAGAAATGCGTCAGTCTAGCACAATATTTTGCCAAATACTATTACTTACGATTGCGCTTTATTAGTTTTTTCTGCAGTGTCTTTCAGCACTCTGTAGCATTCAGTTAACTCTTTCAGACATAGTGCTCCGTATACTGAACGTTGCAAAGGAAGTGAATTTAATGATCTACACTGTACTCAGCAGAAAACAGCGTTAAATAACGTAAGTACCTCACATGGTGCCAGACATCATTTGTTGTTGAGACTATATTCTGTAGTATCATAAACAGATACTGCCAATAACACAAAAAAAAACACATTTTATTGATCCCGACATATGACAGTGTGTGATACTAATATAGTCCATTCACGGTTACTCCCAACGTTTCTGAAGCCTGCTAAAAATGTTCTACTTCCAGGATACTACTCCGTCTCATGCAAACTAAGTCTACAAAATTACACGAAAGGGACAGCGCACTGCATTCGTGCGCACTCAGCGCAATAATATTTTGCATAATAACTATGTATTACTAGGCATTACCAACAAACGCATATTCTCCCTGTTTTAATTCATATTAATTATAAATTAAATAACTAAATGTGTACATAAAATATAAGTAAAAATCCAATTCAACCAAATACAGCACTTTATTGTTAACACATGGATAAAATGCTTATGATGCATTAACATATTTAGGAAATAACTAAGCATGTCAAAAATGGGGTGATTTTTCAAAGGTTTGATTCAAAAAGTGTGAAGAAACCGCGAATTGACTGTACCAGTATGGTGTCCGAAAAAAATATTTGTTTTTTCCTATGCCTAACTAAAATTTCGATTTTTTATACACGCCTGAAATAGTTAAGGTGTTAATAGGGTTAGTTAATGTCCGACGTCCTGGCAAGTTCGCCGAGCAGTGCGCATGCAAAAGTGGCAACGAGCTGCCAGCCCGGCACAGAGCAGTGCTGGGAGAAGGGAGAAGATAAATCGGAAGTTCAGAACTGCAAGAAGAGATTCAGATCCAGAGCTGCGAAGGGCTGTTTAAGCCGGCGCCCGCGGCGGGCGGAAAGGATTTCTTTTCCATCGGTAAGCTCATCATTCGGAGTTCTCAGCCGGCCGAGACGAATAAAGCTGCAGCGAGGAGGGGCAGATCTCCGCCTACCTAAATATTGAAGGAGTGGAAAAATGAGAAGCACGCGGTGAGGAAGGGAAGAAGGGAGGAGTGTGGAGGGTGGAGGCAAGGAGGATGGCTCCTTCAAAGGAGGATGGCGGAGATGTTAGCCAAATACCGCTCTGGGGGTAAGCCCCCAGGGTGTGCGCGCATCGCGCAAGTTTTGCCAGGAAAACATCTCCCGGGCCGTGGCGTGGGGATCAAGGACGTTAATTGGAAATTAGCCTGAGCAAGCACGCGGGCCCGGTGATGTGAGTGGAGAGGGGTGGTGAAAAACAGAGGCTCTTTTGAGAATTAGAACGGAAGGGAAATCTGGGGCGGAGCGCAGGCTTAAGTAAACCGACGTCGTAAGAAAACGCAATTTTAAGTTGCCGAAAAACACAGGCCCCGCTCCGGGAAAATAAGAGCAGGGGTGTGTTACGGGGTGAGATGGGGTGGCCTTCGCGCCAACACGAGGAACATACGGCTCTTGTTTCAAAGACTAGCAAGGCGGTGTTTCTTGTTGGCTTCTCTGGAGTTGCCACATTTTATGGCTACAACAGGTTATTACAATGGACTACAAAAACAAGTACTCAATATCCCTCTCCGAAATTCCAGTGATGAAATATCTCATTTTCGCGTCCCAAAATTCTGTCCATGAGTTATTTCCAGGAAACTATGTCACGTGTCTTCAAAGTTTTTAATTTCTTATTTCAGTTTTTCAAAAGTAAAGAAAAGTATTGTTACATGTTTGTGCAAACTTGCAACAGATAAGCCTGCTGCATCATAGATAACACGATAAAAGCGCTGGTATGTAAAATCCTAGCAAAGAGATAAGCTAAATAAACAACAGATAAGAACTCCCAAGTACAATGTGTTATCTCCAATGTTACATTTACACTGGGGAAAAAGATTAAACGCATCGCACGCTAGGTAATAATAGTAGCGTGCGACAGACAGGTGAGAAATTTTCAAGTCCATAACCTTGAAACATAAAATGAGAGCCACTGAACCTATTTCGGTAAAACAAACTTTATTGAAATTTATCCATTATACACAAGCTCCACATGACCAATATGCAAACTGCCAGTAGTACCAATTAATTTCCTATAAATCCATATTAATTCACCAAGCTAAAACTTCATCTTCTTACAAGAAGAACACAACAGGTGATGAATAAATACTAGTTACAGCAGTCTCATAAGTAACACCTTCATGTACTGGCACTGTCTTCCAACAAATAATGTCCCGGGCCCGGGGATCGAATTCAGCTAAACTGGTAAACACCGGTTTTCTAGAATTATGACGTGCACGAAGACGATAACGCACCAGAAACTATTATCCATGCAAAGTGCATAGAAATATCTTAAGTGTAAATTATGATGGAGATAAGGATGATGACACATTTTGTCGTAAAGTAGTTAGTGTAGAAGAGAGTTATGTTCTTTTGAGTTATTTATAACTGCTAAAGATGGAAGAGGACTTTTGGAGTTGGATTTTTCTCGTAAACATCATAATTCTGGAAACCAGACGTTTACCGGTTTAGTTGAATTGGATCCCCGGGACATTATTTGTTGAAAGACAGTGCCAGTGCATGAAGGTGTTACTAATGAGACTGCTGTAATTAGTATTTATTTATCGTCTGTTTTGTTCTCTCGTAAGAAGATGAAATTTGAGCTTGGAAATGAAATATGGATTTATAGAAAATTAATTAGTACTACTGGCAATTAGCATATTCTTGGTAAAATGGCTAGATCTAGTATGAAGTACTGAATAAACAGTTCTTAGCTTCATGTTGTCGGCTATTATTGCTTCGTGTAAACACCTTGCCACAATACTTACACTCAGTATCTGTTGAGCGACATGGACCACCACCATCTACCGGCACTCGCGATGCTGTCAACGATACCATCATGTCCTTATCCATTGATTCCTCATTAATATTGTAGCACAATCACAATAGATGAATCTAGTAATGACGATTTGCTTTCCACTATATCCATCAATAGATTTACAACCTTTTTATATGGTGTGTACTATTAACACTTTATACATCACAGCTCAAAGTAGTTTGTGTTGCCTGTCTCAGGTGCATGGTATATGTCTGCAGGCTAAGTAGCTACCAACAGCATGGTTGTTAGGCTGTAATTTGGGACCAAATCTGGTAGATATCTGTCTAGCATGCGAAGTCATCCATCAGACCACCCATCTTTACAGCTGTCCATCTTTCAGTGTTGGAGGCACAGTTTTTTCCTTGTTGCTGAAGCACCCTCCCAAAGTGCCTTACAACAGCTTCTAGAATGTGGTGTATCATTTTGAACACTCTAGGCATGGGAGGCAGTCGAGAATCTCTTCGTCGTATTGCAGATAAGCAGGTATGTGCTTGTAAACAGATTGTATTTCGTGCTGTGCAGACACGAGTAAGAATTCTTTGGGAAGGTATGCGAGCACAGTTTCTTTCATCGAGTGCTGCAAGTGATTTAAGTTTCCCATATGTTACGATAGCAGATACGATTTTCTAGAACAGTATGCAATTATTTTCACTGTGTCGCCTCGGCGAGATAAAGAAGTTTTGGATGCTTTTCACTGGTACAAGCCGCTTATAAAAGACATAACATGGGTGAGGCGGAACAGAAGCAACAAAATAAATTTGCAGCATCAGTTATATTATAATACAATCGCCTCATGATCTGCACATCCACATGCAACACATGATATAAAACAAGCAGAAGGAAATACCTCACATGGTGTCAACTCTGTATTGTATAAAGGTGTTGGACTAGCTGGTTCGGTTGTCGATGTGGTCCTGTTGGAATATTTGGTGATTTAGTTATACTGAGTGGCTTTCATATAGTATACAGGATGTTTGGAAATTAAACGTTTAACTGCGGGAGGTGATTCTTTATGAAAAATAAAGTCTAAAATATATAGGACACCATATTCCTAAATGTAATATTAAAGGAGATGCAAGTCTATGAAAATTGGGTTTTGAAAACATATTTTTGCCGAATGCTTGTATAACACCTACAAAGTCCGCAGCAAAAAGGTGAATTACGCTTCTCATTTTGCAGACACAAGCGTAATGCTGGCCGTCCTCGGTCTGTGTGCACTGTTCGGCTTGAGGAAGTGATACGTCAGCACATCGACATGTCCTCCACTAGTACATGCTCCATAGCACGCCAAATGGGCGTGTCCTATTCAACCACGTGGGACGAACTGTGGGTAAATCACCGCCATCCCTACTGCTGGCATAAAGTACAAGGCATTCAGCGAAAATACGTTTTCAAAACCCAATTTTCATAGGCTCATATCTCCTTTAATATTCTGTTTCGGTATGTGGTGTCCTATATATTTTCGACTTTATTTTTCATGAGGAATCACCTTTCGCAGTTTGGGCGTTCAATTTCCGAACAACCTGTAGCCTATATGTCTTGTCGGTATAATTGATAATGAATATGGCAGGTATATTTGTATTATGGTAACGATGGTCTGGATTGTATATTTGAATTATGGTAGATATAATGACTGATGTATAGGCTTTCTTGGATTGTATGGTTGGTCGGTACATTGGGTAGTGATGGTCAGTAATATCGTTATGGCAGATGGTACGAGTGGCAGGTATGTTTTTGTTTGGTTTTTTGTTATGGTCAGTGTGGAACTGTATAGTTGCTTAGTATGTCTGAGATATGCTTGAGCTATGATGGATAGCTAGTATAAGGTCAGCAGTATTACTTTCGATATGAATTTGATAGTTCTATGCCTAACAGTTGCAAAAATGCAGTCAGTCGACATTGTGTGTAGAAGGCTCAGGGGCATAATGTTTTACATTAGTTTGTATGGTCTTGGGAGAGGGGTGTAACTTACAATCTTATTTTGGTGTTAGATAAAATGGATTGGGAATTATGTTGGCTATGATTATAAATGAGTTTTGGACATAACACGGTATCCCGGTAAGGGCAGTAGTTGCCTCCTTTCTACATTTAAGGGATCTGTATATTATGTCTTTGAAAATAGTGGGAACTGTTATTATGAAATGGGTTAGCAACTAACATCACAAAGTGTCTTGTCTGGTATTGGGTGTATTAACTGTGGCATAAATTCGGTGGTTCTATCGATGATTGTTATGAAATTACCAACTATGCTTATAAAAATAGCAAAGCATCTGATAATGTCAGATTATTTGGTGTCGCGAGCGTTACCTACACTCTGAATTTCGCATTTTTACCTACAATGTTGCAGAAGGCAGCCAACTATGCTTTTAAAAGTGTTTGAGGCATCATGTGTTGTCACACTATTCGGAGTAGATAGTTGTACCTATGATTTGAATTTAGCAACTATAACTTCAACATATAGAACATGGTGGGTAACTTTGCTTAAAGAATGCTCAAGATGTAAAATATCATATCACCTTTTCGAGGTCACGAGTCTTACATATGGCATGAATTTAGTGGATTCTAATGGATCATCAAAGGTGGGCAACTATGCTTATAATACGCCTAGAGCACAATGTGACAGACATTCTTGGGGTCATACAGTATGTCTACATACAAGATTTCAAGGTCATAACCTTCATAATGGCTTGTTAATTATGACCAAGTATACTTATAGAAGGACGTAAGACTTAATATGCTGTACGTACATTTTCGGGATTAGAAATGATGCTTACGAATTGAATTTCAAAATCCTAACATGAGTGGTTAGAAAATTAAGTTTGGTTATAAAAGACTATAGGGCTTACCGCATGGTATCTATATTCTCTTGGTCATAGAAGATGCCAGTGTACTGAATTTAAAGGGCCTAGCCCAAATGGTTCGCAAATTGTGGTCAACTATGCATATAAAAAAACTTGGGGCGTAACATTAAGTACGTACCTAATCGTGGTCACAAGTTATAATTGTGAAATGGGTTTTGTGGCTAAACTACAGGAGAGGAAGTGGCCGAGGACAGGGAAACGGGCCTTGTGGCTGAGCTGCCAGAGTATGGAAAAAAGGGGAGAAAGATCTTACTAATTTGTGCATGTCTGGCCCTGCTTTAACACACTACAGATATATCTTTAGAAGGAAGGGAATGGCAGATAGATCGCAGTAATCAAATTTGCCATTAATTTTTTTAAAAAGAAAAACATATTATATGATTAAAAAAAATTTAAAATACATAAAAATACCGACTTCATAAAGTTTAAAAGCATAGTATTAAAAATTCGACGTTTCTGTTCTGTCGCACTGTTTCAATAATAAATAGCGATTTAATAAATGTTATATTCTAAGTAATAAAAACACGATATTCAAATGGGTTAAGCTGTATTGTATAATCGATTACACTGTTAATTAAAAAATAATTTCTGAAATCAGACAAATATAGAGTTTTTCAAATAATAATGTCGATGTCATACATTTTGTAGCTGAGGTGTTACTAATTTAAAGATTTAAGGCGTTAAGGTACACTGCACATTCGATTTCCCTGGTGATTGCATAAATAATTTCGAAGGTCTAATTAAAATTTGTTAAATAAATGACCAATTTAATAAATTTTTAAAAGCACAATATTGAAAACTGAATGTTAATTTTGGTTTTCTATTATTGACAATCGATTTTAACATGTATGGTAAATAATACTTAGACCTTAAATTCAGGGTGGACAAATAAATACAAACACTAGCACCACCTAGCAGGCTGTTAAACATAGATGGCGGATGGAGCGTCTAAGTNGGGTGGACAAATAAATACAAACACTAGCACCACCTAGCAGGCTGTTAAACATAGATGGCGGATGGAGCGTCTAAGTAAACACCAGTGGAACACTCTAGCAGTTGGCATCAGAAACAATATGGCTGCCCAAAATAAATTACAAGCGGAAATACACAAGATGGCGGCCACCAGCTGACGATACTCGCACTAATAAGGAAACAAAGACAATGGACGAACGTATAATCCAAAATGGCCATCGTTCGACTGGAATGACAGAGCAGGAGGAAGAGCATACGGGGGCAGTGACCTGGAAGAGGGTCCATCGTCAGGCACCGTGTCCTCAAATTGGGCTATATTACACTACTCATGCTATAAATACATTTGGGGCTATCTAACATTGCAAAAAAAAATTTCTCTTCAAATTTTTGTATTTCAAAAATACGCAACCCGGATATGAGTAGATCTAAGACAGGAACCTGTCCTGACCTTTGCTGCAGACTTTCCAACAACAAANACAGGAACCTGTCCTGACCTTTGCTGCAGACTTTCCAACAACAAAATGACAGGCCACTACTTAAAAGTTCCATAGTTAGATGCAACATGAGAACACTGCGCGCGTGGAGGGAATATGAGAGGCTCTTTACAACGAGGTCTTGAGAGCGGATTAGGATGAAACGAGGTTCAGATCGATGTAGCAGCGCCTGAATGCAAGGACGAAGGAAACGGGATATCCACGAGAAAACCCGCTGACCAGCGGCACTGTCTGGTATGATTACCACGTGCAAAATCCGAGAACAACCCCGCCGGGAATCGAATCCAGTTCGCCTTAGTAGAAGGCGAGCGCACTAGCTGCTACACTACCGCGGCTCCCTTGCGCGTAGCGGTGATGGCGCACTTAATACGCGTGGTAGTATAGCCCTTAGCGCTCCTTCACTTCTGTGCCTGAAACCCCGAAAGATCTTAAGGCAGGCGACCGTCTTAATGCAGGAATCATGTTTCCATGCTGAGTTCCTAAGGTTATTTATTTTTCGAGCAAGAAAATATCTGCAAAGGACGTTAAAGAACATCCCGATACGGANTTCCGCGCACCGTAACTGTGGCGTATGTACCTAAATTATGATAAATATGATGTCTTAGTTATGTCGTCTAGAACTATTTGCATTTAACTACCCTAATTCGTTCTTTTAATTACTCCTGTAGATTTTGTCTCGGTTGGTTATCACTTAAATAATTCCTTTCACGCGGAATATCTGATTATAAATTAGGTTGACTGCAAGTACTCTTCGATTATAATCAAGTATGGATTGTTTCATAACACGGTATAAAATTCCCATTCCTTTCTATTTTCAATATTACTTCCCCATACTTGGTTCTTTTAATGCAAATAAATATTGTACCACAGGCACAGTTACCAGCATGTCCGTCAATTATTCTGTAGTGGGATGTAAAATGTTTTATGTAAATACTTTAATTCGCAGATAAATATAAAATAATGTGAGCTGAAGTTAACTGATTTTTGGTTCCGAACTAGAGTTGTATACATAAAAGACACAAATGGTGAGCGAATTAACATGTTTTGTATTTAATGTTACTGGCGGCAGCAGTACATCAACTATTAAACAAATTACACCTGCCACACGTAAGGGATTTTTCACTTACGAGAAGTAGTTTTCGTGTTCTGTACAGTTTAGATCATTAACCCAATTGTAAATGTGCTACTTTCTCAGTTATAGCAGTGCGTGGAAGAACAAAAGGACCTTCGTCTACGCCAGTGTGCAAACTATTTTTCAGTTACGGGCCAGAAGTTTGCTCCTAAGGTAGGAGAGTGACTTCTAGTGAAGCACTGCACCCAACTGTACTACATGCAGAATTCATTGAAAAGTAGTACACACACTACCAAAACTGTCAAAAAATTACGATTTGTGTTGCGCACGGAAAAAAAATCAGCATATATTTTGTAATAACTCAAAATATTTTTCAAGAATTTACTTATTTAAATGTTTTTAAAAATATGTTACTAAGCCTATTTTCAATTAAAATTTAAAAGTACTGTATTTCCATTCTGTATGCTTAAGAAAGCATATTTCGCAAGAAAACCTTTGTCAAGTGGAGCAATCAGAACTACTATGCTTATGTGTAAAATGTTGATACTAGAATATAGATACATATAAGTGATTTTATATACACTAATTTCAGTTATCAAAATGATAAATTTCGTCGTTGAAATGACCACCGCCAAGCGAAATGAAACAAACTCCGGCGGCCATGTTAGTTAAAACTCGTTCCCGTGGCTTCCTCCTTGCCTACAGTGGTGAACAAGCACCCGCCCCGACTGCAATAATCCACCGGACATCGCTAACTGGGGAAAACGGCAACAAAACCTGGCAGAAAAAAGAAAAAGGGCCAGGGTGGGAATAATTGACGATTCTGAATGGAGGGGAATCTGAACCAACCTGTCATAGCATGTCGCGCTGTTCGGGCGTTCCGGCTGCCTGGCAGAGCCCACAGTTCATGCGCAAGTCTGCTGGTGTGTACACGCGCGTGTCAGCAGTTGAAATGCACGTCTGTTAGTGGTGTTTCCTAGCCGATGTACGTAAAGAGAAGCAAAAAATTTGCGGTGGACCCGTCTACACCAGGCATGTAATGCTATTGTAGCAATAAGAACAAGCGTTTTAGAGGCTTAAGAGAAATACTATGCCTGCAAAGAAAGAACGTGCGAATGTAACATTTACGTGCGATCTAGTTGAAAACGTAACATTTTGGTTATGTTTCAAGCGAGATCAAGCATCGATCCTTTTTTTCTGTGTCAGGTAATCGTTCCAAAATACGGAGCACATGGTTTTTCCTGCTACTTTGTGCTACTTCCTTCGATAAGATGACAGTCTTAGAAACGATATGAAAACGAAATAAAATTAAATCAGACATGTGTTTATTGCAAGTATGTGTTCTAAAACTGTTTCTATAACGAGGAAAAAACTCATAGATATGATTAATGAGACATTCTGCGGGCGGCCACATAGATACAAAATTGAATTACTTAAGAGAAGAGCTTACGAAAAGAACCAAGTGTACGTCAGAAAATCTTGATGACTTGAAGCTAAAATTGTTTCACAAAATAAGTCCCATTGGATGAAAGTGTGCAGAATAAAAGACACACTTGAGAAACATAATAAGGACTGTCTTGAGTCTTCAATTTCATTTTGTCAGTGTACAGGGTTTAAACGTGGTCGACCGGAAAATTCATTTGAAGCTAGTTGTGAGCGCACAAAACGACAGAGAACCAAAGACTTGAGCGAGTCTACACCAATAGCTGTTCTAAAAAACGCAGCTCAAATGTGTTTAAGAGCTGCAGGTCCCATTTCGCCTAGTTTGTCTTTGTCGTGGAAAAAACACAAAACCCATCACCTGCATCAACAAGATACTGGAAGCCTCCGAAAATAGATTTATTAAGGAATCTACGGAAGTATCGATTGCGGAGAAGAAAAGAGTTGATGAAAAAAAATACGAAACATCAAGACATGTAATGTTCTGATCCAACACATGCATGCGGAAGTCAGTCACAATTAAATCTTAACCATGATAGACGGCAAAGTATATAACGATAAGTAGCAAACCACGNATTCATTTGAAGCTAGTTGTGAGCGCACAAAACGACAGAGAACCAAAGACTTGAGCGAGTCTACACCAATAGCTGTCTAAAAAACGCAGCTCAAATGTGTTTAAGAGCTGCAGGTCCCATTTCGCCTAGTTTGTCTTTGTCGTGGAAAAAACACAAAACCCATCACCTGCATCAACAAGATACTGTAAGCCTCCGAAAATAGATTTATTAAGGAATCTACGGAAGTATCGATTGCGGAGAAGAAAAGAGTTGATGAAAAAAAATACGAAACATCAAGACATGTAATGTTCTGATCCAACACATACATGCGGAAGTCAGTCACAATTAAATCTTAACCATGATAGACGGCAAAGTATATAACGATAAGTAGCAAACCACGTAAACGCAAAGATGTTGCCTGCGTGGCGCTATTTCAAAGCAATTTAATAACGTAGAGGAAATTATTCGGAGGGAAATAAATACAGACAAACTTCAATTCCGCATGTCTGTCTTACATGGGTGGATTCGCATGTTCGAATGGATTTTGCATTTGGCTTATAAATTGCCACTCACAAAGTGGCAAGCTCAAGGAAGTGACAAAGTCATTGTAACTGCAAATAAAGCTCGGATTCAGAGGCAGTTTTGAGAACGATGTAGTTTGATTGTAGAGCCAACCTATACCAAGCTTCGGCAATACGAATACCGGAAATACAGCAAGACGGTTGCTTAAAAACCAAGACCTCTCTGCCGAAATCACAAAAATTGATAAGAGATTTAATTAAAAAATACATATAATAATGATTGTATCACGTGAACATGATATTGACGTCGATACATGTCGGACTTACTCTCATAACACGGCATGGTACTTTGTTGAAAGGTAACCGCGGTACAATATGCCACCGACAGTAACACGGACCGGAAATTATAATGTCAGCATTGCTTACAATTGGACAATTAACAGAGGAAACAGAGGAAGCTCAGGAAGCACTCAATAAAAATTTTAAGACTTCCATACAGAGAGCACTACACCAGAAAATGTAGCCGAGAAAAAACTAATCATGATGTTTTTAACCGCTTGCTTCTAAGTTCAGATCCCGTTAAATCCACTAAGAGGACAATAAAAATAATACTATGCAAAACCTTTCAAAATACGCACAAGAGTTGTTGATTCATCTATCTGGCAATGATGATGATGATGATGATGATGAGGACGCTAACAGTGACGATGACGATGCTGACGAAGGTGGAGATCTGATGGACGTATCCAACTGGTGGTGATAATAGTGAAGATGAGCGCGTTGCTAGTTACAATGCCGATGG
Organism: Clitarchus hookeri; assembly: GCA_002778355.1. Classification (NCBI taxonomy): domain Eukaryota; kingdom Metazoa; phylum Arthropoda; class Insecta; order Phasmatodea; family Phasmatidae; genus Clitarchus; species Clitarchus hookeri. Next base: position 14,659 of record NQII01000531.1, on the reverse strand, counting down.
TGGTGCTGATGGAGGTGACAATCTGATGTGTTGATATTTTATTCAATTCGTTTTCATTTATTGCATTANATAGTGAAGATGAGCGCGTTGCTAGTTACAATGCCGATGGTGGTGCTGATGGAGGTGACAATCTGATGTGTTGATATTTTATTCAATTCGTTTTCATTTATTGCATTATGATTATCTGTGGTTTTGTTAAAATGATTATATATTGTGTTTGTTATCATTTGATGGCAACTAATTTACAACCTATTTGTACCTTTTAGACCCTGCTAATAGTCCTTAACACATGCAATGTTGTCACGTTGGTGTTTTTTTNTTACAACCTATTTGTACCTTTTAGACCCTGCTAATAGTCCTTAACACATGCAATGTTGTCACGTTGGTGTTTTTTTTATCATTACTTACTATATGTAAATGCTTTGTTCTCCTCTGAATTCACACACATCTCTATGGCGATTGCANTTTTTTTTATCATTACTTACTATATGTAAATGCTTTGTTCTCCTCTGAATTCACACACATCTCTATGGCGATTGCACCATTTTCTTTGACATTACATTATCTTTAAATTGGCATACAGCATGCAGGGTTTGATGAACTAGCTGAATTAATGCAACGAATGGAGACGTCTTGCTCCAGTGTGCGTCGCCGAGAGGAAGCTCCGGCGGCAACATCCGCACCTCCAGAAGTTAGAAACAGCACAGCTGTGCCATGGCGAAGCACGAAAACATAATATTACCACATGGAAATCTGCACTACATCTCACACATTCGCAGGGCTTAGTAGTAAATGTAGCAGTCCCGGAACGCTTTTAACTCAGTAGCACTTTCGTAAAAAGGGCGATGAAGAGAGGAATATTGATACTTATTTCATAATTAAGTGGGTAAAATAAAATTATGTAAATGTACTGCAACACTTCTATATTCCGTAAAAATATTTAACTTTACTTCAGTAACCAAGCAACTAAACTGAACAATAAACGACAACGATAGCTTGACCTTGTCTTTTGTGGACAGTCAGGCGCCGAAACAGAGAACATGGTGGGGATAGAGGTCGGAGGAGTGCGCTGTAAAGTTGCCAACGGCAGTCGTACAGGGATATTAGTTTTAATACAAATTATGCCATGATGGTAGCTTATCATTCTAATGTTTTTAAATGTATAACATCACGCCCGTCTATAAAATAATGTCATTCCCTTTTTATGAAGAAAGTGAGCACGACATTAAAACTTCATACATNACATCACGCCCGTCTATAAAATAATGTCATTCCCTTTTTATGAAGAAAGTGAGCACGACATTAAAACTTCATACATGGTCAATCGCTGTGATTATGTTTTTATAAGTTCATTAAAAAAAGCAATAGTTATTTTAGACTTGAAATAGAATATGCTTGGGCAATATACGAAAAAGTATTACTAAGCACTGCCGGGACGGCGTTCTTGCGCGTACCTGCTTTAGTACACCCTTGCACATTCGCAGTAGTTTTCTGTGCTGTATTACAAATTATAATTGGATTATTCGTAGTTTGATTATTGGGATTTATAATTTGAGCCCTTAATCAAGCATTTACTATTTGATTATTACAACAACCGAAAATTCTTTCGACCATAAGAATGCCAACTAATACGTACAAGAGATATTTAATCAATTTTAGATATCGTAAACTTCATTTCAACAACGATTAATATAAAAATGAAACACATAGGCAACTTCTTAGCTTGCTGCATTGACATGGAAATACCAGCCTCAAGGCCAAATATGACCACAAATAAAGCCTATTCCATTTCTTCCGCATCAGCCGCTACTAGTAGTTTTGAATTTTGTGGGCAGGGGTGGAAATGAACCACTCTCTGATTGGAAAATGTTTTGTTCGTTTTGCCTTTACATTTGTTTTGAATTTTTTTCTCCCTTATATGGTTTTCCACTATTTTTTGTAGTCAAAATCAATTAAAGTTTGAATAAATACTATACTTAGACCTTTAGCTTTAACTACCTTTAAAATCGGAGCTAGATTACTGGCATATTCGAGTACATATCCCCACCTTTGTTGAGAGTGATGGACATTGGTAGTGACCTGTACGTTTTCTCGTGGTACTCCCATCTCTGCTTCGTCCTTACATCTAATTTCACGTTACTTCAGAAATCTGCCAATTATGAAGTTGTTATTTCACCTTAAGAGGAAGTTGTCATTATTTTCGAACCATTAGACAAAAATTATAAAATTCGAAAATAGATAAAACTTATGACACCGACAAGAAAACATTTCACATTATATCCTAAGCTTTATTATAAGCATAGTTGACCATAATTTCGAAAATTGTTGCAAATAAGGCTACCAAACTTAGATTGCAGGTAACAGCCCCTACCCTGACAGGACGATGTGCAACATTATGACCTCAGCTCCATAAAAAAACATCTTTACAATGGTTAGAAACATAAATTGGTTTTAAGATGGCAGAGCTGCAGATAAGGAACCAACGCCTAGCGGTTATGAAATGTGCCGCTCCAAAAAAGAACAAGCAGGTGTGAAGAAAGTTCTCCAACGAAAACCGCCGGGATAGTTGGCACTTTTGTATAGAAATGGTTAAGAAAAGCAATATTTTGCAGACAGACAGCTCGAATGGAACCAAATTTCTCGAGTACTAGGAGAGGACATTTGTGTACCAACCCACTACTGATCGGCACTATAGACCGCTGTACAATCTTGGCATCCTGTGCAGAACAGAAAAAATGTGACACAAAGAAGCCGGAACTGCGATGGTTAACCCAATCTGCAAACCATCACATTATAATATGTACCTTCACAATAATACCTTCCGAATACATATCCCATAAAAATAAACTTGGCAAGTGGAGTGGAGAGATTTGGAAGGCTCTTAACGAGGTCTTCAGAGCCGATGAGGGTGAAACGAGGTGGAAATGGAGCAGCTCCAAGTTGCAAGGGCGGGAGAAACGGGGAATCCCCGAGAAAATCCGCCGACCAGCAGCATTGTCCGGCACTATTCCCACGTGCGAAAATCCGGGAGTAACCCCACCGGGAATCGAACATTGTTCGGCCTTTGAGGGAGGCGAGTGCTCTAGTCGCCAAACCACCGCGATCCCTAAACTTGGCAAGTATAGCTATATTATTTTTTTTAACGACGACGTTTCACATCAACAACTCTGCATGGGTTAATCGGCGTTCGTATCACCTGGCGAGAGAAGAAAGAGAAATAATGAGTGAAAAAGCAATTTGGGCTTCAGCGCCGATGAGGTGAAGTGAGGTGGAGATGGATCAACAATGGAATGAAATGGCTGGCCCAGAAAACATCGAATTGTCTTCATGGTTTCCCAAATGCGAAAANGGATGGATCAACAATGGAATGAAATGGCTGGCCCAGAAAACATCGAATTGTCTTCATGGTTTCCCAAATGCGAAAACCCATGACGTGACCACGCCAGGAATGAAACTTCGCCCCACCTGGCACGAGGACACGCAACTTTTTCTATGGAAAATGCATGTAAACGCTAGCAAAGGAATTGATATGATGAAAAAATGCACACCAACTTTTAGGGTTTACCTACAGAATGATTTCGATATAGCGTGCTACTACAGTCCAACCGCTAAAATTCTGCACTTGCAGCCCGCTGATTCCACTACCGAGACTAAACGAATAATGTTGCTTCATTCCGCGATAACTGATCATCCCCCTTGAGGCAGTGAAAGTGTGTACCACACATCAAACACTCTGTCAACACGCGAGTAGGGAGACAGGTGAGTAGGGCGGGGTAATTAGACAAGACAAATGGCTCTGAAATATAGAAACGGAGAAGGAATCGCCATAGACTGTTCATTTTAATGACTTTTCCCTAAAATGAAAAGGGGAAGGAGGGAGTTCTAAAATGGTGTATTTAATCTCTACTAAGGTTGTTGATTCATTTCCACATAGGCGCGTTTGTGTATTTGATCGGCATTCTACATTATGAGGCAGTGGGGTGGACTATGAAGTTCAGCGAAATTCTCCAATAGCTTCGTTCCTTATATTGTGTTTGTATTGACCTTAATTTGTGGCATATACAATCTATAGTATATGAATACATAATTTGTAATATTTTTGGTTATGTTACTTGTTTGGTATCATTGTTACAGTAATTTTGCCAGATCTAATAATACTGCATTGTTTTCAACATTGTATTAAGCATGTTAATTATAAGAAATTTGGTTAATTATCGAGCTGTACGTACTGTAAAGGGAGTAGCCAGCCACTACCAGCACACGATAGCCAGGTAGGCTCACCTACAACCCCTTCTCTCGTTTTTTGCTCCCGGGCCATCTGACGTGGAGGAAGAGGGTTTTCAAATAAAATGTAACAGTAACGATTAATTGATAATGTAAAGGTATACAGTCTGTAAGGCGTGGAGAGATATAGGCGGCTCTTAACATCGTCCGGCACGATTCCCACATGCGCAAATCCGGGAGTAACCCTGCTGGGAAGCGTACCCGGTTCGCTTAGGCAAGAGGCGAGTAGACTGACCACTACACCACCGCGGCTCCTGTATGGCATAAAGAATGTAAAAACCACAGTAGATGTAATTTATATGCAATAAATTCGTATTAAAATATTAACAAACGTACTAAACATTTCGGGAATACATAAGCCATTAAGTGGCAAAAGGAGGGGAGCAGAGAGTGTCGCGCTATCCTTGTTGGAGCGGGGAGACGACTTTCCCGCTCAATCGTTAGGAAGGCGTAAGTGGTTATCGCGTACCGCGACCGTTAACAGACTACGGTAACTACGTTATTACAATTCGAGAAATAAGTGAACCCGATAACACCGCGTGGATTCGCAAATAAAAATTGATACGGAACCAATAAAAACTGGTGCACCTTAATTAAATTTTTCCCCATATTAAATTGATAACTAGATAGCCGAGACATAATCAACCTAAGTAATAAACTTTGCGAGAGTTAAGGAACTGTTTTGTCGTTTCCGGGGTGTGAACTGAGGTGCATCACCGGAAGAACCATGCATATTATTCACATTCATCATATGACCCCGATAAACGCTGCAGATTGAAATCTTGCAGTGGGCACATNAGAACCATGCATATTATTCACATTCATCATATGACCCCGATAAACGCTGCAGATTGAAATCTTGCAGTGGGCACATACAACACTGTGACCTAGCCCAAGTGTAGTTAAGTTGGTTACAAATGCTGGTAGCCGTCAAGCGAGTATCACGAGCTCGCCAAACACGACAGTCATACAGGCGAACTAAGGGGCAAATGACCCAAAAAGTTGGCCAAAAGTCGATTTTGGAAAAGTAGGTACCGAAATATTAGGATCACTACATGTGATAGTACGATAGATGACCCATATCAATCGACGGTTTTATGTTTCCTACCTGCTTCCATAGCCACCGAAGATCAGTTCAAATTTGGTCCTTCTAGTTGGTACACATATATCAGTTCTCAGCGCTTTTTACATTGTGCTATTTCAGTGTTATACTTTGAGTGGTTTAAGGACTTTTTAATACTTCATTTATCATGGGTTCGTCTGTTCAACGTATGTACTTTTATTTTTTGGACGTTTCACAACCATATTTTGGTAATTTTTCGATATTTGAATATATTTATCAATAATTGCAAAATTAAGGGTTTTAAAAATATTTCTTGCCGACTCACAGAGTTTAGTTATACTTCCAAGTTAGATCAAGATAAAATTTTACAAGCATATGAAAGGATAGATATTTCAGATAAGAGTATTGAAGATTAGCTGCCACTTTTTGCCCCTTCTTTAATGACAGAATTTTTCTTACCCAACTATAACCCAAGTATTATCAAAGTTTACAGAATAAAAGTATAAGTTGCATCACTCTGCCGGCCCTTTGGTATTTGGAACTCGTCTACCATTATCACCTTGCAGGTCATAAATCATTAGTTTATGTTTAGTACGAGATAACATGTACGAGAGCCTATGTAGTTTCGATATTTATAAATATTAATTGATAGAGTTGGGATATGTGACAGGTCATTACTGAAATTCATAACTAAATAAAATCTAGAACCTTATAAAATATTATTTATACAGGTAAAATAAGCCAAATTAAGTCCTAATTAGTCACACAAAAATGGCATTTTCTCCGAGGTAGTTTGGATAATTAGAATTAATTAATAATTGTAACAAACTGGAGGCAAATTATTTTATAAAACTACCTCTATTAAATAAATCGAGAAAATTAGTAACAAAGTAGGTAATTATTATTATATTATAATTATTCAAACATACCCAAAATAATGACCCCAAACTCTAAATCTGTCTAGACGATCGAGTGAGGCAACTTATATTCCTTAAACATTGGTATTACCTCAAAAAGGAGAAAGTAAAAAATTATTTTATTAACTAATTTTTTTTTGTTGCAGCATCTTTAGACAGTGTCAAAGTTATGACACGCCGGGATCTCTATGATCGAACGCAACAATGTGAAGAAAGAGATGTAGAGAATAAGATGGAAAATATGGAAACTTTTGTGCTTACTAGCAGAGATAATTCACAACTGGATCAAAAGGAGCTTAAGAAAAATTTTTCTCATTTTAAGAGACAATTTAAGGCTAGATGGGCTGCAGCGAATAGGACAAAAGAGAAATTCTTAGCAAAAAATGAAAACTGGCTTAATGGCACCTTCATCGAAGTGCCTATTAAATCACGATCTGGTCGGCCAGTGAAATCTTTCGGGGAGTCGAGCGAAAGAACTAAAAGGCGCAAAAGAGAATCCCTAAGAGAAGGTGAATCGTCCGAAACACTAACGTATGCAGCACAAATGAGCTTACGTGCGTCGGGGAAGGTGGATGCTGCCAAAGTTATCAAAGACATTGACACCACTCCTCATCGAGCCTCAAAGTACCGAAAGGCATATACCGGCAGAATGCAATGTGGAAGTCAATTATCACCATTGCAAGCCCTGTCAGTTTTTGTTGAAACTGGCTTATCAAGAAGACAATATGACATCATTAGGGGAGCGTCTAAGTCAACATATCCTTCCTACAAAATTATCCAGAAAAAAAAAACAGTGCTATCCAAATGAAGAATCATACCGAGTAACTGAAACATGTGCGGAAATTAACTTACAAAGTTTGCTAGACCATACTACATTAAGACTAGTGACGTACTTTGATGAAGTGTTGGCCACCTTGACAAGTGAGGAAAATAATGAATTGCAGCTAATATCTAAATGGGGTTGTGACGGCTCTCAACAAGCTCAGTACAAGCAGAAATTTCAAAGTAGTACCGAAACCGATGCAAATATTTTTCAGAGCTGCTTTGTACCCTTAAGACTTGTCTCTCATTTTAACAGTGAGAAAATCATCTGGCAAACTCCAACACCATCGTCACAACGTTATTGCAGACCAATAAGAATACGATTCACACACGAAAATACTGATGTGACAAAGGAAGAAATAAAATGCATAGAAAAAAAAACGCCCTTCAAAATACAGTTTTAATGGATGGCGATTTATCTGTAAAACATACGCTTTTATTCACCATGATTGATGGTAAAATCTGCAATGCTGCTACAGACACGAAATCTACAATGCGATGTTTCATTTGTGGTGACACTTCGAAAGATTTTAACAACTTGTTCAGGCAGAGAGAAACCGCTCCAGGGGACTCTACAATTTGGATTATCTATTCTCCATGCAAGAATAAGGTTTTTCGAGACGTTATTGCATCTGGCTTACAAACTGTCCTTGAAATTGTCCTGAACACCAAAAAATTTCTGTAAAAGAAACGAAAATACATATTCAAGATCGTTTCAAGACGGAAATGGGACTATTGGTTGATGTCCCCAAGGCTGGCTTTGGGAGTACCAATGATGGCAATTCATCTAGGAGATTTTTCTCGGATCCTGAATTATCAGCAGATATAACAAGAATTGATTTAAAATTAATAAAAAGATTCAAAATAGTTTTTGAAACAATCTCTAGTGATCATCAAATCAACATAGAAAAATCCAAATTATATACAAAAGGAACAGGTAACTGTTAGACACGACCATAAGCCGAGCTCTTATTTGTTAACGGGGCGCTCTTAGCCGCGAGGCCATACCGCACCCCGGCCTCCCAGTAGGCGGGGAAGAGGGATCACGCCCTCTCATCGCAGACATGACCAGCGCTTTCTGAATTGACCAAACCCGTTTGCCCCGACCTGTACACAGGCCGCACCAGGCATAGCCCCGATCTGATATTGCAGATCGCACAGAGCATGTCCTACCACAAGGCCTGAGATTCTAGCACTCAGATTACCAAGCGTGTGGTATAGCCGGAGCACTACCCACGCCCCTGACGTGATCTCGGGCACGCCCCCGGAACAATCCTGTTCAACGTCCGGCTCTTTTAGCAAGAGGGGGAATCTCTCCGAGCCTTCTCCAGCATGCGGAGTCAACCACTGCCAGCACGAGTCCAACCTCGTCTGATCCAAATTCCAGGGAGTACCCCTGGATGGGCCAAGCGGATCATCCCGTGCTCCCTCTTAATTTCCATGGCACGTATGGGTTTTCCTGTGTCCGACTGCGTCGCCTAACCTCCATGCGGGAGTGTGCGGAGTCCCTCAGAACAGGTGGGTACCGCCATGACCGTCCGGTTTTACTCCCTTTGCTGTCTTCACCAGGAGCCGAGCTCACACGAAGCCGCACACCAGGCCGACTCGCAACATCAGACACGCGTCCTTTACCATCCTAGAATTTCTTCACAGGGAAATTCCTGTTTTGGGCCCCAGTGGCCTGAGTGCCAAGAGGTCCAACACCCCACCAAGTGGTCGGGCCTTGGTACTATCTATCGGCCCAAGCCATCACGGCAGATACCCCTGAACAGCCGCTAGAAAACTGTTTCCCATAGGGCACGGGCGGCAGAGCCCAGTCTGTTTAATCAGGGGTGGCACGAGAAGCCCTGGGTTGCCATGGATGTTGAGAGGCTATAAGAGACGCATCACCCATCCTTTCCGGAAACCGGTAAGTAGGTTCGTCTCGGTTACCATAGCCTAGTACTGCCACGCCACCTCGAATGACCAACCTACACTCCCCCCACCGGGGTGACCGTACGATCCTCCCCCCATACAAAAGGAACAGCTGAATTGTATGTCAGCTTGTACTCTTGGTATCCTATGACACCCACAGTCCATACAATTCTGATACGTGGACCTGAAGTCATCGCTGAAGCTTTACTGCCAATAGGACAATTATCTGAGGAAGCGGCCGAGGCCAGAAATAAGCGCTTCCGTTATTTCAGGCTAAATTATTCACGCAAGTTTTCAAGAGAAATGTGTAATCGAGACATTATCAAAATATTACTACTAACTTCTGATCCACTATTAACAAGTTTGAGGCCAATATCCAGAAAAAATCCAAACAATTCTCGCCAGAAACTTTGAATATGCTTCTACCTATGGAAACAATGGTAATGCGTGTAGAAGATACTGCAGCAGCATTGACCGTATCTGAAGGTGAAGAAGATTCCACATCTGACGAAGAAGAAAGTGATACTTCGGAATGATTTAAATTTACGAATCTTTTTTTTACTACTAAATTACTGTAAAACGCTGATTTCTGACTTTTATCCCCCTATATAAACTATATACACCCCATTATATTGTTTCCAAACCAAAAACGCGCCAAAATAATTTTGGGCACCTTTTTGGGTCATCTGCTCCTTAGTGAGGCGATCTTCTAACAGTCACAACGCAGCAGCCATGCTAGAAGCAAACCGTATCTTAGAATCAGAGCGACAAAAGCGCCTCTTTTACACGCATAGAGTACACCAAAACATACTTTTCGTACGTTTAAAAACAAAACATTGAGAAATAGCTGCCAAACACTTCCATGTTGTAATACAGTAAAAATGTTGCAAATTTTAGATGTGTTAAAATGTTTACATAATTTTAATTAAGAATATATGAAATAATTAAATGATCTACTATTTATTTTATATCTAACATAACTAATTTCACATCCTTTCGCGGCAGATTTTATTTCCTGACAGCAACAGCTATCAAGATTGTCGTGTGACGGTTTAAGGATAGTAGAGCGATGCTGGCCCACAACCACCCCCCGCATAACCAGGGTAGAGACACGTGTCACGAAGCAGGTGAACAGCCAGAACGGACCGCAGTTACACGNCGATTTTGGAAAAGTAGGTACCGAAATATTAGGATCACTACATGTGATAGTACGATAGATGACCCATATCAATCGACGGTTTTATGTTTCCTACCTGCTTCCAAAGCCACCGAAGATCAGTTCAAATTTGGCNCATATCAATCGACGGTTTTATGTTTCCTACCTGCTTCCATAGCCACCGAAGATCAGTTCAAATTTGGCCCTTCTAGTTGGTACACATATATCAGTTCTCAGCGCTTTTTACATTGTGCTATTTCAGTGTTATACTTTGAGTGGCTTAAGGACTTTTTAATACTTNGTCCTTCTAGTTGGTACACATATATCAGTTCTCAGCGCTTTTTACATTGTGCTATTTCAGTGTTATACTTTGAGTGGTTTAAGGACTTTTTAATACTTCATTTATCATGGGTTCGTCTGTTCAACGTATGTACTTTTATTTTTTGGACGTTTCACAACCANCTTAAGGACTTTTTAATACTTCATTTACCATGGGTTCGTCTGTTCAACGTATGTACTTTTATTTTTTGGACGTTTCACAACCATATTTTGGTAATTTTTCGATATTTGAATATATTTATCAATAATTGCAAAATTAAGGGTTTTAAAAATATTTCTTGCCGACTCACAGAGTTTAGTTATACTTCCAAGTTAGATCAAGATAAAATTTTACAAGCATATGAAAGGATAGATATTTCAGATAAGAGTATTGAAGATTAGCTGCCACTTTTTGCCCCTTCTTTAATGACAGAATTTTTCTTACCCAACTGTAACCCAAGTATTATCAAAGTTTACAGAATAAAAGTATAAGTTGCATCACTCTGCCGGCCCTTTGGTATTTGGAACTCGTCTACCATTATCACCTTGCAGGTCATAAATCATTAGTTTATGTTTAGTACGAGATAACATGTACGAGAGCCTATGTAGTTTCGATATTTATAAATATTAATTGATAGAGTTGGGATATGCGACAGGTCATTACTGAAATTCATAACTAAATAAAATCTAGAACCTTATAAAATATTATTTATACAGGTAAAATAAGCCAAATTAAGTCCTAATTAGTCACACAAAAATGGCATTTTCTCCGAGGTAGTTTGGATAATTAGAATTAATTAATAATTGTAACAAACTGGAGGCAAATTATTTTATAAAACTAACTCTATTAAATAAATCGAGAAAATTAGTAACAAAGTAGGTAATTATTATTATATTATAATTATTCAAACATACCCAAAATAATGACCCCAAACTCTAAATCTGTCTAGACGATCGAGTGAGGCAACTTATATTCCTTAAACATTGGTATTACCTCAAAAAGGAGAAAGTAAAAAATTATTTTATTAACTAATTTTTTTTTGTTGCAGCATCTTNAAACATTGGTATTACCTCAAAAAGGAGAAAGTAAAAAATTATTTTATTAACTAATTTTTTTTTGTTGCAGCATCTTTAGACAGTGTCAAAGTTATGACACGCCGGGATCTCTATGATCGAACGCAACAATGTGAAGAAAGAGATGTAGAGAATAAGATGGAAAATATGGAAACTTTTGTGCTTACTAGCAGAGATAATTCACAACTGGATCAAAAGGAGCTTAAGAAAAATTTTTCTCATTTTAAGAGACAATTTAAGGCTAGATGGGCTGCAGCGAATAGGACAAAAGAGAAATTCTTAGCAAAAAATGAAAACTGGCTTAATGGCACCTTCATCGAAGTGCCTATTAAATCACGATCTGGTCGGCCAGTGAAATCTTTNAAACATTGGTATTACCTCAAAAAGGAGAAAGTAAAAAATTATTTTATTAACTAATTTTTTTTTGTTGCAGCATCTTCAGACAGTGTCAAAGTTGTGACACGCCGGGATCTCTATGATCGAACGCAACAATGTGAAGAAAGAGATGTAGAGAATAAGATGGAAAATATGGAAACTTTTGTGCTTACTAGCAGAGATAATTCACAACTGGATCAAAAGGAGCTTAAGAAAATTTTTTCTCATTTTAAGAGACAATTTAAGGCTAGATGGGCTGCAGCGAATAGGACAAAAGAGAAATTCTTAGCAACAAATGAAAACTGGCTTAATGGCACCTTCATCGAAGTGCCTATTAAATCACGATCTGGTCGGCCAGTGAAATCTTTCGGGGAGTCGAGCGAAAGAACTAAAAGGCGCAAAAGAGAATCCCTAAGAGAAGGTGAATCGTCCGAAACACTAACGTATGCAGCACAAATGAGCTTACGTGCGTCGGGGAAGGTGGATGCTGCCAAAGTTATCAAAGACATTGACACCACTCCTCATCGAGCCTCAAAGTACCGAAAGGCATATACCGGCAGAATGCAATGTGGAAGTCAATTATCACCATTGCAAGCCCTGTCAGTTTTTGTTGAAACTGGCTTATCAAGAAGACAATATGACATCATTAGGGGAGCGTCTAAGTCAACATATCCTTCCTACAAAATTATCCAGAAANCTTATCAAGAAGACAATATGACATCATTAGGGGAGCGTCTAAGTCAACATATCCTTCCTACAAAATTATCCAGAAAAAAAAAACAGTGCTATCCAAATGAAGAATCATACCGAGTAACTGAAACATGTGCGGAAATTAACTTACAAAGTTTGCTAGACCATACTACGTTAAGACTAGTGACGTACTTTGATGAAGTGTTGGCCACCTTGACAAGTGAGGAAAATAATGAATTGCAGCTAATATCTAAATGGGGTTGTGACGGCTCTCAACAAGCTCAGTACAAGCAGAAATTTCAAAGTAGTACCGAAACCGATGCAAATATTTTTCAGAGCTGCTTTGTACCCTTAAGACTTGTCTCTCATTTTAACAGTGAGAAAATCATCTGGCAAACTCCAACACCATCGTCACAACGTTATTGCAGACCAATAAGAATACGATTCACACACGAAAATACTGATGTGACAAAGGAAGAAATAAAATGCATAGAAAAAAAAACGCCCTTCAAAATACAGTTTTAATGGATGGCGATTTATCTGTAAAACATACGCTTTTATTCACCATGATTGATGGTAAAATCTGCAATGCTGCTACAGACACGAAATCTACAATGCGATGTTTCATTTGTGGTGACACTTCGAAAGATTTTAACAACTTGTNAATGCTGCTACAGACACGAAATCTACAATGCGATGTTTCATTTGTGGTGACACTTCGAAAGATTTTAACAACTTGTTCAGGCAGAGAGAAACCGCTCCAGGGGACTCTACAATTTGGATTATCTATTCTCCATGCAAGAATAAGGTTTTTCGAGACGTTATTGCATCTGGCTTACAAACTGTCCTTGAAATTGTCCTGAACACCAAAAAATTTCTGTAAAAGAAACGAAAATACTATAAGTTCTAGCAAAGTTCTGCCTTTACCCTGATATGGTTGATGTCCCCAAGGCTGGCTTTGGGAGTACCAATGGTGGCAATTCATCTAGGAGATTTTTCTCGGATCCTGAATTATCAGCAGATATAACAAGAATTGATTTAAAATTAATNATGGCAATTCATCTAGGAGATTTTTCTCGGATCCTGAATTATCAGCAGATATAACAAGAATTGATTTAAAATTAATAAAAAGATTCAAAATAGTTTTTGAAACAATCTCTAGTGATCATCAAATCAACATAGAAAAATCCAAATTATATACAAAAGGAACAGGTAACTGTTAGACACGACCATAAGCCGAGCTCTTATTTGTTAACGGGGCGCTCTTAGCCGCGAGGCCATATACATCATTCCAGCAAGAGTTAAGTATACAATCACCGTCAAGAGAAGCCCCCCCTCCATCACGAAGTCGTTAGCAGGCAATCCGAGTAATCAAATTATTAGAGTACCACACCTCTCAAGTGTTGATGTTGTTTATTNACGAAGTCGTTAGCAGGCAATCCGAGTAATCAAATTATTAGAGTACCACACCTCTCAAGTGTTGATGTTGTTTATTTGTGAATATATCCGAGACATATTCGTCCTTCAAAATAAAACAGTAAAAGACTTCATTATTGCACACCCCTTAACCTTCAGGCATCATATAGTCTGTGCCACTAAACATTAACAAAGACGCTACATACTTTTTGGATGAGTTAATTGGCTTCCCAACTGTGGGGCATAAACAGCCTAAATAGCATCAAGTAAATTGGCTTCCCAACTGTGGGGCCTAAACAGCCTAGCGTCAAGTAAAGTGGCTCCCAACTGTGGGGCTTAAATACATCAAGATTCTTCAAAAACTTTCACACTGAAACAAAAGCAATAATTGTCGGCCCAAGTATAGCAGCCAAAAAGCCTTCAGCTACCCTCGAATCAGACAAATTTCCCATAAATGATGACTGACGTGATGTCAGCTAACATCGTATTCTAACAAATGACTATTGAAAGCGAATAAATACTATATATGTACAAATGGTGATATTGTGAACCAACGAAAGTTTGCAATTGTACAAGAATGTGTCAGTTCGAGGTCCAAGGATGATTTTACTCAGTTATTTCACTGTGTAC
>NQII01000530.1:782933-806746 GCA_002778355.1 Clitarchus hookeri | reverse complement strand
TTTCATCCTTGGGTATACTGAGTTGATTGCCTGTAATGAACAGTGGGCATATCTTAAATACTGGATGAAAAAACATATCTCAATCATTCAATATAAGTATTGTATTATAAAATATTGAAATGCACTTAATTTCGAAAATCCGCCGAATGTTTGCATAAAATTCCCTAAATTTCTGCCAAATGTAAAAAAAGTAGCAAAAATCAATCTAACTTTATTAAAAACAATGATTTAAAACAGAAACGTGCTAAAAATTGTTGAGTTTGACATGTAAAAATTCCGTTGCCCGCAAAATGTTTTTAAATTTCGTCAAATTAAACAACATTCGCCATCTTGTGTGACAGTTGATATCACTGCATTACTCTTTAAAAGAGTTACCAGCATAATTTTATCTTAACAGAATTAATAAGTGAAAACATACTGTTCCCCTTTAATGCTTGTAATTTACATGGTTATTTACCGTACTGACCTAAAAATTATTCCGTTTCCATTGTGGAATGAGAGTAAAGTTCAAATCCGTTCCGTCCATTAACAATGTCTGGTTCTGGTCCGTACCACAACTATTATACATACGTGTTTTATTTGCGTGAATATTCGTTTGCTGACTTGAAACAAAGAAATGCCTGCAATTATTATGTTTTA
Source organism: Clitarchus hookeri (assembly GCA_002778355.1). Taxonomy (NCBI): domain Eukaryota; kingdom Metazoa; phylum Arthropoda; class Insecta; order Phasmatodea; family Phasmatidae; genus Clitarchus; species Clitarchus hookeri. The sequence continues at coordinate 806,107 of NQII01000530.1, read as the reverse complement.
CCTGTTTTTCGACGTGAGTAATTTAAAAACAAATAGTGATTCAATTATCAAAAATAAATTACGTGGTGGTTAACAATTGCAACGTTTCACGACAACTCTTGTATACTAGCATTTGAGGTTAGGGAGTGTCTGTTTACCTGCTCTTGGCGCTACTGAATTTTGGTAGTACCGGTTTTAAGAAATTTTTTTCACAGATAAACAATATTTCCGAATATATTTTGGTTTTCGGACAGAATATCTGATCGATGGATGCGGGTAAATTAATGATTTAAGGGCGTAGCATGCAGGTTTTTCTTAACATTGTTTATATAGGATATTTGTTGGGACCATCCAAAAAAATTGACTCATACAGGAAAACGACATAAACTGGTACGCAACAATGAGGTTTCGCTGTAGTGAGCAAAGCACTCCAATTATGGCAGGTTGAAAACATCATCATCTTAGATTCTTAGGGCAAAATATCGGTTATAATATCGGCGATTTAAACATGAATTGCGCACAATTCCGATAATTCCGATAATTACGGTATCGGCTCAGCCCTAACAATAAGACAATGTAGTAACTATGGCACAATACAGTATTTTCTTTTTCGTTTGTTTTTCCTGGGAAACATNCCCTAACAATAAGACAATGTAGTAACTATGGCACAATACAGTATTTTCTTTTTCGTTTGTTTTTCCTGGGAAACATAAAAATCTAAAACACATAAAAATTTTATTAAACTCCCATATGCAACATTTAAAACTCTCAACATTCAATTACTTTAATATGTACTGACTGGATAAGGTGAAACAAACGGAACAAAAACAATCTAAATATAACTGGGAAACAAAACCCTCTCCTTGCCAGCCCATAACTATACCCAAAAGCAATAAAAAATTAGCGGTACAATGTACACGAAGGTAGCAGTCAAAAAAGAAGCATTAAACTAATTACAATTAGAAATGGTACTCCTTGACTTTGGGCTTGATGCGCACAGCTATCAAAACTCAATTTAAAAAAACTAAAATATAAACATAGGAAAAGGTTTAAGGGGAAAAGGCACCTCAAAGTAGCGGAGCGTACTAGTCTGCCGTCTGGTACCCTTTCAGTAATAATAATACTAGTCTGCCTAGACCTGACAGAAATATCACAAGGTACGGGCAGACGAAAATTACAGCACTCCGTGAAAAACACTGTAAGTAGGTAAACCAAGAACTAACGGCCAAAGCCAAAAAAAATATCTGCCCCCACAAATAATATATTTAAATAAAACCAGACTACATACCTTTGTGCACGTTGCGGTAGAACCCAGGAATATGAGCTGAGGTACTCGTGACAACCCCGCAGAAGTGAGCGATCTCCAAGTGCCAAGCCCGGTATATATACACAAATTCACCTCCTCTTCTAGTGTGACGCACACTCCCCTGAAAGGCATGGCGCAAGGTTCATCGACAGCAAAGGGCGCGAAGCCAACTTGAGGGAACAGCCTCGTAATCAATTTTGTCCACTGAATATGCAGATCGTCGTGTTGGCGGCAGCAATGACTGGGGCACCAGATTACACTCAGTGACAGAAACATTTTTACACCTTCGTAGCTTAGCACTCAAAACTGTTCAGTTCAAGCAAGCTCAAACAATGAATAGGGTAATGTGCGTACACCACATTACAATAGCTTGAGTTGTGCAGAATGGTACATGTTTGTTAATATTTAGATTTTATGTAATTCCAAAAATGTTTTTAAAGGGATATTATATTTTGGCAGCATTCTTCCAAGGCACTTGTAGTGAAAACAAACAATCAATGGCACTCGTAACCAGATTAATGTAAGTAGCTACAATATAATACTACTAAATGATGGTGTATTAGAAATGCTCATTAGTACAAGATTCTTGTAGTAGGCTGTACTCATGGTCATGGGTAAGAGTTTCCACTGTATTTGCATATATAATTTTTTGGTAAAAATTGATTGAATATTTGGTACAATCTATAGATCTTTTGAGGAAATAAATTTTTTTTTTTCAGTAATTTTTCACATATTGAAAAATTATGTGCATTTAGTTAACTTACATACATTTGGCCCACATTATTAGCAAATGGTGGTTGTGGATCTCTGGCAGATGTTCAGGACACTTGTTTAACTTGCACAATTTATATTATTTATGCATGTTGCAACAACCTATGGAAGTATTATTTCTTTTACATGTACCAGTCCACATAATAAAAGTCAATATTTCAGTTTACGTTTAACTAAGTTTTTTTCCTATGTTGTAATTAAACACATAAACATCTCATTGACATAAAAGCACATTGGTACATATTAACGTACAGCACAAGTATAGAGATACCGTAATTACTAGAGTATAATGCCCAATCCTGTATAACTTCCACTCCATTTTTTAGCCTACTTTCCGAAGGAACGATAAGCTTATGAGATCACTTACCTGTCTGTGTGTCTGTATGTTGTGTGTGTAAAAACCCTAAAAACTTTGGAACCTGTGAATTGAATTTCGCCAAATTGTGTTCACATATTGTACTTTGTACGAACACCTAACTTTTATAGTTTTTAACCATGCCAGGTACTTATTTTCAAAAAGGAGGCCATTTTGGATGCTATGTCATATCTCAGCAACCATTTAACCGATTTGAACCAAATTGGGTTTGTTGACAGTACACAATGTTAGCAATGAATTTAAAGGGATATTGTTATTGTCTGGTATTAAAGACAGCACTACATTAAAAATTAAGCTAAAGTTATACCTTGAAAACTACTCAATTAATTCTCACAAAATTTGGCATGTAAATAATACTATATTTAGCTATGTAATCCCATGCATTTGAAATGTATAAGGCTCTTATTTTCAGTGATGGTTATTTTTAATGTTTGGGTTAATTTGCTATATTTGCGTATCATTTGACCTATTTCAACCAAACTTGGTATACTGTAATTATATATTACAAGCCTCAAATATGCCAATACGTAACCTCTTTTGTCCANATTTCAACCAAACTTGGTATACTGTAATTATATATTACAAGCCTCAAATATGCCAATACGTAACCTCTTTTGTCCATCATTTTGTAAGATAGCATTACATCAAAACATTAAGTTTTTGTTATGTTTTGAGAAACAATTAACTGATTTACACCAAATTTGGCATGCAAGTATTACTATGGCAGGCCATGTAAATTATTATGTTTTAAGTAAGTCAAGAACTTATTTTCGAAATAGTGGTCATAGTAACATTATCTACAAAACCATGTAACAAATTTCAAATTTACTTTGTAACCTGGCAATATCTATTACAAAAATCAAATGTGTCTACACAGTCTCTTTTGGCCACCATTTTATAAGATAGCACCACATGAAAAAGTAAGTTTTTATTCCAAATCTCTGGCAACAATCAGCTGTTTCCTCCCAAATTTTGCACACAGATAGAGTCACAGTAGGCAGTGTAAACTTGCATGTTTTAAATGTGTCAGGCATTTTTGTAAATGGTGGCAATATAAATAACTTAAATTAGTAAGTTATATCCATTGAACAATTAATCAAAATTCAACCAAACTTTGTATACTAACAGCATCCATTGGAAGTATCAAATATTTGTATAACAGCATCTTAGACCCGCCTTTTTGTAAGATATTGCCANACTAACAGCATCCATTGGAAGTATCAAATATTTGTATAACAGCATCTTAGACCCGCCTTTTTGTAAGATATTGCCAGGTGAGAAGATTGAACATTTATGCCCCTTTTTGAGAACCAATTGACCGATTTCCATGAAATTTTGCACACAGCTACAATTGGCCATGTAAACATACATGATTTAAGTGAATTAACGTAGTTGTTTTCAAACTGACAGCTCAGTAAATATTTCAAATTAGTAAACCCTGTCTACCATTAGACTGATTACAACAGAGATGCTCCTAATGCTAGCTTCATAATGCAGTTTGTTGCATGCTAGCTTATGGTACAAGTAGTTCTGGGTTCAGATTTCAGGTAAGGCATGTGTGTATTTGTAATTATCTCACTTGTGTTGCAAGGCCTACCTACCATCTAAACTTTTAAGAACTTCATCAAAATTATTTGCATCTGTGTAGAGGAAAGTAGGCTCATTACTTACTTATATCAGTAATCTCTTGTTTTTTCATGATTTAAAAGAAAAATATTCTCCACAAGTTTCTATCAGTAACAAGAGTCCCTTTGCCTGGTTAAGAGTTTACACACCACTTCTTTTCTCTCCTGTCGATGAGGGCATGGCTGCGGCAGGGATGACGATGTCAGCCAGGTGACTTTTACGGAAGCAATGGAAATAACTGTTAGTAGGGTGGAGTTGGGGAAGGGGGGTTTCAGACTGGTCTGCTGCTGCTAGCATGCGGCTGATGCCATAGTTAGTCTACATTTGAAGTTTTTGTTAAAATATTTTATATTCATTTTATAGACAAGTAACTTTTTAATTAACATTAGAAAAAGTGATGACAGTTTCTGTACTTGTGCTGAAGGTGTCACATGCCATGAGGTAGGTATCATTTATATTTAAATACCTCATCTGGTTGTATGTACTTGTGTCATGCTCAGCTTCTGCTTGTGTTACTGATCACCCAAATGCTGCAGCACACTTTGCTGGTGAGAGGCAGTTGCAATATAATTCTAAGTTGCAATTTTTTTGAAAGGGGAAGCTTGTATTGAATAAATTATAGAGTTTCTCTCTCTTTCTCTCTCTATCTCTCTCTCTCTCTCTCAGATGGAGTTTTTTCTCATTTTCATTTAAGGATGCTGATCCCAAAAAAATTCATTTTTATATTTGTACAAACACTATTACATTTTTCAATTTGTAGGCATTACTTACAAGTTCTACTTACCGGCATAAAAAAATCGATACCACTTTGGTTTTTGCATAATGGCATGCCAACAATTTATTTGTAGTGTTTTTGAGATGTACAATTAATAAAAATTAACTAACCAAATTAGATCATTCATGATGAAATAAGATACCGTGGGTTACTTCAAGGATTGTTTAAAATCATTTTATAAAATTTCTTGAAAAATGATGTAAAATAAGGAAATTTTTGCATGGTTTAAATTTGTTGTAGTGTTATGATTTTTTGTAAATTAAATTTTACTAATCTTACCTTAAAAATTAATTGAGACATGAGATTTTAGTCCCCCTTGTTAAATCTTCTGTAAATATTTTTGTTTCATTTTATTTATATATCCCAAAAACTCTAAAATTGTGATTTTTATACCCCATGATACAAAAACTATGCTGTCTAAATTTTTTTTTTTATGAGACGAAAGAGTGCTGAACAGTAATGTCTATGAGCTGAGTGGTATTTTGTTCAGATATAAAATAAGACATATTTTTTTAGCCAACACTCTTAAATAGTAGCTGCTTGAAATAAATTATTTTTATCAGTTGACCCTTTAAGTTTATTTGAATTGTTTAGACAAAACTGCCTATGATATACATTTGGTTAAGTAATGTAATATTACTATAAAATAATAGTTTCACAGAATCAACTTTTATTGTTTTTGTTATACGAGCGTGGAAGGAAAATCAAAACTTTCTATGGTTTTAAAATTTAAAGCTATTGGATTTGAGAAACAACTTTAGCTACAGACACAGCTGCAAACAGTTTAACAGGAGCGTGGGCGAGTAATAAAATGTGGGTTAACCATGAATATTATGTGAACACATCTGATGTAGCCATCGTGCACTTGGGTTCACAATTTGCTTGGCAGCATGCAGGAATGAATAAACATAAATACACTGGAACTTTAATCTTTAATTTTAGTGTACATTTTCAAGGGATGGTTTGGTCAAAACAGCTGATACCAAGTCAGCAAGTAAGGTGGGCTAGCTTTATGGACAGATATTTTACAGTTGAAATAAGAAGTGTCTCATGAGTGTTAACCTGATGGGGCAGTGAGATGTGGTATGTGGCAGATGCTGGCGGTGTACGACAGGTTCGGGCGGCTGATGCAGGGCAGTGAGATGGTGGCCAAGGATGTGCTGGAATATGTAGTGTTTGAGAAGCACCTGGCCAACCAGTATGGCCTGTGGAGGATACACGACAAGATCATCCCTGATTGGCTGCCTCCGCCAACGCCGTCCCTCAGGACACTGCGTGTGTCCACCAGCTAGGCTCTTTCCACTGCTAATAAATCACTATTACCGTTGTATTGTTCGTTACCGCTCTTCAAAGCTGTTCTGATATCCCCTGTGGGGAATGTATCAATTGCTTGCATAGGCCAATCAGTATGATGAATAGCAGTAAAACAAAAATAACACCACAGTGCATCTGGTACTGAAATGTAATTCATATTGTAAAATTGGAATTTTTTTAGCAGGTTGTACCAACAATTTGTAAATAGTTGACCATGGCAAGAAGAATTAACTTAATTTCTTGTTTAATGATGTACTTCTAGATTTATTTGTACAATTGTGGTACAAGAGTATGTGTTTTACCCTTTCCTTTTTGAATGGACCTGCCTCATTACAGCTTGAAAATACAAGAGAACCAATTTTTCCTGATTTTACAAGTGTGTTCTCAACAAGTAAAATAAGTGGTTTATATATTCGGTTAATTGACTGTCCACAGCAGATTCCAGAATTATGTTAAAGAAGAGCAATTCAACATCCAACATTAATTTCACTTAAATTAAAAAATTTTACAATGTTTTCTTTGTGGTTTTTTTTNGAAGAGCAATTCAACATCCAACATTAATTTCACTTAAATTAAAAAATTTTACAATGTTTTCTTTGTGGTTTTTTTTTATAAATATATCTTGAATAATATGTTCCCACTTTGTTTCTGCAACACTCATACATACAAAATGTCATCTAAAAGCAATACCACAAAATGTTGTTGTCTGCAGGAATCGGTTATGAACTGAGGGCGGCAGTAGAAGTAGNGTCATCTAAAAGCAATACCACAAAATGTTGTTGTCTGCAGGAATCGGTTATGAACTGAGGGCGGCAGTAGAAGTAGGATTAGTAGCTTGTGTGTGTACATGTGCAAAGCAAATCCTCCTCTCCTGGGGGAGAAGTTACAAAATGCAAGAAGAGACTAGATTGGCTTTGTAAAAAAACTTAGATGAGGAAGAAAGGGCTCTACAGATTTATCTCACAACTGAGTCATTACATGCAACTGAGATTTCTGACTTTAACAGGTCTTGAGCCACCTGAGACTCGGTTATTTCAGCAACAAAACAAGGCTGAATATGTATCACCAAGAGTACATTTAGCTCTTTGGCAGCACCTGTAATCAGAGAAAAATTGATACTCTATTCTTAAACGAATGAGCATAGGTTATATTACTACTTGCATTAGTCTGTTTTAACACTGAAGTTGTGGGGAAGAGAGGAGTGACTGTTATTAACATTGATGTTCTGTTCTTAATTAATGCGAGCGGATTGCATGTACAGTGTAAAGACAGTAAATGCAAAAAGTTCAGTTAAGAAAAGTATTTTAGTAAGGGATAAGACGTGAAAAAAGTTTTTGAAATTGCGTTTCATTTGGATATGGATAGTTTTAATGTGACCTTAATTTTGAACACCTATACATTTCTACTGTAGCACAAAGTTTAGTTTTTAACACTAAAAACCGCTGTTTTATTAACCATGTAAAATAAAATGTATTAATTAAACTTGGAACTCTTTCTTTTCGTGTATTTTCGGCTGGTCTAACGTGTGTTGGCAGTGCACTCAGAATAGCCAACGTAATATGAACTTTTGTTTGTTCACGCATCAGCTGATACAGGATTTTGTAAATTGCACATTCGTTTTGAATACATCAATTTGCCACTCCCTGACTGTCAGAATGTGGCCTTCTTATATGAAATGAACTATATCAAGTNCAAAATATATATTACTTTAAAAATTATGCAGAACTTGGGGAAAATAAAACTATTGATATCTGTTCGTAAATATATTATATAAAGCAAACAAACGCTATTCTCTTCTGGCTTGTAGTGCTTAAAAAATAACCCCACAGCTGGTGCGCACAACATTTCAGCACGTGCTCTATGAGCCACATTTTTTTCTCAAGAGGTAGCGGNCAACATTTCAGCGCATGCTTTGAGCCACATTTTTTAATTAAGAGGTAGCGTCTTTGTAAAGTTTACTGTTGTTCTATTACTGGCTCGGAACGAAAGGAATTGGAAATATTTTTCAGTCAGATTATTAGAAAAAATTATCTAACAATATTATGCAATATTTCTGTATGCTTTTGGAATTAATATCAAATGCGTAAGGAAAGCCGGGTTAGAGAGGGGGGATAAGACGTGAAAAAAGTTTTTGAAATTGCGTTTCATTTGGATATGGATAGTTTTAATGTGACCTTAATTTTGAACACCTATACATTTCTACTGTAGCACAAAGTTTAGTTTTTAACACTAAAAACCGCTGTTTTATTAACCATGTAAAATAAAATGTATTAATTAAACTTGGAACTCTTTCTTTTCGTGTATTTTCGGCTGGTCTAACATGTGTTGGCAGTGCACTCAGAATAGCCAACGTAATATGAACTTTTGTTTGTTCGCGCATCAGCTGATACAGGATTTTGTAAATTGCACATTTGTTTTGAATACATCAATTTGCCACTCCCTGACTGTCAGAATGTGGCCTTCTTATATGAAATGAACTATATCAAGTNCGTTTTGAATACATCAATTTGCCACTCCCTGACTGTCAGAATGTGGCCTTCTTATATGAAATGAACTATATCAAGTTCAGGTGTCTGACCACCTTGTCTGTGGCTGAAAGCCGACTTGGAGCTACTGGTTTCTTTGGTGGTGTGGGAGACAGTGGCGATATAGCATGTGGGACGGGCCAAATCAGGTTCTTGTGTCCTCTGGTAGAACTGGTGGTAGTACCCGTCTGTCAAGCAGCTTTCTCCTTCCATGTATAGACCTGGCTGGCCCCCAGTTCCCTAATCTCCAGGCCTCCAACCACGGCTAACACCAGCTTGGCTGCTTTCTCCCGCCCAGCCCTGTGGTATGGCAAAGGAGGTGTGAAAGTATAGAGAGGTGGACTGTGGGTGTACTGTAGGGGTAGGCACTACCTGATAGGAAGTAAAGGTAGGCAGGTAGAAGGAATAGATAGGCCTGTTCTACTGGTCGCCAACAAGTTACTTGGCGGCTGGAACTTCGCCAGCAGACCCAAGCACTAGACAGAAGCTGTAAGTAGCAGGGTGGGCATGTCCACACTCATGTAACTCTCAGGAAGATGGAAATTTGCCAAAGATCCAAGTACTCTTGAAGAAACAAGACTCCCAAACAGGGTTTTGTCTATTGGTCTCCTGCAAGTAATTTTGCGGCTGGAACTTNTACTCTTGAAGAAACAAGACTCCCAAACAGGGTTTTGTCTATTGGTCTCCTGCAAGTAATTTTGCGGCTGGAACTTCGCCTGCAGACCCAAGCACGTACAGGAAGGGGCAATAGCCAAGGGAAGGTAACTGCTCTCGTGTTACTCAGGAAGGTAGGACTTCACCATAGATCCAAGCATCACGTAGGGAGAATTCTCCCTGAAGGTGAGGTTGGGAAGAGTGGTTTCAGCTCGTGACNAACCATAGATCCAAGCATCACGTAGGGAGAATTCTCCCTGAAGGTGAGGTTGGGAAGAGTGGTTTCAGCTCGTGACTACTCCTGTAAGAATGTGGGTGGTTCTGTGGATGAAGCAGGAGATAGCAGGAACAAGGTAGAGAAGTAAAGAGCGCTGGGAGTGATTACTCAATCAAGTTTAGATTATGCCTTTTGATTGACTGATCAGTAAACACACACAAACCAGCCTGTACCCTGACTAGAGCCTGAAGGTCTGATCTTAGGCTGCCAACAAGAGAGACGCCTAGACTCGGTAGATACTAGGGTCGAGGTTGACCCCAGTCACATGGCACTTGGACTCGTGACTTTTAAGTAAGAAGCTACTGGGTAGCTGAGAAACGCGGAAGGCTTCTGTGAGCTGACGGGCAGCTTGGCAATCTTGACTTACGAACAACAATCAGCTAGCGATAGCAAAGACTGAAGAAGTCAGTATGCGGTCAGGCAAAGTAACACCGTACTACAGATTTGTGTGAGACAGCGATGGCTGCTGAAGTCAGTATGTACTCGGGCAGAGTAACACCTTACTGCAGAGCTGCTAGAGACAGCCTCGAATTGTGAGCTGCCAGCTCTATATATACGCAGAGCACAGGACCCGTGCGAGAGGTGCGGTGTTAGCAGAGATGGCAGAAGCAAGCGCTCAATTTACCCTCCACTGTTGAAGCCGAAGGGGTAGAGAGGCCGAGCCAACCCTGGGCTTCAGAGGCGAGCTGTGGCGTGTACAGCGTTGCATCTCTTCCCGTGGCGCGTGTCTCCCTTCCTCTTTCTCACTCTCCCTCTCTCCGCACCCCTCTTTCCCCACCTCTTACCCTATCCCTCTCTTCTGCCCCTTCCCACTCCCTCTCACCTCTTTATCTCCCTCTGCATCTCTCCCCATCTCTGTCACTCTTATTACCCCTCACTATCTCTCTCCCTTCCTCTCACCCATTTATCCCCTTCCCCTCTGCCTCTTTTTCCCACCTATTTCCCCCACTGCCCACTTTGTTCCTCATTCCCTTGCCCTTCCCCTCCTGCAACACTTCTTTCCTTCCTCTCTCCCTCTTGCTCCCCTTTTTCTCTCTTACCCGCCCTCTCACCTGCAATACCTCCCAACCTCCTCCTTTCCCTCCCCTTGTCTCCTCTCTTACACTGACACGTCATTCCCTCTCGCTCTCCCAGTCCCTTTCCCCCCTCATTCTCCCTCTCTTCCTCTTCAACCACCTGTCTCTCCCCCTCACCCTATTCCCCTTCCTTTCCCTCCCTTTCCCCCTCTACAACCAACCCACTCTACCTTATGCTCCCCCTCCCTTTTACCATCCCAATCTACTTCTCTTTCCCACCCCTCTCCCACTATCTGTACTTCCCTCTCTCTATCACTTTCCCTCCTCTCTCTCTCTTTCTCTCTCAGATATCCTCATCATGCTTAACCTGTGTGTCAAGTCTAAGCAAAAGGAGTTTTGGAGTTAAAATGGTCAACCTGACTAAACAGCTTGCGCTTAGTGGGGAGGATATCTGATGGATCCTATTCCCTACCCTTGGTTATGGGACTGTGGTACAGATAAGGCTGCAGCCTGGGTGCATACAATTATATCATCCCAGTTAAGGTTATACTTGAAATGAGATTGCAGTTGTGAAATTATTTGCAAAGCTAGTGAGAAAGAAATAAACGTTCGTTGCTATTACATAAAATCCTAGCCTTAAATGAGCAGCTAAGTTCGCTGTGGAATCGAAGTAAGTTCTTGTGGTAATATGCAAATCAGGTATCTGGTGCAATAAGTTAATGTGTGACTTGCACTGACAATTATTTAAGCACTACTTCGTCTCATCTTTAAGTGTCATCACGTCACTCCAGTCGGGGTTTGAACCCTGAAACGACTTTCTACCAGAGCCTATCACCACGCCCTTAGATGCGGGGGCACCCACGGACATGCCAGCCAAGTTCGTTACGCCTTTATGTCAAACGTCACGCCAACCTCCCATGTGTGATAGAAGCCAGTTAAGCACCTGAGCTCGCGCAGCCGATGCAACCCCGCATAACAGAGACGCCTGCTTTAGTCACGAACCGAGATACGGTACTCGAGAGTGCAGTTCCGCCCATGGGAGGAGGAGCTCACCATCGCACTGCCGCTGACAGGCAGTTCATTCTCAGCAGCTTGCTCCACCACTTTGTGTGCCGGAGCTCTCTGCCAAACTCCGTCTTCGCGACCTACCAGAAGCTCTTTAAGACTTTCACCAGCACCCCCCGAAGAAATCTTCAACATGTACTACCCTTCTGGACAACAGTATCGAGTTAGTTAAGGTCTGTTAGTACTATAGCTACCTAGCTGTATCTGATCTTGTCTTGTTTAGACCCAGGTCCCCTTCACCAGGTATGTGTAGTCTATTCCTCGTGGAATAAACAAGTTTTCTAGTGTGACTGTCTTTTATCCCCTGTAGACGGCAGTCCACCAGGGAAAAGCAGGAGACAGCATCATTTACAAACCCAATTGCCGAACCTAGAATAGGATTGTGGGCGCTCTTAACCGCACGCACATAAGTCGCAAATACACCTGTTAGACGGCCACCCATNAATAGGATTGTGGGCGCTCTTAACCGCACGCACATAAGTCGCAAATACACCTGTTAGACGGCCACCCATAATGTGCACCTGGTGTGCAGTATGGTAGAGGCACAACCACTAGAGACTCAATCCACAAGGCGACTAGTCAACCAGCCCAGCCAATTCACTCTATCCACCGCACTGAACTGTCGCCGGTTGGAATAATCGGGTACGACTCTGGTTGCCTCGGCTTGGCTNTAGTCACGAACCGAGATACGGTACTCGAGAGTGCAGTTCCGCCCATGGGAGGAGGAGCTCACCATCGCACTGCCGCTGACAGGCAGTTCATTCTCAGCAGCTTGCTCCACCACTTTGTGTGCCGGAGCTCTCTGCCAAACTCCGTCTTCGCGACCTACCAGAAGCTCTTTAAGACTTTCACCAGCACCCCCCGAAGAAATCTTCAACATGTACTACCCTTCTGGACAGCAGTATCGAGTTAGTTAAGGTCTGTTAGTACTATAGCTACCTAGCTGTATCTGATCTTGTCTTGTTTAGACCCAGGTATGTGTAGTCTATTCCTCGTGGAATAAACAAGTTTTCTAGTGTGACTGTCTTTTATCCCCTGTAGACGGCAGTCCACCAGGGAAAAGCAGGAGACAGCATCATTTACAAACCCAATTGCCGAACCTAGAGTAGGATTGTGGGCGCTCTTAACCGCACGCACATAAGTCGCAAATACACCTGTTAGACGGCCACCCATAATGTGCACCTGGTGTGCAGTATGGTAGAGGCACAACCACTAGAGACTCAATCCACAAGGCGACTAGTCAACCAGCCCAGCCGATTCACTCTATCCACCGCACTGAACTGTCGCCGGTTGGAATAATCGGGTACGACTCTGGTTGCCTCGGCTTGGCTATACACTAGCTAGGGATCATCGTCGCCTGCTCTTCCTTCGTGGGGCCGACTTTAGGACCTACCTTTATGCTGTACACCCATAGGAGTGGTCCAAATTGGCTAGCTATGTAGGCAGCTACTGCCTCCGAATCCAATGGGAGCTGTAACCCATCCCCTCTGGGAACGAGCTCAGCCACCCGACAGTTGGAGAGGCCTCACCTCCCAGCACCCACCCCATTCGGAACCGTCAGCCAGCCGCATCCGGTCGTTGTCGACGGCTTCCGTCAGGGACGTCACATGCAACTGGGGATAGCAAACCTGTAGTTCCAGAGCACCATGACCAACATCCCTCCTTGGGCACCCTTCAGTACCACCTCAGCCCAAACACTGGGCACGAGTCCCGGGCTACCTCAGCAGCAGCAGCGGCCGAGTCAGGAGTTACCCCGGGCCACGCCCATTACGGGGAAACCAGTAGCTGTGTGCCAACAAGTAATACAGAGAATAGCCAAGCCCACAGCTGACTTTATTCCGTGCCGTCAAGCCACGCGCCCTAGTCTATACACTGGCCGAGATCCGGTTAGCAGCCAGTTAAGTCAGCAAAATATACCGCCCGTGTCTCTGACCGACACACAAAGGCTTGCCCGACCATGATATCACGCGTCAAAGAGTTTTCGTTGCTCACAGTGCGGGGCTACTGTGCTTGTTAATTCGTTAATCAAGTAGAACTAGGCCAGTACGACCCCGAGAGCCAGGAGTCCAACCAGACTTCGGGGAGTCTGAAAACACCCTGTGGCACCAAAATAACTAGCCCAAATATCCGATATGGAAGCTATCATAGCCGACCAAGCAGATACAACAAACACAATGGCTGAGACCACTATCGAACAACCCAAAAGGTGCCATAAAACCCGCCTGCCCTGGTACAGGGTAAATACTATTATATGCGCGCATAGCTTCCATTACTTCTTTTTGGGACGAATAGAGGGGTCCAGGTACACAGATAGACTAGAGTTAAGATGTAATGACTGCCGAACCCACCAGACTGCATGATGCATTGCCTGTGTGCAGACTTATGAAATATGCATAGGCTGGCCAGATGAGCTAATCACAAGACCAGGCCTCGTACATAGATGTGAGGTTTGCTGATATGCGGAGTAATATCGACTGGATAATCCTGGCTTTGGCCAAATTATAACAACCATCCGGAGTAACGACGAGCCTCAACTTCCGAAGTTCGCGGGAAGTCCCCTCGAAGACCCGATCACGTTTACCCTATACTGCGAAAAGGAACTGCATGATGAGGTTCCAACTAAACAATGGGTTTGGGGGGGGGGGGGCAGAAGCAATTGAAGAGAAAAGCCCTCGAATGGTGGAATAAGTACGGTGTATTTATCACTGAGTGTATTCACGCCTAGCCACTCAGTTTTCAGGCGAAGAGGTAATAGCCCACTTAACCGAATTTCATAGCCGAGCCCAGGTCTCCGAGGAAGAGGCTTAGATCTTTGTCGGGCGGAAGGTGCAAATGTATAAAATAATTTTCCCCGAGGGAAAATAGGAAATCTGCGTGTCCCACATTAAATGCATGCTACTTCCAAAATTGCGGAATTTATCACAAATTCCGAAACCGCAAACTGTTGATGAGCTAGTGGAAAAGGTGCGTGGAACAGAGATAAATTACTAGGCACAAGCCCTGCTAGACAATTCGCGTGCCAGTAAGAGTAGGGAGACCAATAAGCAGACCGAGCGAAAGGGGAACCGTCACCCCGAGGCTACATAAGTGCTGGTTATGTCCGGAACGGAACTTTAACAGAGACTGCCCAGTTATGCGTGAGGCCAGGGCCGAATGGAGGAAGGGAGAACAACAAGGGCATCTGTCCTCCCGCAGAGACGAACAGACGAGGTTCAAGGACCTAACCAGGTGGGAAACGCCACAGCCGGGTTGCGAAGCAGGCCACCACCACCGCGAACCAAGGGCTCGTCTTCCTCTAGACACTAGTTGAAGAAAGCGACCCACTCGAAGCCCCGCGCATGGAGGTGAAAATCAATGGACATAGGGCACTCGTCCTACTAGATTCCGCTGCTACGGGAAATTCTATAAGAAGTGACTTGTTCACACCTGCACAACAAGTTTCACTTCGCCCCCAAAATTGGTCAGTGCACATGGTGCAACACGACAAGATAGAGACATCATAACTACTCTGACAGTAGGGATATATCATCATGTAAATCAAGCCGACTTCGTAGTCTCACCCGATTTTACAGAAGAAGTAATCCTGGGACTCCATGGCTACGCCAACAACAGTGCATTATTATGGGCCATGACCAGCAACGCATATATATCGGAGACAAGCACCGGGTGACCGTCGATTGGGAACACAGCCTGGACACGGTGATCCCACCCCCGATTGCACCCAAAGATATAAACCAGCTAGGAGCACCTGAATTCGCCCAACTCAAGGAAATCCTGGAGGACCATGCTGGAACCTTCGCCCAAGGGTAATCGCTATGCCAGATGCATAGCATCCAACATGAGATTTGGCCCACCACTGACATGCCTGTGTATAACAGACCCTACAGAGTGTCTGCCCGGAGGCCGCACCTCATTATGACGTAAGTCCAGGCGATGAAGGAGCAGGGCATTGTGTAACCATCTGACTTTACTTACAATTCACAGGTAGTACTAATCCCGAAAAAGCACGGGCAGTTAAGGTACTGCATAAATTACAAAGATCTGAACGATGCTACGCATCCCATCACACCACCAGCCATTAACCTAACCCACATCCTCCGGAATATAGAAGAAGTCAGAATCTTCAGCACACTTGACATGCAGCCAGGTGCTGACATATTGCTGTACATCCCGACAGCCGAAAGTACACTGCATTTACTACTCCAGAGGGCGATACCCTGCAATTCAGAGTAATGCAGTTTGGACTCGAGAATGTCCCCACCAACTTCCAGAGCCTCATATCCGCCGAAGATCTCACGGATTTTGTAGGCCAGTTTTGTTTCACCTACCTCGACGACCTAATTGTATACTCAAAGTCATGGTAGGAACACTGCGGACACCTCCAGAGAGACTTGAGTTACTCTGCCTAACCTGCAAGCTTTCCAAAAGCCACATTGGAAAGACTACCATTGACTATCTAGGGAATGTACTCACACCCGAGGGGAATTACCTCCAAGCCGTCTCGATCCGAGCCATAGAGGAGGCCGAAGAATCCACCAACAAAAAACAACTGCGTGGTTTCTTAGGCTTGTGTAACTGGATATGCAGTTACATATCAGACATCGCCAGGCAGATGGCTTCCCTCAATCCCCTCCTAGAGAAGGAAACTCGTTGGCGGTGGGGAGAACAACACCACAACACCTTCCTGAACCTGAAGCAGAGCTACCAGAATATCGAGTAACTCCACCGACCACAAGGAGATAACCCTCTCATACTACAGACAGACATCTGCCAGAATGGGATGGAGGTAGTACTGTACTGGGAGAACTACTCTGGGCAGCCTCAAGTCATTGCATATGTCAGAAATCTACTGAACGCAATGGAATAAAAATTCCACATTAACAAGCAGGAATGTCTCGCCGTAATATGGGTAGTGAGAAAGTACCGTTACCATTTAGAAGGAAGGCACTTCATTCTCCGCACCGACAGCAAAGCCTTTCAATGGCTGCGCGAGTCAAGAAATGCCAAAGCAAAATTAGGACGATGGGAAATGTTCCTAACCGAATTTGACTTTGAGGTGCAACACTGCCTGTGCAAAACAAATGACCTACCCGACACCTTATCCTGCCAGCTGGACCTCGATGAGGGGCACTAAAGAAGATGAGAGTGGGAGAGAATTATCCCCCTCTGGCTCCTACCAGAAACCCCGAGGAGAACCTATGGCTCCTCCAGTTGCAACTCAGCTGGTACCAGATAAGTTACCATTAACAAAATGACCCAGACAGCCAGCATCTCCTCCAGGATATACCCCAGAATTTCGAGCTAGATAGGGACAGTGCTACGCCACATCGAGAGCGAAAGTGGCATGCCACATGCCGGAACCCAGAGAGTGCACAGAAGAGGAACGCTGCAGAAGCGAACCCGACTTTCTTGCGAGTGAGAGTACTACATAAATCCCACCTGAATTTTTTTTCTATCAGATGTGTCTACGTTCTAACGGGAGGGGGATTGAGGCATGACACGCACTGACAATTATTTAAATACGACTTCGCATCATCTTCACGTGTCATCACGTCACCCANATACGACTTCGCATCATCTTCACGTGTCATCACGTCACCCAAGGCGGGGTTTGAACACTGAAACGACTTGCTACCAGAGCCTACCAGCACATCCCTAGACACGGGGGCACCCACGGACACGCCAGCCAAGTTTGTTACGCCTTTATGTCAGGTTTCACGCCAACCTCCTACGTGTGATAGAAGCCGGCCAAGCGACCCAGCTAAGCACCTGAGCTCGCGCAGCCGATGCAACCTTGCATGCCAAAAACGCCTTCTTTCGCCACGAACCGAGAGATGGTACCAGAGAGCGCATCTCCGCCCACAGGAGTAGGAGAACATTCCCGCTCCCCCGCCACACAGAGAGCCCATGGACAGGTGTAATATATGTCCGTTAACAGCAGTAGAATGGCAGTTCATTCTCAGCAGCTCGCTCCACCACTTCGTGTACTGGAGCTCTCTGCCAAACAGTTGGGAAACGCCCCAACCGGTTTGCGAAGCGAGTGCCCGCGGAGGGCTGCTGGCCCTGGTGCTCCGGAACAACAGGCTCGCTATCCCCGATGGCATGTGACGTCCCTGACTGAAGTCGGTGACGACCGGATGAGGTGGGCTGATGGTCTTGAATGGGGGATAAAATAAGGAGGGTGAGGGATCTTGGAGGTGAGGTCTCTCCAACCGTCGAGTGACACTGGTTGGCTCAGCCTCGGCTTGGCTATACACTAACTAGAGCTCACCATGTCCTGCTCTTCTTTCAGGGTTTATGCTGCATTTGGGAATGCTTAAATTATTTCTTTTGGTTTTCTGTTTTTTAATACGTGTAATTGTAAAATGTAATAAAGTGCAAATGGGGCTGGGTTACAGATCCTCTTGGATTCGGAGGCAGTAGCTGCTTTCCTAACTTGCCGCTTCGTACCATTCCTATGGGTGTATGGCATAATGGTAGTAACTAAATCTATCAAATTACTTATTTCCGATTAATTTCACATTTTCACTTGACTGACACATGAACAAAGTGATCAGACCGATGGCGACGTTAGTTTTACATACCGTGTAATAATACACAATGTGCATACAAGTAGATCGTAAGCAGGTCTTTACAAAGTGCTCAGGTTATCGTAAACAGCCTATAGTAAAAATAAACTTGTATTTCAACGAAGTTCAAACTCCAGGTTTCAAAAACGGCTAGATCGCATGGCGTGCACGGGGTCGGTGGAGTAGTAATAAGCAGTGCCTTCCCGATGACGAGGGAGAGGTTGGTCATGTGGGAGGGGGGTTGAGGTTTGTAAGAAGTAAACCAGTTTCGTGGTTTCGCCATCATTTTGGTATGCATTCACCCATGCTGCAACAGTAGCTTAATACTGCATGTTCGGCGCCATATTGGCTAATGACGTAAGCTCGGGCATGTAATTCTAACCTGAAACCAACAAATGAAAATTCAAGTTTGGTTTAACATTCACCCTTTCCCTCTCTGATGAACTGTAAAATATATAATTAACTAGATATGTAGCAGTATTTTTGGAAGAAAAAAAAACATATTTGTATCTTTCAGATACTTTTCGATCTGTAGGTCATGGCCATTACCTAGTTGTTTTTTAAATTTGTATAAATCACGAATGCCAAACTTTTGCAATCTGTTCTTTGCCGTATCAAAGTTACAACACAAACTCGCCTATATGAATTGGATTTTAAAAGTTTATAACTCGAAAAAAACTTTTTTCTCCGACAATTTTATTTAGTACACAAATTTACGTACTTAAGTAAAGCACCATAACATATAACCATAAAAAGCCACATTTTACTTAAACATGAAAGTGTAACGTGATGCATGCTATGCGTAATGTGAAGTCTTCGTAATCCTGGTCTTACAAACCCCGGAGTGCATGCCCCAGCAACTTGAATGGGGAAAGCGAATCTTTACCGAAGATACTCGAGGTCGAAGCTCTCACAAAGTCGGCATTTAAGAAAAATATTCGTATTTAAACAATAGTTAATACATGCGAATCGTGTATATATATGTTTACATGCAGCCGATCCGTGTACTTTAACTTGCCCTATTTCTCGGGCGTACGAGACGCAATGCTCCAGGGCATCACCGGGTTAAGAAGAAGAGTGGGTAGAGTTACAAATGGACCATGGTAACATACGTGTCGCGATAAGGTTTGTGGAACTGATGCTTGCACCTGTATTTGGAAGATTGAATGTCTTGGGAAGTCGTGCGCGAATGTTCCGATCATCATCCCACCCCCAATCTCTTTCAGCGCAACTCGGGGTACGAAGAATATTCTATGTCAGGCCACCTGCTCTATATAAGCCACGGAGTGCATCTGTGGAGAGCATCTGGTGTCTCGTGTGGCAGTTAGCGCCTGGCATGTGGCATTATCGGACCGACGAGAGACGACAGTGACCAGCGAGTGTGGTCTGTGACATTTGGAGTAGAGATGGACTGACTGTCTGTACTGTGAGAAAGTGTGACTGGATGCGCGAGTGGGAGACATTTGGAATGTTGTTAACATGTGGCAGTGGATATTTTGCGTGTATATGTGCAAATAATAAGCGAGGATCAAGTGACTGTAGCTAGTGTAAAGACGGTGACAAAAACTTCAATTACAAAATTCGTATCTAATAATATTGAGATAAATACTACGCTCACTGGTTTCGGAATCGTCGTCCACCGAGATCCTATTCCAGTTTACCGAAAACATGAAAATCGCACGGCGGTAAGTATGAACTGTATGGAGGATGTTGCCATACCTCCCACTTAAATCGCTGCAGCAGTTCGGACGTTTGGCAGGCCGTGTGAGGTGTTGCGCTATCGTGCAACAAAATCACACCGGCGCTTCTCTTTAATTGATTTACGCAACCAGTTCAACGATGAGGAGGTGAAAGCAGCTGTCTCCGGGTGGTTACATAGCGCTGGAGGAGATGTCTACGCATCCGGAATCGAAAAGTTGGTTGACCGTTCCGAGAAAGGTTTACATTCTCTTGGGGACTATGTGGAAAAGTGAACTTACATTGTATGTTGTCATAGCCGTGTTGCCTATGTATAGGTGGTTTCATACATGGCCATAACATGGAAGTGTAACTTTTTTATTGATTTCCCCTCTTACTTATGTGTGTTATAATATTGTAAATAAATTAAGAATTAAAACTGATTTTTTTTTGTTTTTAATAAGACCTAAATTTTATAATTTGTATAATTTAAATTTTTAATAATACATCAATTCCTTATTAACTCGGATACGTCCCAAGCGACTTATAACAATACACTAACACATGAGATAGTTTATGTCTCTTTATATATTGCAGGAACATGTGCTTGGTTACAAATTTTCATTTTAATGTTGGTAGTACGGTATTCTTTGTCTGTGTGGCCTTCACAAGTTTTATTTCATACCACGTTTTTTTTTTTTCCGCGAATGTCAGCATTCTGGTATTTATAAACTAGTGTTCAATTTACTTGTTCTCCAAATACACTTGAAGTAAGAAATAACTGTGGATACCTGGCAAACATAGGCTAGTATTAACAAATAACAAAACGGCTTGCGACAACAAGCTCTTTGTCTGCTAACACAACACAATGAACATCTGTAGTTTACTATTTGTTTTAACGTTGGCTGTATTATAGAATCTACTTCGACTGACTTCGGCATGTATGTGTAAAGTGCGCATTTCAGATGTGCAGTACGTCTTCGTATTCTAACACAAGACTGCTTTTCTGCTAAAACGACTATCAATAACACTGTGAACATGGCTTTAGGTTATAAAACGGTTTAAGTATTCAATTTATTAATTTAATTTNTCAAATTACTTATTTCCGATTAATTTCACATTTTCACTTGACTGACACATGAACAAAGTGATCAGACCGATGGCGATGTTAGTTTTACATACCGTGTAATAATACACAATGTGCATACAAGTAGATCGTAAGCAGGTCTTTACAAAGTGCTCAGGTTATCGTAAACAGCCTATAGTAAAAATAAACTTGTATTTCAACGAAGTTCNATTAAGAATTAAAACTGATTTTTTTTTGTTTTTAATAAGACCTAAATTTTATAATTTGTATAATTTAAATTTTTAATAATACATCAATTCCTTATTAACTCGGATACGTCCCAAGCGACTTATAACAATACACTAACACATGAGATAGTTTATGTCTCTTTATATATTGCAGGAACATGTGCTTGGTTACAAATTTTCATTTTAATGTTGGTAGTACGGTATTCTTTGTCTGTGTGGCCTTCACAAGTTTTATTTCATACCACGTTTTTTTTTTTTCCGCGAATGTCAGCATTCTGGTATTTATAAACTAGTGTTCAATTTACTTGTTCTCCAAATACACTTGAAGTAAGAAATAACTGTGGATACCTGGCAAACATAGGCTAGTATTAACAAATAACAAAACGGCTTGCGACAACAAGCTCTTTGTCTGCTAACACAACACAATGAACATCTGTAGTTTACTATTTGTTTTAACGTTGGCTGTATTATAGAATCTACTTCGACTGACTTCGGCATGTATGTGTAAAGTGCGCATTTCAGATGTGCAGCACGTCTTCGTATTCTAACACAAGACTGCTTTTCTGCTAATACGACTATCAATAACACTGTGAACATGGCTTTAGGTTATAAAACGGTTTAAGTATTCAATTTATTAATTTAATTTNTACGACTATCAATAACACTGTGAACATGGCTTTAGGTTATAAAACGGTTTAAGTATTCAATTTATTAATTTAATTTTTTGTACACTGTTTATAACCAGTTTATACACCAATTTGGTAAAAGTATTTAGTTACTATAAAAATGTTTGTATTTTTAAAAATTAAGATACTGTTGTAATATAATATACAATGCAATATTAAAAGTTTGTTATATTTTTCAGACGGCAACACTGTAAACAAATGATTAGCTATCAAGCTACTGTTGGTGTGTCATGGCGCTATGTGCCTTGTTGAAATTATATTGTTCTTTCTTAAAACTAATAAATAGTTTATTCAAGTGATCCGGAGTATTTCTTTATAAAACCTACAAGTTATGGACCCAGACACCTAATCTTGTATGGTTGAAGTAAAATAGTGCACGTAAATACTGCAACAACAGTTGTTTAATATCGTCGACGTAAGAAGTGTCGTTTTGAGGTTAGCACGACCAAGCGGCAGCGTGGCGAGAAGATAAACTTGTTCAGAACGGACAAGGAAGGAAAGTTTTTTTGCAGGAAGGAAGGAAGAGCAAGATGGATGGCATGGCACATCAAAGTACAGTTATTAAACTGGAAGGCGCCAAGAACTGGAACATCTGGAAATTCCAAACGTCAGTTTTACTGCGAGGTCAAGGTTTATATGATGTGGTCGAAGGTCGCACCTTGAAGCCAGAGGTTGTTACGGAGAGACCAGCCTGGGAAAGTATGGATGCGAAGGCTCAGACCTTACTGGCCACGAGAATGTCAGAAGACGTGATGCTGCACATTATCACATGCACTACTGCTGCGGAGATGTGGCGAAAATTACTAAGTGTCTATGAACAGAGAAGTGAAACAAATATTCACAAAATACAACAGCGATTCTTTCAATATATGTACGAAGAAGGTACAGAAATGTCTGTTTTCCTGTCGAAAATTCAAGAAATGCAGAATCAGTTAAAACAGATGGGTNAAAATACAACAGCGATTCTTTCAATATATGTATGAAGAAGGTACAGAAATGTCTGTTTTCCTGTCGAAAATTCAAGAAATGCAGAATCAGTTAAAACAGATGGGTGAAGAAATCTCGGATAAATTGGTCATAACAAAAGTGTTAATGTCACTGCCCGACGGCTATAAACATTTTGTATCAGCTTGGGAGTCGGCACCGGATGATAAACAAACTTATGAAAACCTGGTAGCTAGATTATTAGTCGAGGAAGAAAGATTACATGAGAAAGGAGGAGCAGCGCAGTCTTCAGCTTTCGT
>NQII01000530.1:618098-782903 GCA_002778355.1 Clitarchus hookeri | reverse complement strand
ATTATTAGTCGAGGAAGAAAGATTACATGAGAAAGGAGGAGCAGCGAAGTCTTCAGCTTTCGTTGCTAAAAAAAACGGACAAATGAAATATTAAATGTTTCAAGTGCAATAAGTTTGGACATTATGCAAGTGAATGCAGAAGTAATAATAATTCAATGGAAAATCGAGACAGTCGTAATAACCGGTCAGACAATAAATGTTTTTATTGTAATAAATCCGGCCATAACAAGAATCAGTGCCGCTTCAAGAAAAACAAGGATAGTAACGCGTTTGTGGTGTCAAACTCCTTCGAAAAACAATATCAAGAAACAGAGTGGTTAATTGATTCCGGCGCAAGTGAACATATGTGTTGCAAACGTGAGTTGTTTACCTCATTCACGAGTTTATCAAATAAATTTGTAATCTTGGGTGACGGAACGCAAATTAGTGCACGGGCGCGGACAGATGGCGGTACAAGTCTCAAATGGCAAAGGATGGATTGACACAACCATAGACAACGTGTTGTACGTGCCTGATTTAAAAAAAAATTTATTCTCTATGCAATGCGTCACTGCAAGAGGTTATGTCATGATGACAGATGAAAACTTATGCAAATTTTACAAGAAAAATAAGTTGTTGGCAATCGCGGAACGAGCTGGAAATATGTATTACCTGAACTTTCGCTATAAATGCGGGGTAGCAAGTACTGCACAAGTCAAGTCGGACATAAATGAGTGGCATGAAAAACTTGTTCATCAAAACATGATGTACGTGAAAAATGTTCTGAAAAACAATTATGTTAACGTAAACGATAGCTGTGTTGGGAAATGCGAAAGTTGTTTAGAAGGAAAAATTCATCGTTTATTTTTTTCTAACAGCGATAGTAAAACAACGAGGACGTGTGAGTCGATTCATGCCGATACCTGTGGCCACATGGAGGAAACATCTGTGGGAGGTTCGAGGTATTTTGTGGTGCTTAAAGACGACTATTCAAAATATAGAACTGTTTACCTCGTCAAAGGAAAACATGAAGTAAAAAATGGATCGAGAAATTTATAAACAGAGCGGAAAATGAAACTGGAAATAAAGTGAAGTATTTCAGAAGCGATAATGGACTCGAGTTTGTAAATAAGGAGGTGGAAGGATTGTTTCTCAACCGGGGAATAATACATCAACGCACAGTCCCTTACACACCTGAACAAAACGGCAAGGCAGAGAGAGAAAATAGAACACTTATTGGATCTGCAAGAACCGTGCTATGCGCTAACAATCTGCCTAAGTAATTGTGGGCGGAAGCAATTAACACGGCAGCGTATGTGTTAAATAGAACTGGGAAGAGCACTGAAGTTGATAAAACTCCATACGAACTGTGGACAAAGAAAACTTTTGATATTCAAACATTAAAAATNCTAACTATGGACAAAGAAAACTTTTGATATTCAAACATTAAAAATATTCGGTTCACCTGTGGTTGTCCATGTCACTCAAGAAAAAAGGAAAAAGTGGGACTCTAAAGGAGAAAGAGGAATAGTAGTTGGTTACGGAGAAGACGTAAAAGGGTACAGAATATTTTTCCCACACAGGAACACTGTAGAAGTAAAACGGGACATTGTGTGTAAAGAGCAAGAGAAGACACAAGAAAAACAGCAGTTGGTAACGTGTGAAGTGGAAAATTTGGTCGCAGAAGAAACCATAAGCGTACCAGATACAAATGGGAGGGATGTTGATGAAGAACTGAGCTCTGAACAAGAACGGAGACCATCAGAAAGTCAAGTCGAGACCGAAGGTAGTGATTATGAACCATGTTACAGTGGTAANCGGAGACCATCAGAAAGTCAAGTCGAGACCGAAGGTAGTGATTATGAACCATGTTACAGTGGTAAAGAAACAGAAACTGAGGTCACCATCTCCTCAGAAGCTGACGATGCATTACAAAGTTCACCAGATACTCACCAAGATCAGCGGAGAAGCAAACGAGCGAGAAACCAAACGTCGTTCTACAAGTGTAACAATATTTATTCGATGGATGAGGAGCCAAAGACGTACGAAGAGGCAATGAGAAGAGAAGATGCAAGTAAGTGGAAAGAAGCTATAAGTAGGGAATTACAGACTCTAAATGAAAACAATACATGGGAGGTGTGCGATACTTCTGTAAATGAAAAGACTGTAAGCAGTAAGTGGGTTTTTAAGATAAAGAAAACTGGTAATGATATACAGTATAAAGCTAGGTTGGTAGCTAGGGGTTTTGAACAAAATGATGACTTGAATTTAAATGAGATTTATGCACCTGTGGCTAAATTGTCAACTTTCAGATTATTCACAGCCATAGCAACCGAGCGTAACTTACCTATTTACCAAATGGATGTAACTGGGGCGTTTTTATACGGGGAAATTGATGAAGAAATTTTTATTCATTTACCAGATGGGGCATATTTCGATGATAAAAATATTGTCAAGTTAAACAATAGAAACATACCATATTTTTTTAGTGGGTTTATAACCTTACTTTTCTTCAACTCAGTTTTAACTAGAGGAGGCTTGGCTTTGTGAGGTCACAGTGTGACTCATGTCTTTATTCAAAGTGCAATGATAAAAATCAAATGTATATCCTAATANTATTCGATGGATGAGGAGCCAAAAACGTACGAAGAGGCAATGAGAAGAGAAGATGCAAGTAAGTGGAAAGAAACTAAAAGTAGGGAATTACAGACTCTAAATGAAAACAATACATGGGAGGTGTGCGATACTTCCGTAAATGAAAAGACTGTAAGCAGTAAGTGGGTTTTTAAGATAAAGCAAACTGGTAATGATATACAGTATAAAGCTAGATTGGTAGCTAGGGGTTTTTAACAAAATGATGACTTGAATTTAAATGAGATTTATGCACCTGTAGCTAAATTGTCAACTTTCAGATTATTCACAGCCATAGCAACCGAGCGTAACTTACCTATTTACCAAATGGATGTAACTGGGGCGTTTTTATACGGGGAAATTGATGAAGAAATTTTTATTCATTTACCAGATGGGGCATATTTTGATGATAAAAATATTGTCAAGTTAAACAAATCTTTGTATGGTCTAAAAAAATCACCCAAATATTGGAATGAAAAGTTCAACTCAGTTTTAACTAGAGGAGGCTTTGTGAGGTCACAGTGTGACTCATGTCTTTATTCAAAGTGCAATGATAAAGATCAAATGTATATTCTAATATACGTTGACGATTTGTTAATTTTTGGCACAAATGAGATCCAAATTTCTGATGTCAAACTAATGTTACAGAAAGAATTTAAAATGAAAGATTTGGGTTTAGTATCTGATTTTCTTGGAATAAATGTCAAACAAAACTTAGAAAGTGGTGTAACCAAATTAAGTCAGAAAAGCTATTTAGAAAATGTATTGAGGAAATTCAAAATGGAAAACTGTAAGCCAATGTCAACCCCCATGGACCAAAATTTTAATGCTAAAATGTTTGAAAATGAGGAGTGCAAAACAGATCAAAATATTGAAAATGTATGTAGACAAATGATAGGATGCTTAATGTATGCTGTCTCAGGCACAAGACCAGATCTGTGTGTAGCTGTTTCTATATTAAGCCGATACCAAAACAATGCAAACGATGTACTGTTAACGGCTTTAAAAAGGGTATTAAGATATGTAAAACATACTATTGATTATAAATTGGTTTATAAATGTAATGATAAATCGCTAGTGGGTTACTGCGATGCTGATTGGGCAGGAGATCTCAGAGATAGAAAATCTACCACTGGCTATTGTTTCATGTATTCAAATTGTTTGATTTCATGGTGTTCGAAGAAGCAATGCTCTGTAAGTCTCTCATCAACTGAGTCTGAATACATAGCAATTAGTATGGCAGCTAGTGAAGCATGTTGGTTACAAAATTTGTTAAATGATTTTAGGGTAAAAATTGTTGACCCGACTACAATTTTTTGTGACAACCAGTCCGCAATATCGGTTGCAAATACAAGTAGTGTCAAGCGGTTAAAACATATCGATATTAGATTTCACTATATTAAAGAATTAA
Source organism: Clitarchus hookeri (assembly GCA_002778355.1). Taxonomy (NCBI): domain Eukaryota; kingdom Metazoa; phylum Arthropoda; class Insecta; order Phasmatodea; family Phasmatidae; genus Clitarchus; species Clitarchus hookeri. The sequence continues at coordinate 778,882 of NQII01000530.1, read as the reverse complement.
TAATAAAAGGTAGAGTGTCTCTGAAATATGTAAAAACTGAAGAACAGTTAGCTGATATGTTTACAAAAGCCCTAAACAAAGAGTTAATTTTTAAATTCACTAATCAGTGTGGAGTAACCATGTAAATTTATTTGTGTAAAATTTAGGTAAATATTGCATTGAGGGTGGGTGTTGTAATATAATATACAATGCAATATTAAAAGTTTGTTATATTTTTAAGATGGCAACACTGTAAACAAATGATTAGCAATCAAGCTATCGTTGGAGTGTCATGGCGCTATGTGCCTTGTTGAAATTATATTGTTCTTTCTTAAAACTAATAAATAGTTTATTCAAGTGACCCGGAGTATTTCTTTATAAAACCTACAGATACAAACAAACACGTTAGAAGAATGATTAGCTTCGTTTTTTGCGCAACGGGTTCTGGGATCGAAGCTCGGAGCTGTTCATGTGGTGGTATTCTAGCCCTCCGGAGGCAATTTTCCATCAAAATGCACATTTTTCTTTAAAATCGAACATTTTCCCCTCAAAATTTCCCGTTTTCCCTTAAAAAAAAAAACCCCCACCGAAACCGTAAGTTGCAAAAACGAGCCACAAGAAGACTATTTTCGATCCATCTGAAGGATTTGGGAGGCTCGCTTCTCGAGGGCAGAGCAGTGGCGGCCACATTGGTTTTATAGGAATAGGGTATGCCAAATCGATACACAGAGTCCAGGGTCCGAAATCAGACCTGACCATCAGCCAACTTGTCCAACATGTTGGATGTCGGCGACCTTTATTGTTGACCTTAATCGCGGTGACCTTTGACCTTGAACCCAAAAATGGTTAAAAATCACAATTTTTTTAAGAATTTATAAAACAAAATTAATAAATGGTATGTTTTGAAATTATTATTTTTAAAAACTTACATTTTCGGAGGTATCCCACAGCACTACGTCCAGCAGACGACTGATCGCCCTGCAATCAATAACATTGTATTAACATCCCTTCCCCTATCAATGTTTCTGATTGATTCATTAGTTGGCAGGCCTCCAACCCCCTCAAATTTGCTCATCCTGTCGAATGCACTCCAACCACCATATTGTTTTTTTCGTTTGTCATTTGTTTCAATTTTCAACACCTAGGTGGCACTGGTGACATCGACCAACATGTTATGCCTGGATGATCTTCACCTTGACACATCTGTAACCTTGNAACCTAGGTGGCACTGGTGACATCGACCAACATGTTATGCCTGGATGATCTTCACCTTGACACATCTGTAACCTTGACACAGTGCCCATAACCTTGGATAACCTTGCACACAAAAATAAATTCTAAAAATTTTTATAAAATTTAAAAAATTCCAAAAAAATATAAGAAAATTATTTAAGACTTGTTTTTCATAAATCTTTCGATAAATCCCGCAATCTTTCCATCAATCGGCACCGCAATCAGCACCACAATCAGCACCGCTATCAACACTGCAATAAGCACCACAATCAGCACCGCTTGCACCACAATCAGCACACCACACACCATAATTAGCACCACAATCAGTATTATGTGCACCACAATCAGCACCACACACCACAATCAGCGCCGCAATCAGTATTACATGCACCACAATCAGTACACCACACACCACAATCAGTACACCACACACCACAATCAGCACCACATGCACCACAATCAACACCACATGCCCCACAATCAGCACCACACACCATGATCAGCACCACATGCATCACAATCAGCACACATGTACCAAAATCGGCGGCACCACATGCACAACAATCAGCACCACATGCACCACATCAACACCTAAAAATCCCAATCCTTGGTTCATTCCCAATTCTTCTATCAATCCCAATCATTCGACCAATCCCAATCCTTTGATCGATCCTTCGCTCAATCCTTCGGTATATCCCCCACCCATATGTATAGAAATTACATTTGTTTGCCAACTGTCTCCAAATGTGTACATGTCAACAGAATTAATATTTCGTATGCAGCCAACCATCCATGCATCATTGCATGTAAAGTCATTATTATCATTCTATATGCAGATCTTTCCGTTAATAGTCGAATGCCCACTTTAAATTTGTGAGTGATAAAGTATACGACACACATAAATAAAGGAAAACCAATTATGTAATAATATATTATTATTTTGTAATTACAATTTCAGAAGAAAGCAGTTCATGGCATCGTGCAATATATCCCCGATACTTCAGTTTACTATTGATTGAAGATATTTCGTTAATGTGCATGAGATTCGCACGTTTTTGAAGGTCAATTAAATATCTGAGTCTATCAACAAGTTCATTCGGGTTTTAGAGAAATAGGTAGCCAGTTCTCTGCGTCTTCTGCTTTCTTCGTGTCGTTTGTTGCAGCAAATGTGTTGGAGGAGTGTGTCAGTGTATGGAGAAAATCGTAATCATCGTCTTCAGCACTATCACTGTTTTCCTGTACATTTACATCAATGCTCTCATCATGGTTATCTTCACCTCCTGTTTTATATTCTACATTAAATCTGATTTTCTTTGTAGCATGAGTTGTATGCTCAACAGTATTAAGAGTCGAAGTGTTTTTATTTTGAAGTTCGTCGACTTCATGCGAAAGTCTTGCAAGTATACATTCCACACAAACCGACTCTACTGCACTAATTACGGCTTTAGCATTAACTGTCTCATTATAATCACCTGTCAAATCGGTATCCAGCTACACACGCCAACAAAATAGCGTCACTAGCCAGCAAAATGTTAGAACGCAGTTCGCCAATCAGGGCATGATAACCTATTCGCCAGCCAGCAGCCCAGCCAATAGAGAACCTTTCGGGGCATGCAGTAGTCAATGAACATAAGGCCCATTCCCATAGTNGCGTCACTAGCCAGCAAAATGTTAGAACGCAGTTCGCCAATCAGGGCATGATAACCTATTCGCCAGCCAGCAGCCCAACCAATAGAGAACCTTTCGGGGCATGCAGTAGTCAATGAACATAAGGCCCATTCCCATAGTCTTGTGCAGCCCACATCAATGGAATTGCTGTGCCATTTCATCTCTGTGTATTTGTCTACTCTGTGCCATGGTTAGGGACCAAAAAATTTCGCAAATAAATTTATTACAATATACACTCTAAACGTGTGTACATGTAAATCACGTTTTATTTTGGATAAGTTTATAAGTTACTCCCTTATGGACTTCGAGACAATAGCAAACCTTCAATAAAAATGCACGGAATACCCTGCTGTCTGTTCTGGGTTATAATTGTTCATTCGATCGGGCAGCAGCCAATGAACATTGATTTTATGCTTGAGTGTGCATAGGACTGTGAAGTATAACACACACATGATTGAACCCATGTTGTTTTCCTATCCCTACCTATGATGAAACTTTAGAAGTTTGGAAGCTACCACGTCACGAAGTATTTTCGCCATGAATCAACGTCTCTACGAATGCTGGTGCTTTATAATTGCAGTACCACAGAACAGGCCACATCACGTAAGCGAAATGGCGTAGCGGGTACCTTTGATGTGGGCGTACCTATTCTCTCATTGATTGCGCAAGGCTCTGAAAGCTGGCATTAAGGTGAAACCTCGTTTTACAATAAGTGCCTAGAGACTATAACTTGACCGGCGACACGCAATAGTCGGTCAGACACATGACCCGTTTCCAGAACTTCGGGGCCGTGGTGGTGGAGTGGTTAGACAACTCGCCTCCCACCAAGGCGAACCGGGTTCGATTTCTGGCAGGGTCACTCCTGGATTTTCGCACGCGGAAATCGTGCCGGACGATGCTGCTGGTTGGTGGATTTTCTCGGGGATCTCCCATTTCCACCGCTCTTTCATTCCGGCACTGCTCCATACTCACCTCGCTTCACCATCATCGGTTTCAAGACCTCGATGTTAAGAGCCGCCTAAATCTCTCCACTCTCTCACTCCAACCTTCTCGTGGCCAATGACCGAACTAGTTTGTTCACATCGAAGAAACACACCACAGAATATGTAAAATAAAGTGGCGAAACAGCCATTTATAACGCAAGCTCAGCCGTATACGCCAACAAAATGGTGGAACGTCGTTCGTCAATCACCGCTTGGTAACCTAGACTCCAACCTGCAAGTAAGTTCAGGTGCTAATGGCGAGCGGCGTTCCAACATGTTGTTAGCCAGTGACGCCATATTGCTGGAGTGTGCGGCTCGAGTTCGTGAAGTAATCTGCTGTTTCGCTTTTTTATTATTAAGCATTTTTTGACCTTGTGTACACTCGCGGAGCTTGCATGATACCCGTTACACACGTGGTGTGACGTCAACTGTGTCTGGTGTGTAAACTAAGAAACAATCATACAGTACAGAACGAATATCAGCATACAGTGCCCTCCAGCTTAGTTGGCAGGTGGTGAACGAGTTACGTGCGTTATTACTTCTGTGTAGTAATATTTTCAGCTTGAATGAATCTTGAATTTGGGACTGATGTTTTAATTTATGGATATACTACTTTCTCGTGTCGTTGCTCGAATTATTAGATTATTACTGTTCCCTCAACAGTCGTCACCCTCCACTGAAGGTGGCAGGTACTGTACCTTTCAGAAGTTCATAATCTGTCATTGCGGCCAACTGCTTTGCTGGTCTCGGAGCGAGTATCTGCTATTGGAAAGGCCTTCACCCTAAATTCGAATCAGTGGAAAACCACTGATTCGCAGTCAAATTCAACTACTGGAATCAGTGAAAATGACTCCACTTATAATCGGCGGAGAACCACTGGTTGTTTCAGTGAAAAATTTCATTGATTGAATAAGTGACAGCCAATCGCACGTGGCGAAAAAAACATTGGTTTTATTAAATTAAGTCAAATCATCACTATAAATGAACTATTTTCGATAGTAAATGTTTCTAATGTGCAATTTAACACGATTTAAAAAGTAAAAATAAAATCGCGGTGTTTAGAGCACTATGCCTCTTCACCGTTATCTTACCAATCAAGCCACCAAGCCAACCCCGGCCCAGTCAGTCCCGAAATTTCGCAAGTGGGAATCGTGCTGGACGATGCCGTTTGTCAGCGGATTTTCTCGGAGATCTCCCAGTTCCCCCCGTCCTTGTATTCCGGCGCTGCTCTATTATCACCATATCTCACCCTCATCGGCTCTAAAGACCTCGTTGTTAAGAGCCGCCCAAATCTCTCACCTCGCTTCTCACCAAGCCAACGTTGAATGTAATGAGTAAAATATATGTATCTTTGTATCCATTGCAAATCTGTAGTTTTTAAATTGTATGTCCTTTCCTTTAGTTTTTAGCTAAATTGGCAAAATTCAATGCAGTTTAAACATTTAAACCGAGCGCTATGATGATTAAGTGAAAACGAAATTATAGACATGAAAACGAAATGGAAGACAGAATGTTCATCTTGCCTCATAAACGTTAGACCAATTATAAAAAANAAATTATAGACATGAAAACGAAATGGAAGACAGAATGTTCATCTTGCCTCATAAACGTTAGACCAATTATAAAAAACGAAACTCACAATAAAAAAAATATATTTTATGGGTTTTATTAATTTATTCGTTATTTGATTTCATACACNTAAAAAACGAAACTCACAATAAAAAAAATATATTTTATGGGTTTTATTAATTTATTCGTTATTTGATTTCATACACCTTGTTTAACTGATGATCAATCAAAAAACAAATAACTGAAAAACAGCAAATGAAATGGTTCATGAATCACTGGAAAATATCACTAAATCAATAAGTAAAGGAAAACTGGCATTTTTTTCATTAATTCATCAGTTAAATTGATTGACGTGATTGTTGAATATGTCAGATGCTGTTAACCGACTTAAATTGTGAAATTCTCACNTCATCAGTTAAATTGATTGACGTGATTGTTGAATATGTCAGATGCTGTTAACCGACTTAAATTGTGAAATTCTCACATATTCAAATGTTGAATGTCCTACTGCAGTGAATAACATGCATAACAATCTGAAACACATCGCTAAGGCATGTTGACATTTTTTATATTTTTGGACATTGTTTATATCAAATCNTCATCAGTTAAATTGATTGACGTGATTGTTGAATATGTCAGATGCTGTTAACCGACTTAAATTGTGAAATTCTCACTTATTCAAATGTTGAATGTCCTACTGCAGTGAATAACGTGCATAACAATCTGAAACACATCGCTAAGGCATGTTGACATTTTTTATATTTTTGGACATTGTTTATATCAAATCNATGCATAACAATCTGAAACACATCGCTAAGGCATGTTGACATTTTTTATATTTTTGGACATTGTTTATATCAAATCATAGGTAGTTATAAGCAGAAGCCATTTTTATTTCAGACGTGAATTTAGAAATCTCCCCGTGAAGCGTTAACCAGTTTCATGAATCAAATGTTTGAAAGAAGACAGCTTAGTTGTCTCATACTGGATGATAATTGGTTAGTTATGTTCCATTTGTTGATACCGTGTCACATTCTGTTATCGCCTGAGGACGAAAAGAGTCCTCATTTTCCGAAAAATATGCTTTACTTGCTTCGCACTGCTGTTCCACATCCCTAATTTTTTTTNACGAAAAGAGTCCTCATTTTCCGAAAAATATGCTTTACTTGCTTCGCACTGCTGTTCCACATCCCTAATTTTTTTTGTCCCTTTTGTATTGTTATGCACTCGCTGCTTTGTTCCGCGCGAGCGAGTGGAAATGAAGGACACAGNATTTTTTTTGTCCCTTTTGTATTGTTATGCACTCGCTGCTTTGTTCCGCGCGAGCGAGTGGAAATGAAGGACACAGCAGTTATATGATAGTGGCGGCGGCGAGTCAATGGAATGTTTTGAATGACAAGTGTGCGATAAACCAAGAACTGCGTATCTGTTACAAAAAGCGAACCGACACGATAATTCTTTTTGTGGCGCACGCTGCTCACCTTGGTTGTATTGAGTTTCTGTATGTATCTCAAGAATTTCTAGTGGTTTGCTGCACTAGTTAGCGTGCTAGCTTTAGGCTGACTGGGACCATACTGCTCGTTATCTGACATTTCTAAAGCGAATAAAGTGTTATGAATACTGAAACGTGGTTTGGATTCCGAAAATATTAGTAACCATCTTTCTTAACACAACACGTTTTAATTCTTAATAATGTAGTTAGTTTAACACAGACATCTAGCATGGGACTCGACAACACAGTATGCTCACTGCAGTCGCTGTCATTAAAATTTTGTTATTCTTGTGAATATAATACCTATTCCATATTTTAATTCCCAACTTTGAATTTTAGCAATCGTAAACATAAACAGAGATGATGGTAATAATAATATGTATCTCAATAAAACATACTAATGTTACTTGAGCATTCGGGGATAGTAATGCGAACGTCGTCCGGCGACTATGTTAAGAAGAGTCAGAATATTACACAATATTCCTATTTCGAATAGAATGGGCGCCAGTTCACTGGGTGAGCACTAAGTCACAGTTCTCAGGATCGTGGACCGAACGACCACGTGGCTGCATCCCCTGACACATATGGTACACATTTACAGGAAAACGTAATATATAGCCGGGGTATTCAGGCTCCCCAGCACGCCTTAGTATTGCATTTTACCTTATAAATGAAGGATGCCTTCTTGAGGCATTGATGACTTCCTGGATAGGGCCAGGACACGAAATACAACAATAAATGAGATCTCACAAGTTTCGGTTAAATAAAGTAAATTGTATTGCAGAATAGTGTACACAGTTACATGTATGCAATGCAAATTAAAGTGGACCTGACTCACAAGGCCTACCAGCGGCCGTTACTAAACAAAAAGGACAAAAATGGCGCGAAAACATACAAGATTAAATTAACCACCAGGATCGGTAAATTGAGCTGATGGAGGGGTGTTGCGAATGCGGGGAAGACTGTTGGTAAACTAAATAAAAGTTCCAGTAAATTACGTTAACCTATTGCAGTTAAGTGTTCAAAACAAAGTATAAAAGTNTTGGTAAACTAAATAAAAGTTCCAGTAAATTACGTTAACCTATTGCAGTTAAGTGTTCAAAACAAAGTATAAAAGTAACCCGCGAAGCGACGCGCATGCAGCACCTAAGAACCATGGAATCAGACTGCCAGAGATGGCGTGGGCGAGTGGCGTCCATGCCAAGAGCTCGCTCAACTCCGCGAGGTAATTTAATTAATTGACCTCATTAACATGGAACTTGAATCATATACACATAAAACACTGAAACGTTTTGAGTGAGTTTTCATAATCATGTAGAATTAAGAGTTCTTAATTAAACNTTGGTAAACTAAATAAAAGTTCCAGTAAATTACGTTAACCTATTGCAGTTAAGTGTTCAAAACAAAGTATAAAAGTCACCCGCGAAGCGATGCGCATGCAGCACCTAAGAACCATGGAATCAGACTGCCAGAGATGGTGTGGGCGAGTGGCGTCCATGCCGAGAGCTCGCTCAACTCCGCGAGGTAATTTAATTAATTGACCTCATTAACATGGAACTTGAAACATATACACATAAAACACTGAAACGTTTTGAGTGAGTTTTCATAATCATGTAGAATTAAGAGTTCTTAATTAAACNTCATATACACATAAAACACTGAAACGTTTTGAGTGAGTTTTCATAATCATGTAGAATTAAGAGTTCTTAATTAAACACAAATTTAATTGCAAAACATGATTATGTGGTGTCTTGCAGAGCATGTGGGAAATTTAGTATTAAGTTTTGGGGCACTCTATGACCAGAATGGTCGGGTTGAAAGAAAGACTAGTTATTTCCCATGCCACTAATTGGCTTGATTAAACACACAATTGCGCTCGAAAAATTATATAGAACACTTCAAATACCCTAACCTTGCAATTCTACACCTCATTAAATATGCACGTGGCGTGCATTTATTCTGAGATTACTCCGCAATGCCCTAAGGGTGAATTTCATTAACATTTGCCCATGGGCGATAAATTCTAATGCTATTTACTACACATTCTAACACTTGATTTATTTCTATCCTAATTACACAGATATCTTTAGGGACACCACAAGCACTCGGTATCAGGTGATGACCCGTTCCCAAGTGAACGATGCAGACACGTATCGGGACGCCCTACGTGCATGTTCCGTGGGCCGCACGGTGCAGCTACTGTTGGCCGATGACGTGATGACAGTGGCCGTGCCATATCTAGCAGGGGTGGTCCATGTCAATACAAACAAATATGTTTTACATGTGATGTAAGGCCTACTGTCGCCTTGAAGATTACGACTGTGCGATAAGAGACATGTTTTTACCTTTGTATTTCAAGTTCAACAAAACAATGGGAATTTAAGTTTTCAAATACCCTATTGGTATCTACTCTTGACCGTCCGACTGCACTTTCACAAAGTTGCCTTCCATTTTGGTGGTACTTGTTTGCAGCATGCTTGCCACCGGCGTACGACTATGACGTCACACCAATGATAGGTCGTTCCGCATTCACGTGACAGCGGCTGCGAAAGTTACTGTTTTATAATACTAAAATAACTTTGTGAAAACCGATTTTTATGCAATAAAAGGCATTTTTATACCAATATACAAATGTGTTTATATCATTTTCAACTATATTTGCGAAATCTGCATGTTGCCTATTGATTATTTTGTTTGTTGACAAAATGTATTNTTTATATCATTTTCAACTATATTTGCGAAATCTGCATGTTGCCTATTGATTATTTTGTTTGTTGACAAAATGTATTTGTGGCCATTGAGGTATACACGGCAAGTATTTAGATTTGCCGTGACGATTATAATTTTTGTTTTAATAAATAAGTGCACATGGTTTTATGGTATTGTTTACTAATATTTAAACACTTTAAAAATATACAAAATGATATGTGTATATTATGAAACCTAAATCTGTAATTTGCAATAACTGAGTATTTTTTGATTTCGTAAGTTGCAAGACTACATTTCTTCGTATTGTACAGGGGGTGGGTTTTTTTTTTCTTTCTAACCTACTTTAAAACTATGTGTTATTGGGGCCCGCGGTAGGTACGAGGGATTAATGCGTCTCAAGGTAGAACCTCATACGCTTAAAGGATAGGGAATTTCATGCAAAGGAGGCGTGCATCTCGGCTAAGAGGGATATTTGGCAGCCATGGCCGAGTTTAGGCCATGGACTACATCCCTAAGGGGGCGTATAGCAAGCTATAGTTAAAGAAGGGAGAGGGGAAAAAACCCGCATAGACACGGTAAAAACCCTCTCGACAGAAAAGAAGTTTCAAACTTATCATGCATTAAAAAATGCATAAGGAGACAGCAGGTTTGGTAACATGCTTAAAAATGGGAATTTTGGCTCTAGAAGAGAAAATGGCTGTGGGTGCAAGCACCCTTGGGGTATAACTGCTGTCAATATGACTGCGCATATGTCTGCACAGTAATATTAACAGCAGCCACAATTGCAGGGCCATCCTGCTTCTCGTCGTGGAAGTCGGCAGTCTGGGCGGCTCAGTCATGGCACCTACTTCGTCTTCGCTCCTCCACGCTAACGCCAGGATCTCCACGCCGTGGGTGAAGGCGGGGAGCCAATCGCCAGGGGGCCACCCTCTCCCTCATCCTTCAAAATAGTCCGTCGGTCGGAGGTGAGCTCTGGCTCGGCGGGACATCCAGGACCTACCAGCTGGAGGCGAGTGCAGCTGGCCCAGGAGTGGAGGCTGACATCAGGTAGCTTCAGAGGTCCGACGCATTCCATGGCCATTCCTCACGCACCAGCAGTCAGCAGCTCGCAGAATCCAGCAGTGAGGTTCGCTACACTTCGCATTGTTTCAGCACATCGAGATCCCCCTCCCCGCCTTGATCGTTGAGCTGCCTCCCACCGATGCGCTTCGCCAACTCGTACCGAGCCGCCCAGGTCCCTGACGTCCACGACGACGGCGCTGTCGCACCGGCCAGTTGGTCCGCGGGCTGGTATTAGAATATTCCCAGCCACTCCAGAGCCTGGAGATGTACCGGTTTTGTAAAGGTACTGGGTTAGGCGCCACTAACGGCGTCGTGCGTGGGCGTTTTGCATCGCCTTGGTTTTCCCTAGCTCTCCTAGGGGTAACTGGAGTGAATGCTTCTGTTTCCATATCGGTTCTTCCCGTAGGTTCAGTTGTGCTCGTTGTTTCTAAGGTTTTCGGACTTTCAGTTATCATTGTGTTGTTTATTAGAGTTTGGAGTGGTTTGGGCAATTCTACTTTCGCAGCCTTTTTTTTTAAATCGGCCAGATGCCAATTGTTACGTTTGTGTATCTCTTCAGCAGGGAAACATTTTTCCGCGTACTCTGCAGAGGTTTTTGCATCGAAGATGGTATGTACTCCGTCGCATATAAATTCTATTTTGATGCCTGGCAGAAGTTTTGGTTTTGGATTGCCACCAGCCGCCATTGCGCCCCCAGCCAGCTCCAGCCCCGAGGGGGGAGGGTGGGGGTGTAGGGGAGTATTTCCGGAAATTCCAAGTGTGTGTGTATATTTTCTAAGCAGTTNGAGATGTTGTGCCACCACGGAAAGAAGTTGTTTCAGAGTCAAGAATTGCCACAGCAACATCCACCTACATAAGTGGTTTTGTAGCAAAGAAGGTATTTTCACTAACACAAAATTGTTCTGTTTGCAAAGAAGTGCTCATGGCTATGCGATACTCACCAAAGGCACTATGCCTCCCACATACAACCTTTGTTTCTATATGTCACCAAATTATCACTATGATCCAAAACAAATTACCAGAGGTGTGCTATATGCCTGGTGTAGCCAAAATATTGTGTGACTCTGCCTATAATATAGATTTATCTTCCTTGTGCTGCAGCAAACACAATGTGAAATCACTTGCAGTTAAGGCAGTTGTGAAACTCATGATTTATGCTTGGATTACTAATGTTAATTGGGTAATTATTAAGTTTAGGGGCTTTTCTGTAAAAATATAAATAATTAATGGAAAATGGGGTAATTATTAAGTTTAGGGGCTTTTCTGTAAAAATAATAATAATTCTCAGAAAATGGTATATTTTGACTCTACTGATGATGCAGAACACGAATATACTAGGAGCATTAACGTCCAACTAATTTCGTAATATGTGCATTCAGTAAAATAAAAATGAACGCTGTATAAAGTTCTATTGATATGCATTTCAATAATCAAAGTTTCAATGTTATTTTCAGATAAAATTGTATTTCACTTGAAAAAGTTAAAAATATCTAAATTTCCTTTTAAATTATAACTGGCTTGGGTCCACNGAACTCTGTATAAAGTTCTATTGATATGCATTTCAATAATCAAAGTTTCAATGTTATTTTCAGATAAAATTGTATTTCACTTGAAAAAGTTAAAAATATCTAAATTTCCTTTTAAATTATAACTGGCTTGGGTCCACCGGAAGTGTGAATGGTAAATGTCCCATGTTAAAAAATTAAAATGTTCCTATTTCAAAAGTTTGTTGCACATATAAGCATTACTTCCAAATAAAGTGTGGCGACGCTAAGGTTAATCCGCAAAGTACATACGTATTAACTCTTTCCCTTGGTAATATGTGTGTATGATTTGAATTTCACACAAAAAGTTGGAACACTCAAGTTGGACAACAGAGAAGAAGTTCACGTTATGTGGGGTAGCCTTGCTATTTAAAATACATAGTTCCTACCAAGTCGCTGGGAAGAGTGACTGAAATTTATTGTACGTATAATCAACGCAATTATTACTTCATTTCTACAAACACTTGCATGGTACATCTTCCACTTAATTTGAGATGTTTGTCAGTTATTTTACTGCAGAAAACATTCAACTCACTCAGAGCGTTACACCAGATTTGTGCTCCTTTAGAATTTGCAGAAAATTCTGTCTGTGCTTTTGAAGAGCCAAGTGGTACTCCCCCGCAACATGTTTTTAAACACGTGACAAATTTGTATGTGTAATACGTCATTTGAATAATCATTCTTAACTTAATGAAATAAAAAATTATAACCTTAAAATAAGTTGTACTAACAATTCATAGCAAAAGNGTTATGTGGGGTAGCCTTGCTATTTAAAATACATAGTTCCTACCAAGTCGCTGGGAAGAGTGACTGAAATTTATTGCAGGTATAATCAACACAATTATTACTTCATTTCTACAAACACTTNAAGTCGCTGGGAAGAGTGACTGAAATTTATTGCAGGTATAATCAACACAATTATTACTTCATTTCTACAAACACTTTCATGGTACATCTTCCACTTAATTTGAGATGTTTGTCAGTTATTTTACTGCAGAAAACATTCAACTCACTCGGAGCGTTACACCAGATTTGTGCTCCTTTAGAATTTGCAGAAAATTCTGTCTGTGCTTTTGAAGAGCCAAGTGGTACTCCCCCGCAACATGTTTTTAAACACGTGACAAATTTGTATGTGCAATACGTCATTTGAATAATCATTCTTAACTTAATGAAATAAAAAATAATAACCTTAAAATAAGTTGTACTAACAATTCATAGCAAAAGTAAATTGACAATATTTGCAGAACACTGGACACTACAAAAACAATAATTAAAATTCAGAGCAACCTTAATACATAACTGAATACAACATAAGAAAACTATTGGAAAATACATAAAATATTACAGTATTCCTGTTCACCAAACATTTTTAATGCAAAATAAAGAAACTGTATTCAGTATTTACTGACGTTCACTTAACCTGGACTCTGTGCAGAATAGACCAAGTAGGTAACACAAATTGTAAATCACTTTTTAAATTGTAAATTAGCATAATCAAAAATAATCCTGATGCAGCTTCCAGTTGCTGGAATATACACCAATGTAGTTTAGTATAACATTGTCTACAATTTAGCATACTGCTAAAACATATGTTATTCATTGGATTTATAGCAGACTATGATTGTAATCTGCTAGCACCCAGATAACCTGAATTGTGAAGTGTATGTTTGGTTCTTTTGTTAAATGCATTATATAGTTTTGTTTTGTAAAATGTCTATGTACGTATGCATTTATGTGAGTTTTGTTTGAATAAGCAACAGTTTAACATATTTGGTTCCTGTACATCTGCAGGTTTTTTAACTTTTAGTTCAGCATTCATTGTATAGTCTTACCTGGACATCAGTAATTATGAAAATATGACATACCATAGTTCTTATTTTGTGAATCGTATATGCCAGACAATATGTATTTGAGACTTGAAAATAAAGATGTTTGTAATATTAAGTGTGCAATTTTTATTTAGCCAGCAAGTGGTTTTACCTTTGACATCCCTCAAAGTACAATCTTTCTATTTGGGCGTTAATAATGATTACATTACTGTTTGAAGTCATCATGGTTATCAGAGATCTTGAAACTTGAATAATCATCATGGCATGCCTGCTGACAGTCTCATTTGTGGGAATTTAATTTTTTTTGTAGTTTAATTATATTTTCATGATCAGTATAGTTTTATTTTTGTTTCTAAACTATTGATACAAAAGTCACACCACACTTTACCCATTGCTTTTAATTGGTAATGTGAAGATGAGATGGAGAAGCAGCACCATTCTTAGCGTAGCAAGAGATGGTGGCTGTATGAAGTGAGCACAGCTTGTTGCCAGCATTTTCATCAGTAATAGAATGGACTTAAAAGTTCTTTGGTTCTTGGTATTTTACTGTAAATAGCCAAGTAATTGTAGGTAGATGTGTGCTTCATTGATGCAACATACTCGTAGGTGCTGGAATATGTTGTGTCAACATTTTTAAAACCAGAGCAATGCCTTTTGAGTTTTTTAGTATGTTGAATTTAGTATTTTGGTATTTATGTTTTAACTGTTTCCACAAAATTCACAAAAATTAAGATATAAAAGTTTTTTTGGATGGGTTAAAACCAAAATCCAAAAACCTATGTGGCATGCAAACTTTTGAGTAAGTGTACCACAATATTTTGAATGTAGCATGTTTTACAATAATTGTGTGTTTGACAACAATAATAAGTAGTGGGGTTGGTTTATTGGTTATAGTCGTGCACAAGATTGGATTACCTGAAAGCCATTGGCAAAGCAAACACAGTGTTGTCATCCTTCGTTGCTTTTTTTTTTAAAGTTGCACAGACGCTGCAGGACATTGTGTAGCACGCAGGTACAGGAAACAAAGTATTCAATATAGAAGTGGTAATGATGTACAATTGTGTAAAAATCTATGGGCAATGTTCTGCCCGTTTAAATGGAGGAAGGTAAGTTGATCATAGTTACAAGTCTCATCATTTAAAAGTATTCAAAGGGCCATTTCCCTGTACAGGATATCCTTGATAAAATGTAATGATAAGTAGCAAACTGTAACACCATCTTGAAGTTTGACTGCAATTGTGGATATACCATAAATAAGGTAGCTTCTGTACACACATTTATAGCATGGTGTACTTGTACTTCCATTGTAGTTACAATAACATATCATTCAATCTTTCGTTTGTAGTTTTTTTTCTTCCTTTGTGTATGCCAATGTGTGGCATTGCGCGTGTTTACAACACAAACCATAAATATCACTCCTCAGAAACACTACACAAAATTTTGAAAATACTTTACACGAGTCCAATGTAGGTTATGGTCAACTTTTGCAAATTGTAACTACATAATTTTTATTTATTAAATTTTTTCACTCCCAATAAGGGCAGAAGATCATGTATATAGAGTTTGTCAATGACAGTTGGCGACATAATATGTACAATGAGGTGCTACCATTTGACCATAAAATAAATTGTTTGAACAACAAAGATATCTGGCGACATAAAATTTATTAATTTATAAAGTTCATATTTTAAAAATAAACATTTTGATAATTGTTGCTCAGTAATAAATTATTCAATTGTATAAAATACATTATATACCACATACATTTTAAGTTTGGTATGTAATTTTTGAAATTGTGAACGATCTGTTTATTAGCATCACTATTATTATTGGTTAGTATTATTGTTAGCTTCGCGCAGTGTTGGTTTACTAGCCATAACTAAATCGAAAATTAAAAAAATTCTAAAAAAAAGAACATTATACAAGATTGTATTTAAAAAGCCTGCGTCTCGGTAATTAGTTGGGGGAAGAACCACTGCGCGCTAGTATCGCTCCAGTAGAGTCCATAGATGTTTGCATTGAGAGTACCTTCTATATACCTATCTGTTCTATGGTATTGTAGAATGGTTAACATTTATCTCAATTCGTCGGCTTAGTTTCTAAGTCCATTTTCTTACTTTTCTGTGCTTTGTAGAATGGGTTATATGCTGAGAGATGTATCATAGTTACTGGGTGAGGTTCCCAGCCATTTAAGTACTCCCAGAATGGAGCCACTGCTTCACGGCTCTTGAGTGCGGAAGGGGCCTATCATCCATACCACCCCAGGCTACATGCCAAATGTAAAGATGTTGTTTTACCCCCGCCAGTGTAACACAAGTGGATACACTAGAAATTTTGTTTTAAGTTGATCAAATAGTTATTGACCTTTGAAATTTTTATTTTGTTACGACTTGGTAGCCAATTTGTCTGTATCATTTGAGTATCATAATCAAACAAAGAAATCCTAAAAATTTTGACTTTCCAATTAAATCAGGCAGTGCTGAGTTGGTATCAATACAAAAACCACCTGAACCAAATTATTTAATGCTGATACTGTACACCCATATTTTCATAATTTTCTTCACCTTTGTGATTGGCAAATCTTATCAATAAAACTATTCCTATATTTTAATTCAAAAGACAAGCATTTTGTTTATTCGAGTCACTTTGGCTGGCCAATTTTCAAACATACAGAAATTAAACTTATAATCTACAAATAGATGTGGGAATAGGTTGCCAGGCTATAAAAAGTAGACAGAATCCAGAAGTACTCGCAGGGCGGTACTAGTATATTGACACACACAGAAAAGTCAGACAAACACATTTTACTCACGGATGCACGGTTGCTTCATCAGGTGGCGAGCGGTGGTTGGCAAACAGTGAACTTAGCAGCCAGGAGGCAAACTAGGGTGAGGCAGGAAATTTGAAATGTAGCAGAGTTATCTTATGTTTAAGCCAGGTCTGGAGTTGGTGGTCCAGTTCCCAACGTCGCAGTTCTGCACTATTATTAGAAGGAGGTAGCTCTCCCAAATATCACAGAGGCCAGTCAAAGCTTACACAATCCAAGCCACATATCTATACTTACGTTGGCGATGTCATGCTTGCCTGGTAAATGTGTAATTAAAGTAATTGATATCATTTCAATTTAAAAACTTTGCGTTCTTTAATAGTTAATCGTTCAAAACCATGTCCTCTGATTTTCCCACACACTTACGCCTGTTGCAAGTTACGCTGCACTAGGGATAGGTGCTTACTCATTTTTTTGATGATAAAATGTGTCAAAAATACCCTTCAAGGATATCAGTTTATTAAGAAGACATGTCTGACAAAATAAATTAATATAGATCCACCGATCTCCCCACAATAAGCTACTGAAAATTACCCTTAACTTTACGCTTGGTAATACAAGTTGCTTGATGTTAAAACAATTTTTGGTGACAATATGAGGTAAAGCATACGCTTCTGGACATATAATTTTATTCGAAAGATGCTGCCTATTGAGTTAAATTAATATTTAATTTAAAAATCATGTTGATTAAACACCAACTTTACAGAAAAAAAAAACTATCTTTAAACACGAAAGAAAACTTCGGTGCAAAAAATAATTCCTTAATAAAATATATTGCTCAACATTTTCAGGCAAAACATTTGCTTTGAATGATAAATAATCTTGATAAAATTTCTACGATCGGATTAGCATTGCATACTCGCGACTGCTGTTACCTTGGTAGAGGTCAGTCAGTAGTGCACATGACTGCTGTGTGGTGCGGTGCGTTTGGCAGGATAACAGTGTGTCATTGAACTGAGATCACATGATTAGTTTTATTGAATGCTTCTATACTCTACCAAATGCCCTCTCGCTAGGCATGTAAGGGGTGGAATCAAGTGGGCACAGCATAGAGGATGCAGCTTGTTTTTGCCATATAACAGCTTTCCCTCTCAGTAGCATGTGAGGGGAAAAAAGAAAACTGCGCAGCTTAGAGACAGAAAGAGGAGAGAAAGAGAGGACGCAAGGATGCCACGTTCGTTGTTAGGTCGGTAACTACTTCCTCTCTAGTCTGGCGTGTAAGAGGAGAGATTGCCAGATTCGCTGAGTCACCGGCTGAAACCATCAGCCTAACTGGAGTACTGCGTAGCAGGGGTGATAAACGGTGGCACATTTTACCATATTTCACACTCGGTGATTAGACGCATGCATAAACAACCAGCTTAACAACGATAGTTGAGGGAAATCTTAAGTGACAGGACCGAAAGATACTTCAATCGATGCAATATCTGATAAACGATAAAAGCAGGAAATTGTATCATTATTTATAACAAATTTTGCCAGGACCCTGAAAATTAATGGTCCAGGTTTATCAGTATACACATTTACGGTACATCGAGAGTCCAATGTATATCATAATGTAACAGTTCGGTCAAGTTGAATTTAAATTTCATGTGTATGGGCAAAATAAGAGGTGGAAAATAATTGATCATGAATTGGAAAAGTGATGTGAAATTTTTTTTTCCCATAAACACCAACAATGAAAATAAGGCTCTGTGCTATATTTGCACGTGCCTTGTGTCAGGAATGACAGTTGTTCTTACTCCACATCTATTCTGAAGCACCAGCTTGAGAGGTCATACATATCCTTTGACAAAATATAAAATAGCGTTACATATTTTCAAAGTACAACAACTTCATCTTAAGTTTCGGGGCGATCAGCAGAAGCTTCCACAAGTGAAAACCTATTACATAAAATAGAAAGTCTTGATCTAGATACTTCAGAAATGTTAAAGAAAGATACAAGCTCAGGTGGCACAACACTGGTTGCAAACAGGATTTGCACTGATTTTATCCCTTTCAACTTTGTGGAGTCTGTTGTACCGGTATAGCATGTATCTGTTTGTATCAGTATCTGTAAAAATCTTTATTGACTCAGCACTACTGTCAGGGACTGTATTTTGAACCATGCATATCCTAGAACTAGATTAAATGTAAAAAAAAGGTGTTCTCTAAAACTGGCAGGGAATTGTTTAAATATATTCAAACCAATTTGGTGCATTACACAGTAATAGAAAAAATATGAAGATTCCAATTAATTATATAATTTTACATAAACATTTTTTCAGGTAAAAATATTTTGACACACTGAACTCCCTATTAGCCATTTTTCAGTTAAAAAAAATAAAAAAAAACCACCCCCCTCCCCCCTATTGTCATATATTTCAGGTAAAAAAATTAAATTTACGAAAGCCATAATAACGTTATTTTAAGTAGATAGTAAACTCAGTTCTGCTGAACCGGAACATAACCTCCCAATGAAGATCCAAAGCATGTACAGCACACTATGCGTATTTACAAAAAACCACAAATTGGTCCCACAACAAATTTATTATAATAATAATTTACAAAATCTATTAGTCAAAATTGAGTATCTGCTGCTCAAATTAATTTTTAATGCACAGTTATAATTTTCAAATGAAAACATTGCATAGATGAAAATGAATTTTCATAGATGTAATGGCGACGTGTTACCAACATTAATTGAATGTTACAACAAGATTTGGAAACCAATTAATTTAGTACCATGAGTCATTGTCTCAAACTCTTCAGCACACAGAGTAATAAATAATAGCATACAAAGCTATGACCATGAACACCTGCGCACAGTATAATATTATGTGTGCAGATCTCTCTGCATTTAATCACAATCAGCAACTTGTATAATAACCGAAACATGTATATTAACGTAGCAATCAGAGCGCTCATACGACCATAGTTGTAAAGTAGTACAGCAAAGTACCCATTTCTTAATTTAAACAAAGAAGGAATACTGTACGAGTTGGCTATTTTTGAACATGTTGCTGAACTGCAAATGAGTATCTGGTTTAGTATCGGTGGTGGTAACTGGGTACTGAGAATTGGTATAGGAAATTAAGGTATCTGCTCTACTTGTGTGTCTAAAAGAAAATCCATTTAATACTTTTCTTATATAAATCAATACAAAAAAATCAATTCAATTAACTGCATGATGAAAAAAGAAACTCATTGTAAATCATCTCTCTATAGGGGCTATAACAAACACGCAAAACTTTGGTAACCTTCAATTTTGTTATACAGAGGTTTTACTGCATTAAAAAAATTCCACCTCAACTTGCCTAAATAAGAATATAAAGTAACCAAATGCTATATATAATTGATTGTCTAAGCCAACAGTAAGTGCAAGCCGACCCTAAACATTCAAACTCTCTGAAAGAGAAAATAATATGACGCCAAATACAAGCAGAATTTTGAATGTCCAATGCGCACTTGATCTGCCGAGAACACACAACAGATGGTGCAGTGAAACAATATACCACTCCCCTTTCAAAGCGTTCAACACCCAGAGGGAGAGTGCAAGGATGCCACGCTGGTTGCTAAGCAACTAGTTCCCACCCTACCAGTTGTGTAAATTAACTGTTGAGTATCACAGAGGGCAGCCAAAGCTTACGCATCAAGAAACCATGTGATTTTGAGACAGAGATGAATAAATATGGCAATTAAAGTTAATTACCTTAGTGTCTTCAATAATTAATAATTCAAACCATGTTCTCTGATTTTCCCATACACTTCCGCCTGTCATGGGTTATGCTGCGATCGAGCTCGGTGCTTATGCATTATTTGGTGATTTCACGCATAGCAATAGTGTCACAATGTGTTCAAACAATTTTTGGCGATAAGGGGAGATCAAATCTACGCTTATGAGGTTATAATTTTATTTGGAAAACACTGCCTATCGAGTTAAATTAATAATTTGTTTAAAAATCACATTGATTCTCTCCCAGATTAACACAAATTTGAAGGGGAAAAACCTACCTTTATATATTATTCATATTTTCTTCTGCGTTTAATCTTGATAAAATTTCTGCGGTCTTAAGAGTTGGAAACGTGTATGAACAACAGTTGACATAGAGGATTACTGTTGCATATTGACTACCGTGCCATGACCTTGTTATGGTCAGACTTTTGAGCACTTGGCCACTCTGTAGTACAGTGTGTTTGACAGGATAAACGTGTGCCGTTAAACTGAGATCCTGTGATTAGTTCTATTTAATGCTTCATATTACACTCTACAGATTCCCCTCTTGCCAGGTGTGTCAGAAGAGGAAGCAAGGTCATGTCTGACTGCCCGACTTGCAGACACCATCAGCACATTTGAAGAGCACCGCACCGCAGAGATTATAAATGGTGGCATGCTTTACATATTTCACATCCAGTTATTAGAAGTTTGCATAAACAACCAGCTTAAAAATTATCATTGCTTGAAATCTTACATATTGAGACCAAAAGATTTTTTCGATCAATGCAATATCCAATAAACAATAAAAGCAAATGATTTTATCATTTATGCAGGAATTATGCAGGGACCACTGAAAATTAACAGTGAATACCTTTTTCGGAGTAATAAATTTGAGGTTCATTGAGAGTCTACTGTACATCATTCCAAGTATCATGTGTACAGTGGAATATGTATACATTGTTCTTTTAGGGTCCACATACAAAAATTATGCATGCAGAGAAACAATGCATGGCAGTTTTTCACTAATGTAAAAGTTAAAGTCATTTTACAGTCAAAGCTCAAATCATTACAGTTGGGTATAACTTAAGGTGACTTGCAAAGATACAAGATTCTTTCACGGTTCACAGAAACTTGGACATATGTTCCTTTATTCTGTCTCCCTCCGCCTCTTCCTTTACTTCCCCAGGCTCTAGATTAAAACGAGAAAGTAAACATTTTCTTTTCCCCTTATTTCCCTTCTGTCCGGTGAAAATGCTTTTCTAACAGAAGGGTGGCATCTGAGTCTCTCCCTGTTTGCAAAAAAAAGTAAGTTGTTCATTGCCTAAAATAGTAGCAGTTGAGCCACTCTTTCTCTGATGGAATCTAGGGACATCTGAGAGGATGGCAGCATCAGAGAAAGAATGGTTCACCTGCCAAATTTACAGGCAATGTGATATATATGGACTGGAAAATTTTGTGATCACAAAATTTTTGTGAATTCAAGCAAAATCTGGAGGAAAATGCAAAAAAGACTTGTTCACGCAAAAAAAAAAAAACATGTTTTGAATATTAGACTTTCCCTCCTCGAATAACTGACACTTTTCTCTCGAATACAGGACTGCTTTCCTTGAATATCAGAAATTTTCCTTGAATATATGGTATTCTTCCTCAAAGTTGGGACTTTTTCCTCCGAATATAGGACTATATTACTGTCTGTCTCATATAAGTTGGCCAGATTTTGACAGTCAGTGAGTGGCAACTTGACATATATGAAACAAACAAAGTGCCATTTACAAAATCCTGTATCAGCTGATGCATGAACGTACAAAATATAAAATTACGTTGGCTATTCTGAGTGCACTGCCGACGCACATTAGACAAGCAGAAAATACGCAAAAAGAAAGAGTTCCTATATTAATTACTACATTTTATTTTACGAGGTCACAAAACAATGGCTGTTAGTGTTACAAACTAAACCTCATGATAATGTAGTAATGTATAGGTGTTCAAAATGAAATACACAATAAAATGATTCATATCCAAATTCAACGCAACTTCAAAAACCCTTTTTACGTCGTATCACGCCTCTCCAACCATGCTTTTCATACGTGCTTGATATTAATTCCAAAAGCATACAGAAATATTGCATAATATTGTTGAATTATTTTTTCTAATAATTTGACGAAATATATTTTAAATTTGTGTCGTTCCGAGTCAGTAATAGAAGAACATTCAAGTTCTAAAAAGACGCTATCTATTGAGCAATTGAAACAGCTCTCACCTCGCTCTGTCGTGACATGTGCGCTATCTATCGGATCTTTCCCGAAGCATTACCAGCCAGAGAAGAAAGCTTCCATGCTAACAGATTTACATACAGATACCAATAGTTTCATTTTTCCGCGAACTCTGGATAATTTTTAAAGTAACATATATTTCGTGTACAGCGATTTTGAGTACTAGTAATTTCTATTCGGCCAGTAATCGTTCGTCTACGTAAATTATAAGCCATATTGTTGTCCCGGAAATCCATTTCCTTGTTTCCGAATAAAGTGGGACTCGCATGAATAGTTTTGAAGGAATTCTAACGTTATTCCACGTCACATATTTCCAACTCGAATATATTAGCTGTAACGTCCAAAGTGTGATAATAGCGAAAACTACTGTCTCGCAAATGTTAACCCAAATTCACTGTCTCGGACAAATTAAAAAAAGTGTTAGCAAATATTTAATTTTTTGCAAGGTTTTATATTTTTACTTTTATAACCTACTAATTTTTTTAGACAGATGTCAGTCTAAAATATGTTAACATTTGTTTAATATTACAGTACAATGGCAAGTGGATTAGCCAACAGCGTGTTGATAAAAAATACAGCCTCCACGCGATGCACCAGCTGATGGTGAAAGGATACATTTACTTGATCATAAGACTTATTTTACCTGAATAAGGAATTTGTACAGGAATATAGAACTTCTACAACATAAGACAACCTTGAATACAATACTTGAAAATAAGTTAACCACACATTTTTACAAATGAAGAAAATAATTTTCCAAAAATGCAATTTTACATGTATTTTTGCAGTCTGTTTTATTTAGGCATGTAAACATAAATTTGCCTGTCCACTAATGCCAAAAACATATTTTCAATATGTAACATTGTCTCATATAATCTCACGATTTCCACCGTGTGTAAACTTTCACAAATATACCATATCAACATTAATAAGGCTTGTATCGATTATTACTTTTTCATCTGTTAAAACTGTGATTTTATGACACTTCTTAATTTATTTGTATGAATGCCTACAAATCTTTTCAGAAAATATAAAAATGGAAACATTAGTTAAATGATAATACAGAAATGAAAACACCACTTCTCAGGTTTCAAAATACAGCTTTCTGCCATTTCAAAAAACTAAATTTTCTTTTTCTTAGTGATGGCACTTGTAACAGCAAACTACAGTGGACTCCCTATCTACCGTTTTTCAGAGGACTGTCAAAGCATTTCCCTACGCTCGGGATTTCAGTAGATGCGGGTTCTGACATGTACATCAGTAAAATACAACTTCTGACCTTATTAGACTTCATTTTGAGTATAATGAGAGCTGTACATTATCTGTGGATGTCGTTTAGCTAATAAACACAATAAAAATGGGAATTAAAAAAAAGTATTACTGTATTAGTATCTAAATAATACATTTTAAAAAAAACATTTAAATTCAACTCGTTTGAATAAAGAATATAACATCTAAAAATACTGTATATAATTTATTGTAATCCGACACCAAATGCAAGTCGACCTAAAACTTTCAAACCCTCTGAAAATGAAAGCAATGACACAGAATGGAAGCTAAATTATGAATGTCCTGCACACACTCGATCAGCTGAGAGTGCGGGTAGAGATTATCTATCGGGCAGTGTTCACGGCAGCAGACGAAGAGGAGGAAGCGGCAGTAGGGGTGAAACAATGCACACATCCACTCCACGCCGCTGTCTACTCACTTTGGTGACACCTTGCACGCATGGCAAATGTGTGTCTTGTAAAGTAATTGATTATATTTCACTGCCAAAAAACTTGTAATTTTGAGACAGAAATGAATAAATAAGACAATTAAAATTTATTTCTTCACTGTCTTTAATAATTAATCATTCTACGGACGGCCATCGAAAGAAAAACATTGATATTTGCTATCAATGATGTATCAAAAGGGAAACATCGATGTGACAATATCGACTTCAAAACATTTATGTTTTTGTTTTGAATCAAAACATATGTAGGCATGTTTCCACCTACTATTTTTTGGAGACATGTTTTTATTTTCAAAACAAACACCGAGAAAAACACGTTATTAACACATTCTTGTTCAAATGCACAAACTCAATATTAATTATAACTACTAAATAAAATAAATAAATAAGTAAATAAATGAAGAAAATACATACACCTACGTGGTCAAGACGAACGTTAATTTTAAGACAAGGCAGGGACTACAATAACATACTTATACAGCTCTCAAATTTCGATGTCCTTTTAACATCAACATTTAGACATCGACTGTTAAACATCAATGTAAAAACCATCAATCTCAAAACATCGGCCATCGATGGTCATCCCTATTCAAAACCACGTCCTCTGATTTTCCCTGTCACGAGATACGCTGCACTCGGGCTCGGTGTTTACCCATTATTAGACGACAAAAGGTGTCGAATAGGCCTTTACAGAATATCAGTTGATTCAAAAGATGCGTGTCTATTGAACTAAATTAATATAAATCCTCAGATTTCCTTGCAGGAAGTTACTAAAAATGAACTTTACACTTGTTAATACAACTCGCTTGATGTTCAAACCATTTTTGGCAACAAGGGGAGGTGAAGTATATGCTTCTGGGTATGCTTTATTCGTGAAGATGTTGTCCATTGAGTTAAATTAATATCTTGGTTTAAAATCATATTGATTTTACGCCAGATACAATTAAACACCAACTTTAAGGGAACAAACAACCTTTAATCACAAAAGAAAACATCTTTTAAATAATAATTCCTCATTAAAATATATTGCATAACATTTTCAGGCGAAACCATTTTCTTTGTAATACTAGTGATGAGTAACGGATAATCTTGATAAAATTTTTACGTGTGCCAGTTTTGCTCTACGCGGCTAGGCGTGTGAAGGCAAATATGTGTGGCAGAGAGAGAGGATGCGCTTTTCTTTTGCTAGACAAGTTTTCCCTCTCAATGGCATGTAAGAGGAGGAAAGAAGGTGTGCGGTTGAGAGACACAGAAAGAGGAGGGAGAGAGAATGGATGCAATGTGCCACATTGGTTGCTAGGTAACTGCTTCTCCTCTCATCAGGCATGTAAGGGGAGGGAGCAAGCCATATTCACCACGCCGCAGACATGTTGGGAAGATTACGTGCCGTAGAGCAGTGATAATCGGCGGCGCGCATGATATATTTCACATCCAGTTAATAAACGTTTGCATAAACAACCAGCTTAAGAACAATTGTTGCGAGAAATCTTAGGTGACGGGACCAAAATATACTTTGATCGACGCAACATCCGATAAACGATACAAGCAGGTAGCTTTATCATTATTTATATAGAGTCCACTGTAGATAGCCAACAGAGAGTCTCTAGATGAGACTTTGAGAAAAAAATATGGATGTGGGAAAATGACAGAGAATTGATCCAAGCGGACTCCGTAACACTGTTTAAAGGGGATTTTTTCCATATTAGGAATGGTATGTCAAGGTTCCACTATATTAAAAAGAATAGGTATAAAATTCTTAAGTTAAGTTTAAGTTTTGGTCATTTATTTAAAGTGTTAAATTACTGGTGGCGGAGGAGAAACTTTAGCACCTGTAAATCTTCTTCAAAAATTATGACAAAAATAGTTCTGAGAAATGTTCCTTAACACAAAATAATATGTACCATTATACACTGAACAGAAGATGTAGATTTACAAACAGTATCACATCATTCCTTTGAGGATACAGTAAAAATAACCGGTTACAGAAATATTTTATTTTAAAAAATGCAAACAGTGAAAGTGACATTACTGCACTTTGCTTTCACCATTTACATTCCAAGTAATCCTGCAAACCCTAAGTTAGTGAAAAAAACATTTCCACACAGCCTGGTCACAAAGAAATTACTGGTCAATTTGGAATCCCACTACTGCATGGTCAACAGAGTTGTGTGGCTTAATTTTACCTCTCCAACACCCCATTTATAGCACTGTACTTCTATTACATCAAGAGATTACTGGTCAAACACACCTGGTGTTGTTGTACAAGCAAACTGAAGTCTATTGTGTACATGCAACATTAGCAGGACTTGGTCAACTTCATGTCTGTGCTGTGTTCACAGCAATCACTGTGGCTTGCAGTGAACATTTCACACCTTTGCCAACACCACAAAAATCCGGCTACTGAAATTTACATGTGCTGAATGGACAACTAACACAATTGGATATCATTAAACAAATTCAACAGTATGTAGCCTTCTAAGCGATCAAAAAATTTTGCTAGACCATCCTTAATCATGAAAAGTGAATATTTACATTTGTATCAACAGTTTAAAGTTTTCTGACACACAAATGTAATACCGTTGCTTCACCATGTTGTGCTTGCTTATTTACTTATCTTGCACAGTACCAAAAAATTCACATTTCTTACTTCATAGTCCCATTGTGTGGCATATTTAATACTTTTAACTGCTGCAAAATGAGGTCTAATTTCTCACTTTGCCTGGCCTCCAGTTCTTTGAATTTCTCATCCACCCGTGTCAGTAGCAGCTTTTCACTCTGTGCAAACCTTTGATCTATGTAGTCTTTGAGGGAGCACAGTGCTTTACTCAGTGTCCCTATGTTGCCAAGCTCATTAGGGGACTTGTGTGTGCTTGCACAATGTTCTGTGTCTTGGGGAGCCTCGAAGTTGTTGTTGGCCAGTCTGGGACTTGAAGAGAACCTGCTGAGCAAGTCAGTGAGGCTCCGATCCCTCTCGCCATTCGTAGTGTAGTGCGTCTCGAGAGTCTTCAGGAGCTCAGTGACTTCAGCTGGCAACAGGGAGTCTGTGGATGATGCGTATGCCTCAAGGAAGCTTTGGCACCTCTCTGCTTTCTCGCTGAGCTTGCAGCCTGATCGCTCTAACATGTGGCTCACGTTTTGGAAGTCGATGAGTCGCCCGGGAGGAGCTGATGAAGGGGCTTCCTGTACAGTCAGGTGGATGCCGTACAACCACATCTGGTCACTTGTCTTCAGGCCTGCAAACTGCAACATAGCCATTACTGCATTATGACAAAAGCATTTTACTGATGGTGGCAGCGTTTTTTCACACACTGCAAAAAAGTGGAAAAAAAAATTTCAGAAGGAAGGAAATTATAAAACTAACTTTTGAACTACAGAGAAAGTCTCTAATAAAAACCTCAAGGGACCTGCATTTTTGCAGTTTGTAATAAGGAGGTTTTATTAACAGGTGTCTGCTATAATTATTAATAATTTTACAAAATTTTAATGTCGACTTTGAGATTTAGCATGTAGGAAAATAAGACATTCTAATCACCAACGTAAATTTTTACCAGTGGACTTGACACTAAAATGTAAAACTAATTAACTAATATTTTTTTAAGAATCCAAATTAAAATTAAATTCCTATCACATTCCAAGTGAAAAAAAGACAATTTTGTATTTATGATCATTTTATTTTGTATTAAAGAGGTTCTTATTAATGAGTTTTCACTGTACATATACAATATAAAAAAGGTTACACAAATTATGCAAAAATGCAGGAAAGAAAAATGTTTATTTTTAATCTCTCAACTTTGCTTTTAACAATGTTCAACTAGAATGTTAATGTTTTTCAAGCCAATCTTTAATTCTTTTTTATTGCAATCCAGAGATGAGTAATGTGAACAAACATGCAATACCTTGGTTAGAATCAAGTGTCTTACTGCTACATAATCAAGTTATTCTTGACAAACCAACAAAATTTATTATTATTTTTACTTGAAATGCTCCACTTTAGTCTGTAAAGTCTGCATACAAACTTTAACCTGTTTAATGTGCCTACCTTCTTAAAGTTTGAACTACATAACAGTGTGTATGACGAACACATTTCAAATGAACATAAATCAGTTTTCGTACAATAAACCACTAACTAGAGAGAACACGAAAATATAATTTGCAAACATTATCATACCATATTAACCAGATTGTGGACTTTTTTTTATTTACCAATTGGGATCCTCCATAATCACCCCTCAGGTCTTAGAAACAGGACTGGTGATATTGCATACATTTCCAGCAAAGTATATAAAATTAGTGTATAAAGTGGACATTATATATTTACCAGTACCAATAAAGGCCTAATATTACACTACACCAGGACAGAACTTCTTGGCTGCTCAAGGTCAGTCAATCAACTGTGCTCCTCCCACTAGCTGGTGCCAGTAGCCTATCATAGCTGTGCGCTGTTGCCTAGTTCGCAGTGTTACAGTGGCCATAGCGAGTTGAGCAAAATTGTTTATCAGAAGCACTCACACATTTTGCTGAATAAGTAGGTGAAAATCCTAAGTCTGTATCTTTATCCATTCCTGTTTTACGTTGTGAAGGAGAGTGCATGACAACTGGCATAAACTCAAGACTATTTTTCAGAATAGGATATTATATGTTATTCCACTTACAGGAAACTGTATTTGTAGGTATATCTCAATGTACTTACCTTCCTTTGAAAGCAGGCAATAACACAGTCTGACTCGGGCTTAGTCGACACACGATAATGTGTAGCATAGCTGCTCATTCCACCCAGTGTTGGTGTCTGCTCTGTTCTGTAGTCCCAGTACTGTCACAGGCTTTGAACATTCCTCATTGTTTTTCAGTTGCTTGCGTGTAAAGTTACCTGAGAAATTACGGTGCTAAGTCAGCCTTGTACTAGCACCAGTAGTTGTGAAAAGGAAGGGGTTCACAAACAAGGTTTTATCTATAATCTTAAGTGTGCTTTTTTTTTGTACTAAATTATCAAACTAAGAATTTCTCTACAGTATAAATTTTAAACACAATTAACAGTTTGATAGTTAGACCGTGTGATGTTGGTAAATGTACAGGGCAACAAATTATGGCAGCTATGTGTGAGAATATTGGTTGTATGGTTTTAACAAGTTCCAAGGCAAAATTGTTGAAAACTGTCCGTTCATTAAATTAACTCGAATGACAGGGAGAAGTTTATAATGGAAAGCAATTAGAACTGCACGGACAGGGGAGAGGAGCTTGTGATGCCATTACAAGCTGCATAAACGATGAATTATTTTTTCAAAGCTACACGCAACTGTAAATAAATCAAAGTTATTACATTTATGTTGCTAATCAGTAAGTTTGTGAGAACATGTTTACTACAAACGTAAAAATTTAGCAGTTTGTCTGCTCAGTTTCCTACATGTAGCAAAAGGGCTTGATAATGCTTGTCGATAAGCTGATACTCAGCGACCAAGAAGTTCTGTGCTGGGTATAATCACGTGGTCTCAGTTNTTGATAATGCTTGTCGATAAGCTGATACTCAGCGACCAAGAAGTTCTGTGCTGGGTATAATCACGTGGTCTCAGTTATCCTGTAACGTGCACTGTCCTACAGTCCAAGTGATTCTCCGAGTCTGACGTCATGGAGTACGTGATGGTAGTCCACTCTGGCACTATGCTGTTGTTTTCAAGCTTATCCTGGACAGTTTTANCTTGATAATGCTTGTCGATAAGCTGATACTCAGCGACCAAGAAGTTCTGTGCTGGGTATAATCACGTGGTCTCAGTTCTTTTACACACAGTTATCCTGTAACGTGCACTGTCCTACAGTCCAAGTGATTCTCCGAGTCTGACGTCATGGAGTACGTGATGGTAGTCCACTCTGGCACTATGCTGTTGTTTTCAAGCTTATCCTGGGCAGTTTTATCAACCACTTATTTCAAAGCAAATGATTTTACCTGAAAATGTAATAAATCTGAACCTCTTTTTTTTTTTTAGTTGCTCTTGTGAAACTCTCCGAATGCCCTTGCAGTGTGATGAGTTATTGAATATTGACATCTGCATGGCGATTCCGATCATAAAGTGCGGAAGATAATATCTGAGTTAAACAGGTTTACGATGTAGATAGCACGAAACACATGTTACATATTTAAGTGCTGTTTTTATATTTAGTGGTCATGATGAGAACTTTTAATGATGCAAGATGTGATTTGCTGGTTTTTTCAAACTACTATTAAAGCTTGAACTGCATTCCTTCTTTTCTCTGTTTGTTGCACACTTCACTTTCCTTTCTGACACACAATCACCCTACATATGCTGCAGCTACGGGGAGCACTTCCTATCTGCTGCCTGGTGTGTGCAGTGAACACACTGCTCTATCAATAACCTCTCCACAGCTGATCGAGCACATATAGGACATTCAAAATTTGGCTTGCATTCAGTCTCTGCTTACAGTCAATTATGTACAGCCTTTTAAAACATTTATAAGCTTGTATATTTCAAAATGCACAACTTTGCAACAGAATCTTTTCAGATAGCATTATAGCATTGTTTCTGAAAGTACTGTGAGTGCCTTTCACATGGAGATGAGCATTGCTCTTGGTGTTCCTTCACTTGTTTTTAGAACACACTACTAAAACAGCTAAATAATTGTAAACTACTGCTGAAATACATATTGACATTTCCTTTGTGCTGGGGAGTACAGTTTAGCATAGCAGCATACATGCACATGCAAAAAAGCTACTGATTATTGAAATACTACACGGCTCAATTTAAGAATTGCTTTAATTAATACATAATTTCCAAACTGGTATTGTGAGTTCTTATGAATTTCTGATGGCAAATACATAAAGATTTGGTAGTGGCAGTTTTTTCATCATGGTAAATATTAACATTACAAAAATATGTGGTTAAGTTTTGAAATGGAAACTAAAGATAATTTAATGAATCTTCCCCATTGTGCCAAAAGGTTAACGAAATGTAGATTCTTCAGCTGATGACCTTATATTTAAACCAGTATAGGCACAATCAAAATCACGCCATTTTGACTGTCAATTTCTTGACATTTGTAGCAAAAATAGGCCTCTTTCAATACTAGGCCTGCATGTAAGCCATACTGTACTCTCATTTCAAAATATAAAAATACAATCAAATATTGACAAAACGACCAGAGTAATAATAATACCCTCAAAGTAAAAACGATTTTTTGGGGAATCATAAAAAATTTGGTTAAAAAATTGGAAAGAAATTGGCTGAAAACAAAGTCTGTTGCATTTATTTTGGTCACAAACTGTTGTGATTCTGTCCCTTCCATCAAGGTTGCCAATATTTACCCACATGCACCTGCCAGCCTCCCAGAGACCACCCTTAGTGAGGCCACAAAATAACAACACTGGACTGAACTGCTGAAAGGAGAAATAAAGACTATCTTTCTTTGAGACTGCTGTGAACAAATAGATTAATTACAAGCTCATATTCAGATACAGAATTTTTTTCAGTATGTGAAGGTTATTAGGACACCAGGCGAGACAAAAACATTGTGCAGTATTACAAATAAAACATTATACACTAAGTATGTTTAAAGCTCTTTTCTGACAATTCATAACAGGAAACTAAGATTCCTAGCTTGGATAGCAACAAAGGTGCTACTAAATGTGTTTTATAGATAAGAAAAATTTAAAGCTGAAAAATTTGCATGAGACAGCAAACTGAAGGGATATTATGATTATTTTCCTGAATCTGATAGAGGCTGAGTAAATTGATATTTACAGTCCCGGAGTACCTCAAAACGACAGAGATGAGCAAATGTTCCTGTCAAAATTAGCATGGGCAGCAAATCGGCCTATGTNATCTGATAGAGGCTGAGTAAATTGATATTTACAGTCCCGGAGTACCTCAAAACGACAGAGATGAGCAAATGTTCCTGCCAAAATTAGCATGGGCAGCACTGGAGACGTTTTGTTTACAGTTTTCCAGCAAATAAGACATTATTTATTAATAAAATAATATTATAAAATGAAGCCGCCAGGCCTCAACATAACATAATCACAACTCCAAGTTACACTCATCAGCTATAAAGGCAAATTTTCAATTTTCCCGCCGCACTCTAGTTTACCAACTGGCCGCTAGGTTTACTACCAACAGCGCCCTTCCACTATACTGCAATGTAATACAACTCGCCGCCTGATAAAGCTGGCCTAGCCAGCGAAACGACACGTTCACGCAACCATGTGGGAAATGTGTCATCCTTCTTTGTGTGTGTGTGTGTGCCTTTCAACAAGTACTACACTGTGAGTACTTGAATGCCTGTCCTTTTATACATTTTTAGTAGCCCAGCGGCCTACTTGTGACATTAACAAAAATTTTAAAATGTCAGCGTGTTTCTATTTAAATTATTCCTTAGAACTGCAGNTCATTTCAAAATATAAAAATACAATCAAATATTGACAAAACGACCAGAGTAATAATAATACCCTCAAAGTAAAAACCATTTTTTGGGGAATCATAAAAAATTTGGTTAAAAAATTGGCTGAAAACAAAGTCTGTTGCATTTATTTTGGTGACAAACTGTTGTGATTGTGTCCCTTCCATGAAGGTTGCCAATATGCACCTGCCAGCCTCCCAGAGACCGCCCTTAGTGAGGCCACAAAATAACAACACTGGACTGAACTGCTGAAAGGAGAAATAAAGACTATCTTTCTTTGACACTGCTGTGAACAAATAGATTAATTACAAGCTCATATTCAGATACAGAATTTTTTTCAGTATGTGAAGGTTATTGGGACACCAGGCGAGACAAAAACATTGTGCAGTATTACAAATAAAACATTATACACTAACTATTTTTAAAGCTCTTTTCTGACAATTCATAACAGGAAACTAAGATTCCTAGCTTGGATAGCAACAAAGGTGCTACTAANGTTTAAAGCTCTTTTCTGACAATTCATAACAGGAAACTAAGATTCCTAGCTTGGATAGCAACAAAGGTGCTACTAAATGTGTTTTATAGATAAGAAAAATTTAAAGCTGAAAAATTTGCATGAGACAGCAAACTGAAGGGATATTATGATTATTTTCCTGAATCTGATAGAGGCTGAGTAAATTGATATTTACAGTCCCGGAGTACCTCAAAACGACAGAGATGAGCAAATGTTCCTGTCAAAATTAGCATGGGCAGCAAATCGGCCTATGTAGCACTGGAGACGTTTTGTTTACAGTTTTCCAGCAAATAAGACATTATTTATTAATAAAATAATATTATAAAATGAAGCCGCCAGGCCTCAACATAACATAATCACAACTCATCAGCTATAAAGGCAAATTTTCAATTTTCCCGCCGCACTCTAGTTTACCAACAGCGCCCTTCCACTATACTGCAATGTAATACAAGCCTGATGAAGCTGGCCTAGCCAGCGAAACGACACGTTCACGCAAGCATGTGGAGAATGTGTCGTCCTTCTTTGTGTGCGTGTGTGCGCCTTTTAACACGTACTACACTGTGAGTACTTGAATGCCTGTCCTTAGTAGCCCACCGGCCTACTTGTGACATTAACAAAAATTTTAAAATGTCAGCGTGTTTCTATTTAAATTATTCCTTAGAACTGCAGANCGGCCTACTTGTGACAT
This sequence comes from Clitarchus hookeri, assembly GCA_002778355.1. Classification (NCBI taxonomy): domain Eukaryota; kingdom Metazoa; phylum Arthropoda; class Insecta; order Phasmatodea; family Phasmatidae; genus Clitarchus; species Clitarchus hookeri. The sequence continues at coordinate 744,677 of NQII01000530.1, read as the reverse complement.
TAACAAAAATTTTAAAATGTCAGCGTGTTTCTATTTAAATTATTCCTTAGAACTGCAGATATGAACACAGATTACTATCAAAACACAAATGTTGTCTTAATTGTAAAACATAAGTAGCCAGGCCATATATCTTTCCACCGCAGCTGTTATGCCATTGAAGAAAAATGTCTGAAAACAAATAATACGAATGCAATGCACACATTTTTCTCACCTTTTAACTTTTGTCATTAGCTAACTTCAATCCAGTACACACATGCATGATATTATAGCCAGGGCTCTGTTTATTTTATTTTATTTGGGGGGAGGTANGGGGGGGGGGGAGAAGACTTAAGTTTATTGTCTTTTATGAGACAGCATTGATTTTCTGTTCTTCTTACAAGGCAGTCAACCCTTTAAATTTAATATTGTTTTGATAGAGCAGTGGAAAATTATACTTGTACTGAAATAACAACATTATTATAAAAACTTGGATTGGAAAGCTTTAATTTCACTGAAAGAATAAAATGTGATAAATATGTAGCTGTTAATACTGATGCAAGTAATAAACACATTCGGTAAACATTTTTAGCGACGTTAACCTCACACTCATATTTGATATAAAATAACATATTATTCATACACTACAAAACAGAGAGTTGAAGGGATGGTTTTGAGTCAATGTAAATTTCAAACATTTCAAACCCATAACTAGAACTTGGGAAGAACGTGTTCACTTTATTTAGTTTATTTTTTTTTAACGACTGCGGAAAACGTTCATATTTTGCTAAATGAACAATGTTATGAATTTCTATCCTTTTTTCAATGAACTAGAAATATAGTCTGCGTTCATATTTTTTGATGAAGTGGTAAAATTTTATTGATTAAATCAGTTAATTTTATTTACCATAATTGTGGGGCCCTAATAATAACATGTTTAATTTCTCAAAGTGCAGCATCATGACACCTCAGATCACTTACAGTGCCCAACAGTTGGTTAGTCATAAAATACAGAGTGCTCACATTGGTGGTCGTGAGTCTGCACATGTCCATATTGCAGTGCACTTTTTATTGCAAAGGGCTGCTGTTTTGTCAACCAGTATCTGGGACACAAGAGTCAACCATAATGTTTTGAACAAAATCAATGACAAAACATCTTAAATTTAGAGGTCTGCGAGTGCTCAAAAATAGAGCTCAAGCTGCATACCAACTTGCTGTTTAAGCTCGGCCCAAAATGTTTTTCAGGCTCATAAAATTTAAGTTTCTATATCAATGTCAGGTCATTAAGTCAGTGACTAATGAGACTGTGTTTTACTGTTAACAAAATAAAACAAGACCATTTATTAATGAAACAAATATTTAAAAGGTAGACATGTTCTGGTAAAATAATTCCTAAGAAATGTAGATACAAACACTGATCAACAGCAAAACTAGCCTAAAATTGGACTGCAAATCAGCCCAAGATGCAGCGCCTGATGAGACAGTTGTTAAATGTTTGCTAGCAAAAATAACCTTATCTATTCATGAAACAATATTTTAAAGGTAGATGTGTTATGGTTAAAATTATTCCTCAGAACTACATATAAGAACACAGATTCCAGTTAAAATTAGAATAAAACTGGGTCACGAATCTGCCTAAGATGCATCGCATGACAAAAAAACAGTTTGTTAGAAAAATAAGACTATTAATAGGGACACTGTGTTTTTCACAAGGCACAAAATAACAAAATTTTCTTACGTTAGTTTAAATAGCAAAATAAATGCCTGGCAAAAACATGAAATAATGGTGTAAGATTCATGTGTAAAGTAGTAAAAACATAGTTGGTTTGAGCAATAGTCGATAGATTGTGATAGTATGTGCTGAATCGATCACTCATCGGAACGACATTCAATAGTATCGAATGAGACATTAAAACTCAAAATGGCATTTGTTTAGGTTGTCGGAAAACATGTTGATTTAAACTTGATGTTAAAGTTATTGATATGGCAATATAAGTTACAAAGGGAGAATTTTATATTTTTTTAAAAACAATGTTGCAGTGTACAATTATTACAACACAAATATAAAGAACATACATATGCCTTAAACATATAAATGTCAACAGCACCACATGTACACAAGAACAATGATCTGATGAAACTAAGCATTTCACAAACCTCAATAGCATCGGTGGGGAAAACAGCAATCTACAATAATGGATTGGTTATTTTAAAAAACTATATTTTACATACAATAAAGAATACAAACAATAAAGTTATTTAGTGGAATATTCTTTTATGTTCATATAACCTACAGATTATGTGCACAAAGCGACGTAAATAAATTGAACCTAAGTTTTTGTAGTCAAATTGTTGGATTGATGCAAAATGTGGCACTCGCCGCAAAGTTTTTTATTTCTATCATTTGCAAAGTACTTATTTTTATTGTATGTATTTTTTAAGTAGATTTCTGTTCTGTGTGGGAATCATGCTGGTGATTCATGCCATTGCTTTAATTGTATACATTCAAGTCAACTGGTTTTATATGCACACACTCCTACTGTATAGCAAGACTCATAAGTACTTTTTTTATTAAACTGGCAAATTTCAGTCGTTATAACATATTGACATAAAATCAAGCACTTCAATTTAATAGTTTGCTGAATGAAAATTAATTATAAAGATACTTCATCGTTTGTGATATTGTACTAATCATAAAAAAAAAATCACATATTTTTTAATGAAATTTTAGAAAACCTAACAAAAGGCATACCAAAATTAACTTATCAAAATTGCAGAAATCATGGAAATATTTTCAGAGAAATACAATTTTATCTAAGTACTTAGCTAAAGTCTTTGCACTTATTAGTACATGGGCCCCAAGATTTTTTTCTCGCATTTGAGGCACAGCAATACTGGCGACAATAACACATGCGCCCAGCACCCCATCGCTTATATGCACAAGGTCTGAGCTGGTGTGCAGTGCTTCTGTTGCCACACTTCCCTGTGCAAATGAGATCTGTAACTCTGGGACTTGATTCACGCAATGAAACTACGACTATACTGTTTTACTTTTATCCTACGTCTTGAGGAAACTACACTAGCAAGCTCTAAAAAGGCAATCTTTTAAAACCATTATTATGATTTTTTTCTTTTCAAATACACTTACTATGAAAAATCAAAACCATTTTGGTTTAGATATGTTAGATTTTATATTTTCTGGCCAACAGTTGTATTCCCAAGATATTTATTTGCTTAGATAAACCTAAATGTGCAAACAATGAGTTACAGAAAATATGAGGTTTACTATATAATGTATTTAATTGAGAGTTCCTAGTACGAGTTACTCTCAATTAAATACATTACATAGTAAAACTCAAATGCTTTAAAGTTAAAAACCTAAGGAAATTACACTTTCTTTGTAAATTCCAATGGTTTTTGTTATTATAAAGTACAGTCTGTTAGTGGTTTTTTAAGATTAGTACAGTCATTTGGGGTAACTTTATACCAATGAAGCGTAACATTGCACCACACTTCTTTTGTTCATAACGAAGGATTTACAGCCTCCACCTTAATATATACTTGATTGTTTAATACTTAATTTGTAAGGAACATGGTAATGTGAAGGTATTCTTTGAGCCTTCATTTAAAACAAAATTAGGCAGGTGGTACAAAGTTGCCCTGTTGATATAAAGTTACCCCAAATAAATATACACAAAAATTTACCTTAAAATTTTTTAGTATGCTAAAATAAGACCACCCTTAATTTTTTGAAAGTAATGATTTCAATTATACATATTCCTCTATTTGGGTATGTACAGTTAGCTGATGTAGATTACAATTCAAATGAACTGAGCTCCTATGTTACTAAACAAAGTACATAGCCCACTTGCTAATTTATGCTCAAGAGTCAATGTCGCAGTGCTAGCGTTTCAATACATCATTAAACACATTATACTGGGCCACACATGGAAACCATAGGGTTGAGTGATTCTTAGATTTTCAGTTTGATTCAATTCCAATTTGAATGTCACCATCAGAGATGAAATTCGATTCCAATTCACGTATCAAGTAAAATTGCACACATCTCAATTGCCAGGAAGAACTATTTAAGTCATGTTCTAATGTGAATCAAATTTTTAAAAGCAAACACATTAAAAGATAGAGAAAAAATTACAGATTTTTATACAATGGATATTTTAACGACAACTTGTTATTTATATCCCGTTTTGTGTCACGTTAGGTGCTTTGCAATACAAGTACTGCCATGCCGTTTGTTTCCAATTAATCTCCATAAGTTTTACATTTTGGATGGCTTTCTGATAGTTCATCATTTTTTCCTAAGATTACTATGACTCCTAAATTTGGTGATACTTACACAGATTTATATAATTAATCACATTAACATTAATGACTCATCTGAGAAATGATAACAGCTAATACGCAACATGGAGTAATAAACATCAATATCAAACGGTAATTTATAGTATGCAACTTATTTTTGGAACCAAAAATCTTAAATTTGATAACATAAAATATAAAATTCATCACAAACTCTTATAAAACAAGTTGACTTAAAGTAAATAAACACAAAGACGACTGCAAACTCAAGTCTGACCACTGCTGTGTTCTTTTTCTTACTGTCAACAGCTGAGATTACTGATGAGTGTTCGTTTATTTACTGGTGCTGCTGATGAGTTACCAACAAGAGGTGTCTTGGTGCCACACTTCCTGCTGAAAACACTGATGTGCAGAAGGACAGATAGTCACAGCAGTAGCAGATGACCAAAAATGACTGTGATAAATGGTAATTCTACCCAAGAAACTGTAACACTGCCATATTCTGCCAACAATGTGGAGAGAGTAGGGATGGGTTTTCCACCTGAATTAAATGTCCATACTATAATTTTTACAAACTAATCTTACCATTGATAAACACATCCATTACTAATGCGTAATGCCATAATAAACTCGTCAGGCATAGCGGACACCATTTATTTCTACTGGTGATCATTGCTAACGACAGTTTCAACACCCAAGATGACTGCTTGGCTGTTGGCGTTCCTAAATAGTTTACTGTTGACCAGTAACCTTAAGTACTGTCAGTAGCAAATAGAATGTAGCCCATGTTTATTATAAAAAAATGTGATAAAATATTAAACACACATAAAAAATGGTCCAGACAGGTCATATCTAACAGTAAGAATTTACGGAGAGATGATGTTGCAAAAATTTAATGTTCATTATTTTTGACTAGGAAGTGAGAACGAAAAATAGTGCCACAAAATTACGTTGCAATTGTTATTCAAGTAACTAAAGTTTTTGTGCAGTCCTAAATTATTAAAGTTTGTATTTTATTTTAAGGTTTCCTTTTGAAGTTAAGAATTACGTTTTATGATTCCTAAAAATCTATCCAGTTTGGTGTTCAAATGCTATAACTGGAATCAGAATTTCTGGGTATCCATAAACCCCTATCTGATGACATACATTAACTGCTCCATACTACCCCTCATCAAGGTCCCAAGTTCAGAAACTTTCCTAAAAGGTCAACAAGTTTTTAAGACTATTACAGTAACAATTACATGTATGATGAATATATCATCCCAAAAGCTGGTCAGAACCCTGGGCATCAACGCAGTGATGGAGACTGGAGAATGTTTCATGCCTCTAATGACTTCCAAAGTATGGAGGTGAGCCAAATGTTCAATGTGACCACTATGAGCGGCCCGAACGACATCTACGCGATAATCAAACTCGTTCCACGCTCTTGTCAGCATGTCCGGTGTTACGGTTTGGATGGCTTTCATAACTGTCTGTTTGAGGTGGTGAGGGGGAAACTTGTATTCGACACGTCAATGTGAAGGGGACGGTCAGACGTTTCCTTTATGTGCCCAGAACGAGGTAGACAATGCCTTCATGTCTAGGCTGGTTTTTGATGATGAAGCGACATTCCATACAAATAGTAAGGTGAACCGGCACAACGTGTGGATATGGGGTCAGGAGCCTCCACATGAAACCACCGAACACGAGCGGCTTCTCCAAAAGTGAACGTGTTTTGCACTGTATCCAAAGACACTGTTTTCAGTCCTTTCTTTTTTCACGAACCCACTGTTACTGAATCCCTTATTTGGACATGCTTACAGAGTGGTTGATTCCTCAGTTAGAAGAGGTGGTGGGGGACTTCATTTTCCAGCAGGATGGTGCACCACCCCATTGGCACCCAGCTGTTCGCGGATACCTGAATGAGACGTTGCCGCAACGCTGGATTGGTCGAGGAGCAGCTGGTGACCAGGCTCTTCATCACTGGCCCCCAAATAACTCGGATCTTACCCCGTGCAATTTTTTTCTATGGGTGTACATAAAGGATCAAGTGTTTCGTATACCAATGCCGGCTATTATGGACGACCTCAAAACGAGAATTACGGATGCCATCCAAACCGTAACACCGGACATGCTGACAAGAGTGTGGAACGAGTTTGATTATTGCGTAGATGTCGATCGGGCCGCTCGTGGTGGTCACATTGAACATTTATGAAACTATGGTAAACAAACTTCACAGTTCCATGGTTCATTTGATTGGTCAACCAAAGTTGTAGGTTATTTGGTTTTGATATTACAGACCTTCAAAGTTGGGGTATTCTTTTATACTCAGCCTGTAGATCAATGTAATGCGTGTCATGCCTTACCTGCTTGCACGCACAGTGTCGTAGCCCCCCCTCCATGTCTTTCCCCCACCCTCACGAACATATAGTAGAGTGGCCAAGCATCTGAGTCTCTACCACCCCTCTCGCCATGTTGCTTGTTAGAGGGAGGAGTATATAATCTGCAGCACAACCCTTAGATAGAAAGTGGCTCTTAACTCTTGCTAAGAGGGCCAGCCTCTAGTAATCAGGAGTCTTGCATGCTTTCAAGGACGCACAAGTAAAAGCTGCAGGATTCCTCTGCATTCTCATTTGAAGGAATAGCTAATACCAATTACCATAACTTCCGTCCGCGAACAGGATTCCTTGGCAGACCACCAGGTCTACTGCATGTGTCCGCATTGTTTCGCAAAATGGTTACAACAATTGCACATGCCCTTGCCCTGAAACAGCTCTATGCTGTGCAACTTACCACGTTGGCCCATACAGAGACATCTAGATTGCAGCCTTTTGGCAGCTGCATGGGCACAGGCTTGAGATTTGTTGTACTTGGGACACAATAAACTTGTTGATCACAGTCAAAATCTTCCATAATTTATGTTAATTTTTCCTTTCAATCTACTATCAACCCGCTTTTTTCAATCCATTGAAGCTTACCCCCATCCACTTACATCCTTTGAGCTCACTCGGGTGGCATGGAAGGGAAAACAGACCATGGTGCACAATATTAACTCACCACTGGGATTAAATCATGGATCTGATTTTCATACTTGCCTCTCTACCTCTAATACCACTGGAGATCAGGGCTGGGCATAACACATTTGCTGTGCCCCTCCATCACCGTGTACCCAGGGTCATGTGGAGACACTTAGCTGAGGCTTGTTAATCCTTCTCCTCCCTCTGCATTTAAAACAGCTGGGAGAGGATGGGAGTTCATGGTCCACGTGCTTCGCCCTCAGGACACCATGCAGAACGAGGTATGCTGCTGCACCCATTCTTACATGAGTGCACTCCTCCATGTGTAAATCTGCCAGGGTTGTGGCCTGGGAGGACATTTCGGCCAGAACCCTAACCTTGCAGCACTGATTAGCATGATATCTGCACTTGGCCACACCACTGAGTGGTCTCATGTGCTTACTGTTAGCCTGACCTCTTCACACCCTACATCAAGCGGGGAAGGAAAGGAAGAGACTGCTGCCTTCACCGCTGCTCATGCCAGGCAGGCAACACGAGTCCCCTAGGTGCTGTGCACATACACACCCACCTGCAAGATCGAGCCCAGGTCAAGAGGGCAAGAGCCATTGCTCTTCAGCCACCTGAGAACCAGAAAACCCTCTTCAGATCGCCAGCCCAGTTTTAATGCTGTTGCACATGTGCCACTGAAGTGACATGATATTTCCAGCACCCTGGCTACCCTAGACTGACCTCAAGAACCCTGCTCTTCAACTTTACAGCGCCACCTAGAAAGTGGGTATTCACCACCTATGCCTTAGCCATCACCACTATAGTCTAAACAGCAACCTGCAGCCACCAGGGAACACCAAGCCTGCACCAGAGTACCACACCTGTGGCTGATGTGAACACAGAAGGGGTCGCTGGATCACATTCCGCATTCCTGGGAGTCTAACCTGGCATGCTCATAGTGTCAGGGTACTGCATTTCCAACAGGGAAAATGGTATTATAAAATCACGCAAAAAGTCTGGTTCTCACCTGCAGAAAACTGACAAACATATGCATACACAAGGGCAGATGTCAAATGTGCTGAATCTTTTTTACTTATTTAATTCTGTCTAACACAAAACACCTGCATATTTATTCATGATAACCTGGATGAAGGGGGAGGGAACATTGAAATTTAACTATTGTTTGTTTACTTCAAATTTAACTTGTGAATTTTTTTTTTTAAGTAATTTTACTATTAGAATATACCAACACCATTTGACACATTTTATAATACTAAATTAAAAAGGAGTATCCATACACTTCCTACACTGAAAGAAATGTCAGTATGGATAAGATGAGAACTGGCTGTTTATTCTAGGACCCATCAAACCTGATCAGCATGCAAGCAAAGCATTGAGGTGAGGAGAGATGTGGTGAGGCGATGGATTGCAGTGGAGTGGTGCAGGAAACCGGAGTAACCCAAGAAAACAGACAAAGTCCACATGTTTCCCACACCACTGCACATCACTATAATGAAAGGTCAGCATGTTATTTGCACAGCGACCAAAACCCTTCAGATATAGAATATTGTTTACAAAATTATCTTAACTACTACACAACTGTAACAATAACCCAAAAATGATTATATTGAAATGAAATGCATATAAAAGCGAGAACAAAAACTTATTTCTAAACACTGTAGTTTTAAACTGCCGCAGTGAAAATTCTACCATTGAGTTTCAGTTACTGCCATGAAAGGGAAACAATGACAAGCATGAATATGTACTGACCCTGATCACGCACTCAGACAGCGGCTCCGGTAGCACAACTTCTGCCGCATACACAGACATGTCCTCAAATTCATCCACAAAGTCTGCGCTCTGCGTGCCTACGTACTCTCCGCATGCCCCGTACACTTCCACGGTCCTTGCCTGCAAACATACCTGACAAGTATAGCTGGCTCACTACTGATTGAGCACATTAAAAATATTCCTGCCCTTGTGTCTATGCTTCAATGTGAATTCTGACTAAATTACCTGCAGAAAGATAGCGCAGTTAAGGAAACGTAGTACCATACCTTAAGAGGCCCACCTACCTGGCGCTTGAACTGTGTTGCAGTGTGTTTGAAATCCAGGTTTTTTGTGTGAAACTATTAAACATGAACCCAATGTGTTAATCTACAAACAGAACACACATTTAAGACTATGCCTTTCGATTACTTTCAAGACATCATACACATCAGAAACACAATTTCCAACAGTTCCAGGGGCTGCGGGTGGTGTAGTGGTTAGACTACTCACCTCCCACCAAGGCAAACTGGGTTCGATTCCCGGCAGGGTTGCCCCCGGATTTTCCCAGGTGGGGATTGTGCCGGACGATGCCACTGGTTGGCAGGTTTTCTTGGGATCTCCCATTTCCCCTGTCCTTGCATTTTGACGCTTCTCTATACTCATCTCGCTTCACCCTCATCGGCTCTCAAGACCTCAATGTTAAGAGATGCCCAAATCTCTTCAGTCCCTCACTCCAACATAGTTTAAAACTACTTTTTAAAGCACTATATCTCAAAATATTTGGGTCAGAGACATACAAAGTACTCGAGGGGCCCACGTTGAACCTTGCTACACACTTTCTGCCAATAAAATGATAGGGTCACTGCTGAAAGCCCCATAGGTAAACGCAGCATGATGAGAACACTGTATGTCAGTTCAGAGCTTTGCACATAGTGGTGATGGTGCACTTAATGTGCATGGCAGGGTCTCCCTTATTACTCCCATGCTTCTCTGCCTCAAACACGGAAAACAGCTCCAGGTAGATGGGTCCCTTCATGTCATAGTAAAGAAACTTGCTGTGCTCCACTGAGTTGCCAGTAAACAGAGGGAGCAATAGGATCAAGAAATGGAGTCTTTAAAATAACATTTATTACTTGATACTGTTTGTACTAAGCATGTCAACAAGTACACGTCATAAATCTCATAATTCACAACAAATGAAAAAAATGTAGTTACACAGATTTGCATTATGACATTCTAAAATCACAATTTCACTGTTATTGGAACACACACATAAAATTAATCTACTAACAGAAAGCTAACTTCTTACTTTGAAGGAAGGGAAAATGAAAGGCACTTCTTCATTCATTAAAAGATGTGTTTGCAAAAGTCATTTCACAAAAATTTAAGGGCAGCTCTAAATATAAAACATTCAAACTATTTAGATATCTTGCAGTAGCTCATACCATTGTTTTTTCAAGTGTAAATTACTTCATTTCTGAAGTTGTCGTTACACTGATCTTTATCCTTCTGGTTTATTTTGACTTCAGCAGTACCGCCAGGTGGAAATGGCTTCTTGCACTTAATAATTTTTAGCCCTTTATATGTGGGGCCATCATAAAATAAATATACACAAAATTATGTTTTTCACGAACCAAAATAACATTGTTAATAATATTAGTGATTGAAAGGGAAAATTTTAAGATGCCGATTTAATCATTCTTGTTTGAATCCAATTAATTATAAATTTTTTAATTTGTGATTATTAGTATTTTCAAATTTTGAAAATAGTGACAAATTTAAATACACAATAAAAAAAAATGTCATTAGAAGGAATTATGTAAACAAAATGAAACTCAAAATATTGAAGGGTCACATGAATATATTGCAATATGACATAATGGAGACGACAGTTGGTGGTACTGGCATACAGCTGGTCCCCCTTTGAGCCTATATAAAATTGCCAATGTGGTTCAGAAGTCATACAGTTGTTCTATTCTCTCCTGAGGCATATTGGCTCACAGCTATTGTAACTGGCCCTCAATATCCTGCAGAAGAAAGGAAGTGGCACATCAGTAAGCAATCCTTTGTGTTCGAGCAAGAGGGGTGTGGGTAATGGGGGATGGCCATTACAGCACAATTGGGTATAAGGTCCCGCAGGGTATAAGGGATGAAGTAATTTTACGACAGGCAGAATATTTTATGTAAGTTAATTATTTTATAAATACTGAAAATAATTTACCTATGTTAGTTTCAAATGAATAAATCTTGGTTAGATATTTAAAAATGCCAGTGCAACATGTGAATTGCATACAGTGAATCTTGTGCCTGCCAGCTAGTGATTTGTAACTTGTCACTCGCTGCCCGCTGTCACCATCTCCAGTATATCTAAAAATAAACTAGAGTGATGGAGGGCCATGGGAGGTTTATTCTAAGTTTTTCAAAGTGTAGAACCTGATCGTGAAATAATGATTATTGTAATATTTCCGGTGTTTGGTATTCTATATGAAAGATGACTTCTCGGTTCTCATGAAAAAATTGTTGAGAGCATTCAACAGTTAATGTTTTGTTGAATAAACAATTGGCAAGCTCAGTTTCAATATAGTGGTGAGAAGTGTAGTAGCTGTATTTATTGCAATCTGGCATAAACTTTATGCTTATGTCCATCTTAAACGTAGTAAATAGCATATAAACCATTATAATATATGTGGAACATTGTTAAATGCATTCAATGATATCAATACATGTTTGGAGGTATGCTGGATATATTGCTGCAACTTGCATATATTTCATAAGTGTAGAAGTAGCTGAGTGGTTATGAAGTGCGGCTGCTAACACACAGAAGAATTTGTTTTGGGTTCAAGGCTCGGCAGACTATTTTTTTTTACATCACATAATAATTTTTAAACTATTTTATATCTACATATGGAGTAATCAAATTAATTAAATGGACAGTTTCTATCATATCAGCATGAAGCCATTAACTAGCAGTAACAGAAATTTGTGTCATGCAATAAAAAATTTAATACATTTTATTATTTAAGATTTGCTATTTTGACCTAATGAAATTTTAGAGGCAAATGTACTTATTATTGTATTTATTGAAACAAAATATCACATTTCATCTTGTGTACATTTCGTTGTAGTACATCAAGTGAGATTTATTTAAATGAACTGTTAAATGGGAATGCTAGGTAAAAAATTATTTTATATTGTAATAGTAATTTTTATACATGAAACAATATGTTTATTTAAAATGAGTAATATTTTCAACTGCTAATCTGTGTATACAACACATTAACCATTCCCAGTGTAACCATTTTCCGAAGAGATAGTGGCCATGTTGAGAAATTTCACTCTATGTATACCACGGTTATGCACTGATAAATGGAATAGTATTTGTTTTGCATAAGACAACGTATAAATAATAAATACATTTATGTGCACATCTCTGCATTAACTAACCACTTAAAAGGCAGAGTTTATACGAATAGCTTTAATTTCATTGTACATTATTGCAGGCACAGTGTGTGTTTCTATCCGTTATGTTGCCTGCCTGAACACACAAGAAGGAGGGGAATAGTTTTGTGGTGGGGCAGTCATTAAAACCAGAGCACTGCAGAAGGAGTGAGGCCTTATAAATATAGTGCACTTAGAATAATGTTTTAAAGACTTGTCAGTGACTTTCGTTGTTTTTCTCTCTCACCTTTCACTTGTTACATTCCCCCTTCAGCCAGCGACCATGCTTTATTACAAAACCAACATGACTCTGCTTCTTTTATCTTATACCAGCTCACATCTCAACCACTTTTCTATTGAAAATTGTTGCTTTTAACACTTTTATAGATGAAACCAATTCATAAAAACATAGACAAAATGGTTCTCCTCTATATCTTATGCACTCCATCATTTGAACTCACAAAATGGTGGTAAAAAGTGCATTAGATACATAGATAAATACAGTAATTTGTATCTACCATTTTTATACAGTTGTATCAGATATCGGCCGCCAATCCAGATCGGCACAGCTCTAGGTTTAGTGCACTTCTTCGAGAAAACAGCTGGAAAGTTTTTAAGTGAGAAAAATGACATAAATTTTGAAACTAAAACTTACTTTTTTCAATATTGAACAATTTTCTTAATTTACTAAAAATTTTTAGTCTGGTCTGAAGTTCTTAAAAAATTTTTATGAATGTTACTGCCATCTTTAAGCACATACTTTCAAATGCCCTTAAACATTATTTGTATTTGTCACTAGAAAACTAGGTTAGTAATTGGTATTACACAAAACATGAAGTTTTTCAGAGATGAACATATGGCTCAAAATTTCACTTTATTGCAAATTTACTAAATTGTATTGAAACAACAAATTAAATGAGAAATGTCTTTTGTTTCAACGATATGGTTGTGGGTAAATCATAAGTCAATGAAAAGGATGTCTGCTAACCAAATTATGCTCAGCTTGAAGGCTCATATTTAATACATTTTATTACCCACAAAAACAGCTTTCGGCCTCTTGAATTACTCTGCCTAGGTGTGACCAGTGAATGACCCTACACAGCCTTTTTAAGCATTCAATATATCACACGTACAGAAGTTTTACCACTAAATTGTGCCTGTTGGATCACATGGAAACATTTTATGTAGAATATCCTGATGTAAAAAAATATTTATGTATGGTTTAAGGGCTAAACTGGGGAAATGATAAATATATACAATATGTAATAATCATTTAAACAAGAGCCGCAGATAAACTTTTAATCTTGACTACGTAGGTTTCAATGAATATCGACATAGGCTTGCATATGGTGGCAACTAAAATTGAGGTTTTAGGGAGTATGGAAGCTTCCTCTGGGTGCTCCCAGAATTCGTAACAGCCCCTTTCACAATTTTCTTAAATATTATGGGCTCACCTACCCACCCATGATCAAATCATTCTGATAAATGTTCTAATTTTAGAGTACCCTCAGCTTGCTAATGACTCTCAAAATTCATAATATTAATCAACACATTAGGAAAGACAAAAATAAAAACTCACATTATATGAATGTACAATAAAATGCAACCTGTTAAAAAAAAAATTGATCACCTTGAACTAATACATGAGTACAAAGAAAACTGCCACACAGTGTCATCATAGCCTGACATGCATTCCATTTGCAATTAATAATGTTAGCTTGCATGGATATGCCACTAGGGAGTATACATGTCCCTCCATCATTCATAGCTGCACGGACCCTAGTAACAGAGAGCCACGGAGCCAAGTTCAGTGAACACGTAGCAAGCCCTAACGGCATATTAGAGAAGCCTTTGCCCAGTTGGGTGAGTTCGAGAGAGGCCGTATCGTCTGCTTCTGAGAGGCAGGTAGAAAGTTTCAGCATATTCCTTGCCACTTGAACAGTTCTGCCTAAACTGCAAGTCAGTATTGGACACCGTGAGAACAGCAGCGTACACGCACCCATCGAGAAAGCTCAGGTCGACCCCAGCAGACCACCAGAAGGGAGGATCATTTCATCATGCGACAGGCTGTAAGCACTCCACGGGTGATGCTGTGCACCATCCAGGAAAATGTCATGGTAGCTAGGGACACGCCAGTGTCCATCAGCACCACATCCAGGTGACTGGCAGAGCAACATCTATCTTCGTAGCGTCCCTTACAATGTCTACCTTTACAACCTAAGCATCGCAGAGAACATGTGACCTTCTGCCGGGGACAAGCAGCACAGCAGCTTGCGGATTGGAGACAAATCACAGTTCTATCTGGATACAGAAGACAGTTGAAATCAAGTCTGGAGACGTCTTAGTCAGTGCAGTGATTCACGCTTCATTATAGAGCAGCACACTGCCCCAACGAGAGGTGTCATGGTGTGAGGTGCCATTTCCTACAATTCCCACACCCCACTGGTGGTGATTGAAAGAACCCTGGTGATATGACAATATGTCCAGGAAATTCTGCAACCATGTGCACTCCCCTTCTTGGTGCAGCTCGACGACCCCATTTTCCAGTAGGATAATGCCCGGCCTCACACAGTACTGGTATCCTGGCTTGCCTTCATGATGTCAACACGTTTCCTTGACCAGCAAGGTCCCCAGACCTCTTGCCCATCAAAAACATTTGGGACCAGATTGAATGGCAACTTTTACCAGCTGCAACTACTGCGGATTTTGAGGGTCAGTTACACCAGCTGTGGCAGGATCTTCCTCAGAAGAACATCAGATGCTTGTATGCCTTTATGCTCGACCATATCACCTTTTGTCTCCATGCTGTGGGTGGTCCAACACCATAGTGTGGTCTGTCTCATATAAGTTGGCGAGATTTTGACAGTCAGTAAGTGGCAACTTGACGTATAAGTAACAAAGTGTAATTTACAAAATCCTGTATCAGCTGATGCATGAAGGAATGAAAATTAATATTACGTTGGCTATTATGACTGCACTGCCGACGCACACCAAACAAGCAGAAAATAGGCGGATAAGAAAGAGTTCCTAGATGAATTAATACGTTTTATTTTATATGTTCACAAACAAGCTGTTATTAGTGTTACAAACTAAACTTTGTACTAAAGTTGTAATTTATGTGTGTTCAAAATGAAACTGACATTAAAATGGTCCGTATTCAAATAAATGAAATGGAACTTCAAACATTGGAAGATATTTTTATGTCGTACTGCCACTCTCTACAACTTCAATACATGCTTGATATTAATTCCAAAAGCCTGCAGAAATATCGGAGGGTATAGTTAAATAATTTTTTCAACTAATTTCACGAAATATATTTCAAACTCTTGTCGTTTTGAGCCAATAAAAGGAGAAAAGTAAACATTTACAAAGACGGAATCAAGAGGCAGGTCAAAGTGCTGCTACCTGTTGAGGTAGTTAACAACAAGTCCTACCACGCCATCTGTTACAACATGCCCTTCCACACCATCTGTTACAACACGCCCTTACACGCTATCTGTCAGCCAGATCCTGAACTACAACCAGTTCTCCCGCTAACCTAAATTTTTGTTGTTTTCGTGTTGTTACTATTCTGTATTAATAAAACTAAGAAAATGGGATGTGCGTGAGTAGTTTTAAAGAATTCTTACGTTATTCCACGGCACATATTTCTAACTCAAGCTGTTTAGTATCAGTAATAGCAGAATAACTGCTTTGCAAAAGTCGTTGGTAAGTTGTTTGTTGGCGAATGAAAAGTGCGTTGTCAAGCAAGTTTCTCGTATTACTTTTATTTCCAGTCTTAACATATTAGCTGTAACATCCAAAGTGTGATAAGGACTACAATTACCGCCTCGCAAATGTTAACCCAAATACGTTGTCTGTAATAAATAAAAAAATAGGTAACAACTATTTAATTTTTTTCAAGGTTTTCTGTTTTTACTTTTAAAAACTAGACATTTTTTAGACAGATGTGAGTCTATAAATACCTTAAAATTTGTTTAGTAATAAAATGGAAAGTGGAATAGCTGACAGCGTGTTAATAAAATTAATAGACAGCAGCCCCTTGACGCACCAGCTGATGGCGAAAGGATACATAAACAAAAAGTAAACATTGGTGCTACTTCCGTCAAACTGTCAAAATCTCGCCAACTTACATGAGACAGACCATAAGTGAATCCTGCATGTGTTGGTCTCCTGCAACACTCCTGCTTGGTGTGGTACAATATTTTAATGTTTTCTATATACACGCTACCATGTCCTATGACAGTACCCATTTACGTGCCTCTGCAATGGCATCTTCAGGGCGATTAATTTTTTTTTTTGCAAATGAGTGTTTAGCATGCAAATTATCATTTAAAATTTAAAATATAAAGTTTTATAAGATTCCAGAATGTATTTTAATGAATGAAATAAAATACCTAGTAATCATATTTACATTGGGCACGTAACTACAATCTTGGTGCAAAATGGTCCACATACAATACCTTGCCTCGGCACATACAACAATAACAATATATCCTAAATGACTAACATTGTATAACATACTGAAGCTGCAATTGCATCAGAATCACACTGTAATAATATGTTCAGTGTTCATGTGTGCATGGAACCAGCAATTGCAGATGTAGGTATGAAATAAGGTACAGATTCATCTTGTAACATCACAAAGATTTTTTACTGATCAAAAGAGTACTTACTAACTGCATTACCATGCGATTACAAACTTTCAAAAACAACTTACAAAGATTTCAAATTGAGAACAGTTTGTTATTTGTTACAGTAAAATTATTTAATGAGCAACATTTATAAATCATACCGTTGGTGAAAATGCAAAGTCTCATATGTCAAGAAAAGAAAGTTTCTCAAGAAAATGGAAGGAAAAAAACACCTGTATCAAAGGTTATTACAAAATAGCAAAAAAGGTATGTTGCAACTTCTGACACTCTTGAAATAGTTTTCTACACAAGTAGGGCCATTTGTGTTCAAGACATTGAATGCAAGATTTTTGGTTTAATTTTTTGTGTGAAGAACACAAAACAGCCAAATATTGACATATGAGGTTTTGCATCTTCACTCATGATATATCATTACTTGAATTAACTTCACTGTGTTGTCTTAATGCCACAAATGGTTTAAGCAGATTTGTATTGCAGTTTAGGAGTTTCCACATTCAGTTGGAAATTTAATAAATTAATATTGTTTTATAAATAACCTTTGTGAGGAATTTGTATTTTGTAATATTTTGAGGGCAGTAACTTTGACTCTGCTTGTACCATGTCACATTTAATTTTTGTCTTGAATGGTTTTTCTTAAAACATAAAACATAAAGCATAAAAGAACGCAATGTAACATACCAATGTTTTCAACGATGTCTGGAGTAGTAAGTTAACAAAGTAAAATGTGTCTAGAAAGTTCTTAAATAATACATCTTACAAAAATGTCAATATTTCCTTTTCTGTAACCTTTTATGCTGCACTAGTATGTCTGTTCTAGACCAAATCACAATGGTCTGAAATGAAAATTTATTGCCATGCTCGACTCATAAGGTAATTATGTGGAGTGTGGGCTTTTCTGAGAGTAGTTCAGTGTGGTATGAAAGTTGTACATTGGGCTTTTGCAAAGTTTAGCTAAGCAAAATTTCACTGCCACTTTTTGTATTTTTTTGTGGGTTCAGTAAGAAAAATAAGAAATCTTATTTCTCTACAAGATCTGCCATGTTCCTTTATATATTATAATGCAAAACTGTCACAAACAGAACTGAACTGAAATGCTCACATTTCTTGACCTACAGACCACAGGATTGTACAATCAGTACAGTTCTGAATGCCAGAATGTGTATTCAACAGTGAGCAGAGTGGCACTGCATGCCCTTGCAGTAACTTCTCATTCTGACTGTGTGAAAATGTTTGCTTTATGAAAGGAAGTGCAAGTTCAACTATTTTGGGGGTTGTGAGTGAGCTATGTGGAGGGTGCTGCCCGGATGTCTACGAATTTGCAGCCATTTCTTTTTTGAGTGTTTATCAGATCACTGTGTGTTGTATGAGGTGGAGTGAAAGCTATGCAGAACGTTAACTGAATTGGCCAAGGGCAGCAATTGTTTTTGGTGTCAACAATTCGATTGGCCATAAGCCAGTAAAGACATCAATTAGAGTGCTATACAATTTTAAGAAATCTTCTAGCAGAGAATGTGGCTAAGAAAACAGACTTCTATTACCATTATTTGTTAATTGATGTATAGCTTTTTTGTTAAGCTAAAATCACGCACCCATTTAATGTTTTGACTTGTGTATCTTTTTATGTATGTTCATATGCATGTTCACACGCATTACTTTCTTCGTACTACCAAAGAACTTTAACTGATGCCTACATATGTGTGTAAATTGAGTGTTTTTCCCCTTATTTGTTGGTGTATTTACATTTTCATAGTTTCTGGCATTTATTTGTGATGTTATTTTATACTTTTTTTTACAATTTTCACCCAATACTTTCCTTGATTGTATTTAAGTAGCCTTCCACACTTTTAACAGATTTTGTTTGCAAAATGGCTACAATATTACATATTTTGTGCAAATAACTACAATACAACCTATTGTATCATTCTTGAAGGGATTCTAAGTTTCTTCTTTATAAACTGTGTCAGTTCTCAACATTGGGACATTATGAAAAGTTTCTGCTCATTTCTAAGAAATATATAATTGAGTGCAGTGTTGTCCTAAATGATTCTAATGTTTGCCAATCAAAACCGTTTAAAAAATTTTTTGTTTTTCTATGTAGAATTATAAAATATGTATATACTGTAGGCACATTTTATTTCCATATTTATACCTTAAAATACAGTTCAGTATGCCAGCTGCACACTATGCACAGGAGGTTCATGAAGCATAACTATTTGAGAATACACCTGGGAAAATATGGTGAACAGAAATATTATAATACGGTTCTTCTGTACGCAAAACATCACCTAAGGAGGGGGCACAATTCAGGTACCCATTAAAATATTTATGTCTTACAATTTTTATTTTGGTGCAATAAAAACCTTAAATTAAATGCTGCATAAAAGACGCAGAAAAGTCTATAACTCAGAGGAAAAGTTGTATAAAAGTTTTAGAAATACATTATAAAAAATCATTAGAGATTGTACAGAATGAATATATTTACACAAATCTGTGAACAAAAACAGTTTGAGTACACATTTGCTCTCATTCTGATGCCCTTTTCTATATTAGGTAGAGGCAATGTACATCCTGCCTCCCTTATTGTTACGGAACTGTAGTATTATAACAAAGCCTGGACGAACACTCACATCGGACACGGCAGTTATCCGGGCCACCCTCAAGTTCTGTAGCAGCATGAAGCGAATTTCAGACTGGCAGCCCTGGGAGCCATCACCGCGGTTCAGCAGCACACAGGTGTCAACGCTGACAGCCTCCAAGTCACTGCTACAACAGCACCACACACCACCATCCTGTGCACAATTCCATGAGCACCCTCATTGCATACATTGGGTCCAAATGGTGGTAAGGTAATCATTAGGAATTAAGTATTTTTTACAGGAAACGTCTGCGAGCTGTGAAAACTATTTTTCGGTTTTGCAAGGCTTACTATGTTGAAATTAATCAGTAGTTGTAATGCATCCTGTGGAAATAGTACACAAAATATGTATATCATAGGCCCTACAAGACATTCACAGCCTTTCTTTGCATGTTCTGCCATGGTATATTAGTCATATTATGACGTAATGACACTGAGAACAGCCGATCAAAAGTTGTTAAATTGTGAGTGGAAAATACAGATTGGTTCAGCCATTTTAATATGATTTTCCACTACCTGAAAATGAGCATTTGAGGTGTGTGGTTTGTCATGATCATATTCATGGTTCATTGTGATCTATTGTGCGGAAATACAAGTGTTTGTGGGGTTTACAATGGTTTCAGTAGAAGATGAATATGTCTTACTGCGTTATCAGCAATATACCACAAAGTAGATGTATCTGGCGGCTACATGGGTGAATAACGGTGGTGCTGTTCTGTTAATCAGTTAAATGGGCAGTACATAGTTGTAATTGCATTCAGTGTAGTGGATTGTACTGTATTGTATTGCATGTTAGTGTGGAAATTGCAGTGCTTGTGTACTGTTGACAGTTAACAGTGTCAAATACAAAACACATGTCATTACTTAGAATCACTGCTATTTTGAAGTAAATGTTGGACGGGTAAGAAAACTGTATATTAAATTTTTGTAAAGCTTACCTTGTTGAAATTTAGCAGCAGGTTGTAATCAGACCCCTGCAAATAGTATAAAATTACATAGGCCTATATTGTACGGGGGCGTTCAGAGGCATTATTTGTGCATTCTACCATGGTAAGATATATTCATCCTACAATGAAGCAGTGATGATAATAGCAAATTGTAAATCATCTGTTCGCTTACTACTGCAGTTATCAATTTAATCAGAAATTGGCAATTAGTTCAGTGGTTTTAATACATTTTACCAGACTGTACATAGTCAAATGTTAGTAATGTCATTGTATTCAGTGTAGTGAATTGTACTCTCATATTGCATGTTGGCATGGGAATTGAAGTCCTTGCGTACTGCTGGCACCCAAAAATGTCAAATGCAGAAGATCTAACTGAAATAAATTTAACTTCACAATAGGGTGCAGTTATAGTTTTTACTTTGTGTTTAATTACTGTGATCCTTAGTAAATGAAGTTCCAAGCATAGACCCCTCACCATCAAAAATACTGTTCAAGCATAGACAAACATTACACGCTGGGCCAGAGTCCTCAGTGCCAACAGTGATTCAAGGCAGGCTGGCTGTTTTATTGCAGTAACCACGTGCCAAGTACAAAACGCTCATCACATGTTTCATGTAAAAAGAATATTATGTAAAAGGGGTTTACCTACTGTGAAGTTACATATTTCATATTTAATTTTATGTGTTGTTAGTACTTACTGTACATATTCCGATGCACCCCATCCCTTGTGATTCACCTATCGTGAAGTTAGGTTAGGTCTTCTTGCATTTAATGAATTTAAGAAACCANCCTTTGCACCCCATCCCTTGTGATTCACCTATCGTGAAGTTAGGTTAGGTCTTCTTGCATTTAATGAATTTAAGAAACCAGATTCACATATAGTATTTTACGTTTTTTACCCCAAAATTTTCCTGATATTTGCAGTTCTCCCCAATATTGCAATTCCTAGTATGTACTGCTAATATTGTATTTTCATGAAATTCCTATTCAGCGTCATTAATAAGGTAGATATATACAATTTTCTGGAATGTTGTTTTTGTTTTCCGGAAAAGTCATGATTCTTAACATATACCAAGTTTTGTAACGTGTTTTTGTATGTTTAAACATAATCTTAACACAGCTCCTTTATACCAAGCTCCATCTACTTTCGTTGTTTCAATCCCTGTTCAGCCCTGGCAATAATTATTATTGTAATTAGACCCGTGGAATTAGTACAAAATTACCTGGACCTACATTGTACGGGGCGTTCTGAAGCATTTTTTTTTTGTTTTTCACCACGGTAAGTTATAATCATCCTACAATGAAGCAATGAGTACAATTACTGGTAATTATTAAGTTTAGGGGCTTTTCTGGAAACCCCCCCCCCCCCCCCCAAAGTGGTATATTTCCACTCTACTAATCATGTAGAAGACGAATATACTAGGGGCATAGCTTTAAAAGAAGTACAACATATTTTAAAAAATTGAACAAAATTGCGAAATGACTGTTTAGTAAGTTTGTTTAAGTTTCTGAACGAAACGTCCTACACCAACAAAAGTTGCATTAACGGGTTCTGCACAGCTTACCTTGTTCATATTCAAGACGGCGTAATGTTAAAATAAGTAAAACATATTTAAAGAAATTGCAAAATTTGTTTGTTTACATCTACCGCCATTAATAATGGCTGCGCATTGCAAATTCCACACGCTACCTGGCGGCGACGGATGTCATCACTGGCATACAATTTTTTACCTTGTCAGTAGCTTGCGCGCCTTTACCGGTATGTTTCATGTCGTTCTAATCCGGCGGATTTAAAACAGAGAAAGCAAGAAAGAGTGCTTCTGTGTGTATATTCGGCTGCAAACAAGTGTTTCAGCTCGTTATATGCGCGTATGTGGCGCTTTGTGATTTCATAGAGTGAGGTGAGGTTGAATTGGCCGTTGACAGAGGTATTGTACCACCCGCCTACATTGGTGTGTAAAAAGGTTTTTCCGGACGTTTTTACCCCACAATTTCACATTCTTTCTAAACTAACCTCGGATTATTTGTAGGTAACGCAGAACACGACTATAGTAGCGTCATTAACGTATGACTAATTGTATAATATATGCCCACCTAACCTAACCCCACGATGGGTGATCACTAATTTACATTTTTAAACTAACCTAGGATTGCAGTTATTTAAACTAACGTGGCATTATAGGGTTCCCATTTAGTCTGTGATTGTAGGGTGTTGATCGGAGATTTTATTAATATTGTATTGTATAATATTATATTACTTTACAACCTTACAATCCTAAGTTACTTTAAAATGTAAAATAGTAATTCACCCATCGTAGGGTTAGGTTCTGTTAAGTTAGGTGGACACACATCAAGAAAAGAGTCGTACGTTAATGCGTTAAGTCGTGTTCTACGTGATTAGCAGAGTGGAAATATACCACTTTGGGAGTTTTTTTTTTTTACAGAAAAGCCCCTAAACTTAATAATTACCCAATTACTGTACTTCACAGGATTTCCCTCCCACCCCCTAAACTTTGTAGCTTTTACACAAAATCACAATTCACAAGGTATGAACTAACCTATAACTTTTACCCCATGTTACACTGTCGCAAATATTTTTATTTTCTGCTGCCCACGTACAAGACAATGCATTTTCATTGAGTAATATTTCTCTTAGAGACATCTTCAATTCAATCTGATAGTAAAATAATTACTTCATGAATTACTACATCACTTTATACTTTCACAAATTTCAAAGCAAGCCAAAGATATGCGGACACTGGTAAAAATCCAATGTAAATATGTATACGTCTTTAAAATTTAACTATTTAAGCGTGCGGCCATGACAGAATAGACTTAGAGACCCCATGTCAAAATATTGTCGGTACCAATAAAATTGCATATACATTGCCAAATATAGAAGGCATTAAATTTTTTTAAGTAGGTATAAGCAAAATATTAACAACCCAAAGAATTGAATTTAAAGCAAACAAACACCATTACAAATATTTTAGAAAAACATATAATTATTTAAATGCATTTAGGACTAAAAAAAAAGAGATTTCCAAGAACGTCTTAAAACGTAAAATTATACCTAGAGTTAAGTAAAAAAAAAAACCATAACCATATATTCCAATGCAGCCAACAATTTTGCTAAAATAGAAATATAACTAGATAAGAACACTTACTACTGCTAAGGAAAGCAAAATGCAAGAAATTGTATATATATATTCAAAGATAAATTACAGTAATTTTTAATGGTGTCTGTAATGATATACTACATGTAGGCATATACAATATTTTGAAGCAACTTGTGTGTAAAACATGTAGGGGGAACTGGCGCACATTGATGCATGGGGCACCTTGATACACCCCCTCTACTGATCATTACAGGAAGTTTCACAACAACTCCNATTGATGCATGGGGCACCTTGATACACCCCCTCTACTGATCATTACAGGAAGTTTCACAACAGCTCCAAAATATGACGCTAGTGTACACAACTACATACAGAAAGTCTTGGCATGATTCAGAAGTTTGATGAAATGAGACGGGTGATGCAGTGTTTTTGTAGGTCAAAAGTAAATTTGAGTTGTACAATTGCAGTGGTATTATACAGCTGTTCTAGTATTTTCAACAGGAAAGAATACCCTCCCTGGTAAGTAAAGCTACTCTTTATCAGTTCCTCATTCTTTTTTGTTAGGTAAATTATGAAGTGTTGGATTTGAGATTATCCAAATTTCATATTATTCAAAATTACTGTTTGGGGTACATTGATGCGTATCAATATGCCCCATGATAGTTGCAATTATTATTATTTTTACCATACACTCCTTAATCCAACCATTTCCCACCAACAATTACTAATATTAGTTTTTATTGAAGTGAAATAGTTCCATTATCATATACTAGAAAATTTAATAGTACTTTTGCAAATAGTGATTTTATTTTTTTGTTTTTTCAGGGTTTCCACTATGGTTTGCTCTTACAAAAAAAAAAAAAAGACAGTGACAGCTGAAATCAACGAGGATGATGTATCGAAAGCTATGAAAGCTTCTTTAGAGGGAAACCTGTCAATCCGGAAAGCTGCACTCATGTTCAACATCAAACCCGCTACTCTGCAGCATCGTCTGGAGAAAATGAAAGCAAGAAATGGTGAAGAAAGTGTAAGGGATCACAGTTCTAAGTATTCCTCTCAACAGGTATTTACCGCCAAACAAGAAAAAACTATTAAATGAATACCGTCAAACGGGGTCACTTTGCTCCCTTTGAGGTAACATTGCTCTAAAATCTAGAAATCTTCGAGAGATACATCACTCAACAGTCTTCATCTGACATTAGCGCTCCAGTGGTTGTTTTGTGAAGCATGGATGTAGAAAACTTCTCTGTGAATCACAACCTTCCAGGAGTGTTACATTCATTTGTTATTAATTTTTTTCTAGTGAGGTTAAACACGTCGTTCCAGCAAGTGCCAAAAAATTCCTGTCTGCAGTCTAACTGAATCATCTCAGCAGGTTAGTAATAGTACTCTCTCATCAGTAATTTAGTGCTAATTCAGAATTTCACTGAGTTTTTCCACTTTTATTGCTTTCTAGAGTAATAATTAACAAAAATCTCGGGTGGGGTCATTTGCTCCGAAAAGTGGGGTTTCTTTGCTCCTATGTTTTGGAGAAAAGAAACCCCATCATCTCAGATCAAAATTTCCCTTTTGTTTTATATTTTTGTATATGGCATTTATAGCCTTTTGTTTTATATCATTGTATATGGCATTTATATCAGCATCCCAGTATACCGAATTTGATCCCGTTTTTGTTTGTTTGTGTACAGAAGATGCCTCGAGTATATAAGAGGAAGTTGGGTGCTAGGACCTACCGAGATTACTCAGAAGAGACTTTGCAGGAGTGTCTCGCAGCGGTCCGATCTGGGAGATTGTCCCAACGTAAAGCAAGTGACCACTACAAGATATCCAGACGTACTATTATAAACAAGCTTGGTGGGCATCACTCTAAGCGACCTGGGTCCCCCCTATATTTTCAGAAGAAGAAGAAAAAACATTTGTCCGAAGCATAGTAAGCATGTCTGACTATGGTTTCCCCTTATCAGAATTTGATCTCAAACTGATCATCAGTGATTTTGTGGAGCAAAAGGGGAGAACTGTGATAAAGTTCAAACAGAACACGCCAGGTCACGACTGGACATTATCTTTTTTGAAAAGGCATCCTGAACTGACAAAGCATTTTGCTACGAACATTAAAAAGTCCCGTGCAGCTATCAATGAGGATTTCCTGCGCTGTTATATGCNGGACATTATCTTTTTTGAAAAGGCATCCTGAACTGACAAAGCATTTTGCTACGAACATTAAAAAGTCCCGTGCAGCTCTCAATGAGGATTTCCTGCGCTGTTATATGTCATTCCTTTCAAAATAACTGGAGGGGATCCCACCTTCCAACATCTTCAACTTCGATGAAACCAATCTGGTTGACGATCCAGGGATGAAAAGGGTGTTGACAAAACGGGGAACGAAATACGTAGAGCACATGAGAAACACATCGAAAAGTGGGACGTCTATCATGTTTTGTGGTAGCGCCTCTGGAGAGTTACTACCTCCGTTCCTCCTTTACAAAGCCAAAAGTATGTGGAGCACTTGGACCGAGAACAGACCGACTGGTGCTAGGTACAGCAACAGTCCTAGTGGTTGGTTTGACACTCCTACTTTCCAGGAGTGGTTTCAATCCATTTTCCTCCCTGCTGCTCGCAAATTACAAGGCAGAAAAGCAGTGATTTGTGACAATCTTTGGGCTCATATTTCCATGGAAGTCGTGAAATTGTGTGAGAATAATAACATTGTGTTTATTTGTCTCCCTCCAAATAGTACGCACCTCACTCACACAACCATTGGATGTTGCAGTTTTCCGAAGTGTTAAACAAGCTTGGCGTCGGATCTTATCAGAATGGAACGATGCCAACGGAAGTGAGTTGATAAAGAAGGAAGATATGCCTCAACTTCTCAAGCAATTGTTAAAATCACATCTGACGACATTGCAGAAAATCTTCGGTTCGGGTTTAAGGCTTGTGGAATTTGTCCAGTCGACCGGGAACCACTACTGAACCGCATCAATAGAAAACCTGCTTGTGATGAGGGGGCTATCCAAANATTTGTCCAGTCGACCGGGAACCACTACTGAACCGCATCAATAGAAAACCTGCTTGTGATGAGGGGGCTATCCAAATCTTTCCTTTCCAGCTTGGAAAAGAAAAGGGAGAAATGGACAAAAAGGAAAAATGTAGGAAGAAGGAAGAAGCTCAATGTTCCATCGCGGAAAAGCATTGATTTGGATGATTTAATAGAGGAAGAACCACTTAACTCTGCTCGACCTGTAGCTCTGCGATGTCAGGAAAAAAGAAGAATAGAAGATAGTGACAGCGAAACTGAGGTCATTGATGAAGACAATATCTGTGAAGATTCTGATAATGAGACTCCGGAGGATTACTTTGAAAGGCAATTGGCCGAAATTGAGGAAGATGAGCGGAGCTATCAACAGGGAAGTAGTCATGGCACACCAGAACAAGTTCGAGTCACCAAGCCTGTCGTGAAGTTGCCTGGTGAATATTGCAATGTTAAGTATGATGACACATTTTATCCAGGGCTTATATTGAGCCTGGATAACGAATCAGCCAAAGTGTCAACAATGGTCAAAGGTTCAAAGGCATGGAAATGGCCAGAACGAGAGGACATCATTGATTACTCTTGGAGCGACGTTGTTTGTGGCATCGATGAGCCTCGCTGTATCTCTCGAAGAAGGAAACTGTACCAAGTGCCTGCTTTAGTGAATTTCAGGTCATAACTGGTCCCCAGTGCCTACTGTGAAAAATGTAAATTTAATTTGGAAAAAATGTTTAATTTTTGTCAATTTTTTAAGAAATAAATTTTTGTAAGCAATTGGTTGTTGTATATGTGGCTCAATTAATCCAACGGATGGGGCGAGAATGCCCCTTGGGTCTATTCAGATTTGTTTTCTGTTAACTTTGAAAAGTGGAGCAAAGTCTTTAAACCCCCGGGTTACATTGCTCCAATTTTCAACAAAAAAAATTTCAACTTTTTAATGATGTATCAATATCTGTAACGTCAGAATCTGGTAATAGGAAGCCCCTACTTGAAGTAGGCCAAAAATCGGAATTTTGTAAGTAAGTTAACTACATGAAAAAATATGAATAAAAAAAACTCAAAACAGTGGAGCAAAGCGACCCCGTTTGATGGTACCTTGATAAATGCAATGAGTTGCATCACAGTCTAATGCTGAAGCAGATGAGGCGCTTGGCATATGAATTTGCTGAAAAACTACGCTGTAAATATCCTGAAAGTTGAAATGGTAATGAAATGGCAGGGGAAGATTGAATGTACGGTTTTCGAAATAGGAATGCAAATGTAAGTTTGAGAAAACCAGAAAAAACAAGCATTATGAGGTGTGTATGTTTCCACAGGGAAGCTGTTGAGGAGTTTTTCAATAATTATGAGAGTGTCATGAAAAGATACAATTTTGCTCGACACAGAATATTCAATTTTGATGAAACTGGGATTACCACTGTCCTTGACACTCCAAATTTCTAGCCTCAAAACACCAAAGGCAAGTAGGGCAGGTGGTTTCAGCAGAAAGGGGGGAACTTGTTACCTTTGGTGCCTTCATTTCTGCTACTGGAAATCAATATCCTCCAGTATTCATTTTTCTCAGGGTTCATTATAAGGACCACTTCAATACAGGAGCTCCAGAGGGAAGTTTGGGTTTGGCGTTCAGGAGTGGGTGAATGACTGCAGATTTGTTCTTAATAGTTCTGAGGCACATCATACAACATACAAATTCGTCAATAGAAAACCGAATCCTGTTGCTATGTGATAATCATGAGTCACACATTATATTGAAGCTATTGACTACTGCCGTGCAAATGGAATAGTTTATTTGTCTAAGGGGGGTGTGTGGAGGGTATTTGACGTTGGTAACCTACATCGTCACTTTGGTCCCTTTAAAGCAAAACTGAAAATTTCTTTCAACGATTGGCACCTGAATAATCTGGGGGAACACCTATCAATTTATGACATTCCAAAGCTGGCTAAACTTGCAAACTTAGAATCATTCACTTCGAAAAATATTGACTGGTTTTGAGAGGACAGGCATAGTGCCCTTCAACAGATTGGTATTTTCGCTGAGACAAAAAAGAGGGTCGTGTCTTTCCATACCTCATTCGCACTCTGATACAGTTGTTGTCACACCTCCTCAGGCAGACTCAGCTTGAGGGAGTTGACAGAGAGTCAGTGTTCTATCGTTACAAAGTGTTAGTGCTGATGCTACCCAGACTCCACGGCCCACTCTTTGTTCAAACAAGCCTGTAACTCCTGAAGATGTACGAACTTACCAAACAGCTAGTGGTAGTAGAACTAACAAAATAAAAGAATGGCAGCCTGGTAAATCTCGAATTTATACTGATTCCCCAGAGAAGAAAAGGTTTTTCGACATGAGAAAAGTTAAAGAAGAAAAACAAGCTGCAACACAGCAAAGGAATAGAGACAAAGAACTGAAAAATGCAAAAATGCTGCTGGGGATAGAAGTGTGGTTTGGAAACTTCGCTGTCTGCTTCTCTTTCTTCCACGAAGAATTATATTCATCAGATGAATATGAAACATCCTTAGGACAGTTGTGTTATTCTACATCAGATGATTTGAATCTAAGTGACTGTTAGGTGAAGAAGCANCTGAAACATCCTTAGGACAGTTGTGTTATTCTACATCAGATGATTTGAATCTAAGTGACTGTTAGGTGAAGAAGCATATACTTTGGAAGATGATACAATGGAAGAAGCAGTTACTTCTGACCAAAATATTGTTGATGATGACAAACAATATCACGCCAAACGTTTTTTCTCTAGCCAACAAGTGAATGTAGGCCAAGTTAAAGGAAAAACTGATGATCGCGACCATCTCGTCTGGTTTATGAACAGAAAACCTGGTAATTTTTTCATTTTTCCCGAGAAAGAAGATAATGGTGGGGTTGAAGTGCCAGATATGACAAAGTTGCCACAGTCAACAGCCGGACAAGGAACAGCAAGAACATCAGGTAGTTATACATTTAATTTTGGTTTTGATCACNGTTGCCACAGTCAACAGCCGGACAAGGAACAGCAAGAACATCAGGTAGTTATACATTTAATTTTGGTTTTGATCACGTTAACATTCCTTACAAATAAATTGTGGGTAATTTGCATTTTTAAAAAATAAATATGAAATGGTTTGCTACCTCATTTTCTATGGGAAATATGCGGTAGCTGTTATTTTTTCCCCACTTNGTTGCCACAGTCAACAGCCGGACAAGGAACAGCAAGAACATCAGGTAGTTATACATTTAATTTTGGTTTTGATCACTTTAACATTCCTTACAAATAAATTGTGGGTAATTTGCATTTTTTAAAAATAAATATGAAATGGTTTGCTACCTCATTTTCTATGGGAAATATGCGGTAGCTGTTATTTTTTCCCCACTTTTCCCAAACGTATCAAAGTGTCTCATGAGGTGCATTAATCTACCCCGGGGATGGGGCACATTTATAAAAATTACTTTTTTAGTTTTTTTTATTACATGTAGAAATATTAAATAGAACAACGATTGTGCCTGTTTATAACACACTACACTAGTTTTGCCGACATCACATGGAAAAATTACTTAAAATCTCTTTTTTCTGGGCACTAAAAAAATTCTTAGAATGAAACCGCATCAATGTGCCCCAATTTCCCCTACACCACAGTCATACAAAATGTGAAGCGTATGGCACTAAAATTATTAATTTTTAAATATGCCTTTTCACTGCATAAAGGATTGTCCACGTCCAAGATATGTGTAATTTTGTTGTGGCAAGTCTGCTTAACAAGTTCCTGTGAACAGATTTTCAGTTGGACC
This sequence comes from Clitarchus hookeri, assembly GCA_002778355.1. Classification (NCBI taxonomy): domain Eukaryota; kingdom Metazoa; phylum Arthropoda; class Insecta; order Phasmatodea; family Phasmatidae; genus Clitarchus; species Clitarchus hookeri. Next base: position 714,027 of record NQII01000530.1, on the reverse strand, counting down.
CGACAGATTATTCATATATATGTTGGCAACAAGCGAACCAGGTTCAATCCCCGGCCGGGTCACTCCCGAATTGTCGCATGTGGGAATCGTGCTGGACGATGCTGCTGGTCGGTGGGTTTTCTCGGGGATCTCCTGTTTCCCCGCCCTTTCATTCCGGCACTGCTCCATACTCACCTCAATCACCCTCATCAGCTCATAAGACCTCGCCCTTAAGAACCACCCAAATCTCTTCACTTACTCACTCCTACATACAAAGTTAGGCATGCTGCTTATTTAATTGGTTCTATTCAGGTGCGTAGAAATGTACAAATTCAGATTTTCTTTAATGAATCAGAATAACAGAAAGATTAAGGAATAATTTTGTAACGATACCACACATAAAAGCTACATGACATGATATTTTGNAATCAGAATAACAGAAAGATTAAGGAATAATTTTGTAACGATACCACACATAAAAGCTACATGACATGATATTTTGAATGAAGCTAATTGGTCGAATAAATATCTACACCACAGGCAATTGCAATATGAAGTATACGGCTTAAAACATATTAACTTTGAAAAACTGTTTGTCCCAAAATAAAGAAGCGTCCAAGTACAAAAGATATGTATTTTGTTGTGGCAAGTCTGTTCAACAAATTCCTGCGATCAGATTTTTTGCTGGGCCCAACAGATTATTTATATGTACAGGATGATCTGCCTAAAGTGCTGTTTTCGCTAAATAAAGTTACGCATGGAGGCAAGTAATTTGTCTCAAAGTGACTTTTCGTAACACATGTATGAACAGAAATAATTAAACCACATATGTTTTTTCCCCTGGAAGCATGCATTTATTTTAACAGTATCTGAAAGTACCTTTGTGTATAGAGGAATTCAGTGATATAGCATATGCAATGGATAGTTACCCAGAAGCGCCAAGAAATAATGTGGAACTACCCATATAGCAAAGAATATCTTACGGATGTCATTCTCTGACATTCAGTAAAGTACTCAGTAGAGTAACGAGTGCATACAGATGCACAACAAAAATAGAACAAACCAACCTAAGGAGAAATGTAATCATATCCGTATGCATAGTACATAAGAGCAAAGTTATGGCTCAAACACTTCACATTAGGCCTTTTCTCAGCATGTGCTTGATGTGTTTACCATCGACAGCAATACACATCTGTAAACACACATGCAGCAAGCAACGAGCAGCCTGAAGTGTTTCTGGTGTAATGCCTCTGCAAGCTGCCACAATTCGTTCCTGCCTGTCCTCTTGCATCCTAGGAACCATGTTGTACACCCTATCTTTCAGTGTTCCCCACAGGAAAAAATCGAGAGGTGTGAGGTCGGGGGAGCGAACTGGCTATATTACAACACCACCATGCCCTAACCACCAGTTTAGAAACGTTTCATTTAACACTTGCCTCGCCACCAAAGCAAAATTCACAGGACAACCATCACACTGAAACTACATATCACAACATATGTCGAGTGGTATATCTTCCAGAAGTGCCGGTAAGGTCTCTGAGGAAATGGGCGTTTTTACAGCTGGTCACTGTCCCATGAATGAAGTATGGCCCTATGCTATAGTCTCCAACGATTCCACACACCACATGTTCACTTTCCATTGTCACTGGTGCTACAAGTGCCGGACCCAATGTGGATTCTGCATCACTCAGTAGTGCATATTTCGTAAATTTACACGCCCATGGTTTGTGAAGGTCACTTCAACAATAAATAGTATGTTCTTCAGAAAATTGCTGTCATCCCTTACAGACATTAGAACAAACCTACAAAACTGAACATGCTTCTGGATATCACCTTCATGTAATGCCTGATGAAGAGCCACGTGATATGGATGGAATATCCATTGGCGCAGTATCCGTAACACACTTGTTTCACTTATTCCTAGGGATCTGGAAAGTTCTCGCATACCCATGTGGGGGTTTGCATCGACACATGCCAACACATCATGTTGATGCATCTCACCCGTAGCATTCATTCGTCGCACTCGTGTTGTGGAATTCCAATCACCTCATGACAAGAGACATGTGCAAATCCTTCGTATCGTTTGCCATGATATGGACGTCCAATTAGGATACCTTTCACTATACATTAATATGGCTGACTTGGCATTTCTGCCACACTCATCTTAAATAAGTAGAGCATAAAGTTTTTCCTCATTCGTGTTAATTGCTTACGTACAGCCACACACTGAAATACCACTTACCATAACAGATCACAGGGACTGGTGCTGCGCTGCTATTAGGAAGCGGTCATGCAAGGATGAGTCTCAGCATGTGTAGCTTGCTTACAGCTGTGAGTACAGGGCCACTGTCCCATGCTACCAGTCCACCTAACTTAATCATATTTGCACATTATTNCGGTCATGCAAGGATGAGTCTCAGCATGTGTAGCTTGCTTACAGCTGTGAGTACAGGGCCACTGTCCCATGCTACCAATCCACCTAACTTAATCATATTTGCACATTATTTGTTGATGTTTCTGTGTTACTTTCCATTGCATATGCTATATCACTGAATTACTCTTTGCACGCACTTTCAGATGCTGTTGAAATAAATGTATGTTTCCAGGGGAAAAATAAATACACATCTTACGAATAGTCACTTTGCAGCAAATTACTTGCCCCCATACATAATTTCATTTAGCTAAAACTGCATTTCATGATCTGCATCCATTTCAGAAATGTTGGGGGTGTCCACGTTATGCATACCAGCCTGTATATCATGGCTTGCAGACTTGATTGATTCTATTAGGGCGCACAGAAAAAAACCAAACATAAATTATTTGTTCTATCAGAATTATGGGAACAGTCCTTATTAAATTATTAAAACAATATCTGACACATTCTCCTCATATCATAATACTTACTAGGAAATATGATGAAAAATACATAAACCATAAGACTACAAATAGTTAAGTGCATGGCTATAAAAGTTAAAATTTTTTAAATTATAAATGTCTCCCAAATATTGATTTACCAATTATATTACATAGCCTATCTCATATTACTGGCTAAAGTCTGATTTTAAGATTCCNCTGACACATTCTCCTCATATCATAATACTTACTAGGAAATATGATGAAAAATACATAAACCATAAGACTACAAATAATAAAGTGCATGGCTATAAAAGTTAAAATTTTTTTAATTATAAATGTTTCCCAAATATTGATTTACCAATTATATTACATAGCCTATCTCATATTACTGGCTAAAGTCTGATTTTAAGATTCCANTCCCAAATATTGATTTACCAATTATATTACATAGCCTATCTCATATTACTGGCTAAAGTCTGATTTTAAGATTCCATGGCCAGATATTTAATTGGGACCCAGAAGTTTTTCATATAGGCCCTACCATTTGAACAATAAACAATTCTCTGTCTTGCTTATAGCACATCGTGCATAACTTTAAAATCGGGGGGGGGAAAAAAAAGAAAGAAAAAAATAAATAATTACATATCGACGAAGATGGATTAATTAATAATTTATTTTAATCAAAACCCGATACGCGCATTTTTCATTATATTTTACAAAAAAAATTAGGATAAAAAACATTTTTCAAAGCCATGCAAATTCGAAAGTGTCATTAAAATACAGCACATATAAGAATTACAATTCTGTCGCCGAAATAAAGATTGTCCAAGTATAAATAATACATTATCTTTTTGGGAACTGTTTGCTTATCAAAACAAAGTGGTCAGATTTGTAACTGAACCCGAAATTTTTTCCGCATATAACATCTCAACAGATCGCTCAAAACATGATAGCCCCTAACAAGACATGTAGAAAAATACCAAACTAGATATTTTTTCTATCAGAGTTGTAGGAATGGTCATTGCGTCTTCTAAAAATGATATCTGGCAGGTTCTATATGTATCATAATACTTTCAAGGGACTTTAATGAAAAATACATAACCCAAAGTGTATTCAAAATCTCATTTACATGTCCATAAAAGTGAAATATCGATATTACAATTGTTCGGCAATAAATGATTTGCCATGTACAGGATGAGTATATAAGAATACCCCAACTTTGAAGGTCTATAATATCAAAACCGAACCACCTTGATTGACCAATCAAATGACCGAGGAACCATAAAGTTTATTTATCATACATTCATAAAAGTTCAATGTAACCACCATGAGCAGCCCAACCGACATCTACGCGATAATCAAGCTTGTTCCACGCTATTGTCAGCATATCCGGTGTTACGGTTTGGATGGCGTTCGTAACTCTCGTTTTGAGGTGGTGAGGGGGAAGCGAGCTCGCATACGAGACGTCAATGTGAAGGGGATGGTCTGATGTTTCCTTTATGTGCCGATAGATGACACTGGGAGAGTCTGTCATCGCACTATGAGCTAGTGTGTTGTGTGTTAGTCCACATCACGATGGTGATTGAACAACAGAAGGCGTTCTGTGTTATTCAGTTTGCTAAATGTGAATCGGTTACGACTGTTCAACGTGAATTCCGTCTCAACTATGGACGTCATCTTCCCGACAGGTGGAGTAGGTCCTATCATATGTTGGTTTCGTCAGTTCCGTGACACAGGGTGACTTTGCAAAGGTAAAAATTCCGGACGGCCGCGTGTGTCCGAAGAGAATGTGCAACAAAATTCAACAAGCATTTGTTCGCTGTCCGAGAAAATCAACTCGACAAACTAGCCTGGAAATGAAAATCCCTAAATCGACGGTATGGACAGTGTTGCGAAAGCGATTGCTGTACAAAACATACAGGTTACAGCTTGTACAGGCTCTTACAGAAAGGGATAAAGAATTGCGACGTCATTTCTGCACGTTCGTTCTTGCCCAGAACGAGGTAGATGATACCTTCATATCTAAGGTGGTATTTAGCGATTAAGCGACATTCCATACAAATGGTAAGGTGAACCGGCACAACGTGCGGATATGGGGTCAGGAGCCTCGACATGAAACCACCGAACACGTGCGTGCTTCCTATAAGGGGAAGGTGTTTTGCGCTCTATCCAAAGACACTGTTTTCGGCACTTTCTTTTTTCATGGGCCCATTGTTAATGGAATCCCTTATTTGGACATGCTTACAGAGTGGTTGTTTCCTCAGTTAGAAGAGGTGGCGGTGGACTTCATTTTCCAGCAGGATGGTGCACCACCCCATTGGCACCTAGCTGTTCGCGGATACCTGAATGAGACGTTGACGCAATGCTAGATTGGTCGAGGAGCAGCTGGTGACCAGGCTCTTCATCACTGACCCCCAATAAGCCCGCATCTTACCCCGTGCGATTTTTTCCTATGGGGGTACATAAAGGATTAAGTGTTTCGTGTACCAATGCCGGCTATTATTGACGACCTCAAAACGAGAATTACGGATGCCATCCAAACCGTAACACCGGACATGCTGACAAGAGTGTGGAACGAGTTTGATTATTGCGTAGATGTCGATCGGGCCGCTCGTGGTGGTCACATTGAACATTTATGAAACTATGGTAAACAAACTTCACAGTTCCATGGTTCATTTGATTGGTCAACCAAAGTTGTAGGTTATTTGGTTTTGATATTACAGACCTTCAAAATTTGGGGTATAATAACTGTATTGTTATATACATATTTTCAACAAATCCTTTTATCAGGTAGTGCGAAATTTATGGTACCTATTTAAAATACATATCGTAGAAGTCGGTTTCATCAGTAGTTTAATAAACTAAATTCAACTTGTTCATTTCTTATCATGATATATAGAAGAAATTTGGATGAAAAACACGTGATACAAAATCATAGAAATTGGAATGTGACAACTGAATAACATCTTATATTAATTACAGTTTCAGCACCGAAGTAAGGGTTCTCCAAGATTAAAAAATACATCATTTTATTGGCAACAGTGCTTAACAAGCCACAGTGGTCAGATTTGTAACTGGAACCGACTATTTTACAGTATATAACATTACAACAGGTTGCTCAGAACATCAGCATTCATACTGTTATGCGCTCGCTACATTGTTCTGCGCGAGCGAGTGGACTTGAAGGACAGAGCAGTTATATGATAGTGGCAGCAGCAAGTCAATGAAATGTTTTGAATGACAAGTGACTGATACCCAAGAACCGCATATCAGTTACAAATAGCTAGCCAACACGATAATCCTTTTTGCAGCGCGCACTGCTGATCTTCGTTGTATTGTGTTTATGTATTTATCTCAAGAATTTTTTAGGGATTTGCTGCCCTAGTTCCTCTAAGTATGACACGGGGTGCGTCGAACTTTCCGGGTCAAGGCCAGCAGTGTATAAATAGTGCGATGGGCATTTGGACCGAGGATGAGTGGCTGAGTTTCAGCGATAGACGGCGGGCGGCGAGAGAAGTGACCAGCCGAAGGAAAATCTGCGACTGCGAGATTCAAGCTGTGAAGATTGCAACTGGCACAATGGACTACTGGACTGGGTGCGTGAGTGAAAGACATTACAAATGAGGTTAACAGATAATCTGAACACGTTTTAATGATGAGTATGAGTTTACTAACAAAAACAAGAGATATTAAGGTTGTTAGTTAGAGTTTAAATAAGCATTACATATTGCTCTCACTAAAAAAAATGCAACAGCGGTGATTGATAATTTAATGCTGTAAATAATGGCTGTGTGAATAAATTAATAATCAAATTTGGTTCTTTTATTTTTAAGACCTCCGTCCTTCAGGAAATCAGATACGCCCCTCAGGCGTTTTGCAAAACTGGTTTCAGAAGTGGGGTGGAGGCAATTATTAAATGATAAAATGTAAATAAGGTTAGGCAATAGGCTAGTTATTAGTGATATTAAAATTAATAAATAAATAAATTGTAATAGCTGCATGTGAAAATAATTTTGACTGTTTCATACAACCATCGCAGTGAATGTTAACTAGAAAAATGTCTCTAGACCGGGAAGCACTGCGAGCATTGATTAAAGGGCAAGGCAGCCAAATTATTAGTGTAAAAGAGTGTAAATGAAACTTTAAATACACAAATTAGTTCTGTAGTTAAGAATAAAAATAGCCAGATAGCTAATCTAAGTGTTTTAGTAGATAGGAAAATAGACTTTTTAAATTAAAATGTAGACAGGAAAATTGGCTCTGTAGATAAGAAAACAGAAGGCATAAGTGAGTTAGTGAACAATGTAAACAACAGAATGGACAGTGTAAATGAAAGAATGGACAGTGTAAATGAAAGAATGGACAGTGTAAATGAAAGAATGGACAGTGTAAATGAAAGAATGGACAGTGTAAATGAAAGAATGGACAGTGTAAATGAAAGAATGGACAGTGTAAATGAAAGAATGGACAGTGTAAATGAAAGAATGGACAGTGTAAATGAAAGAATGGACAGTGTAAATGAAAGAATGGACAGTGTAAATGAAAGAATGGACAGTGTAAATGAAAGAATGGACAGTGTAAATGAAAGAATGGACAGTGTAAATGAAAGAATGGACATTGTAGAGAATTAAGTGTAACAGGAAATAAGTGCGATGAAGTAGGTTTGGCAGGAATTTATTCAGCAGCGGAGTTCACCTATCGCTACATCAGCAGCCGAGAAAAGTTAAAAAGCAGTACAAGTCTTAACCAATGCAACAACCTCGGAGAATAGCCAGCAGCACTGGTGCCGCACAGCCTGGAGTAGGGAAGGGGGTCTCAACTAACCCCATCCCTTATGATGGCCAGACTTCAAGACTTCTTGGTGGGAGTACCAACACAAGTTTGAAATAGTCGCCACCCTGAATGGCTGGTCAACTGAGCAGCTGGCTTAATACCTCCCTACTGTACTGAGAGGCCCTGCATTCAGCATACTACAATCTCTGCCAGAGTGACACTGACTGGAGTACTCCACACTGGTGTCGGCCTTGGAGCTACGTTTCGACGACCAGTACCTGCGACATGTTCAACATGCCCAGCTGTGAAGCCGCACTTAGCGACCAGGGGAGACACTGCAGGAACTATGACAAGACATTGTGCTGCTCTCCCACTAATCCTTGGAGGGGTGCCCCTAGGAGGCACGCCATATAATCGCAGCCAGCTACTTCATCGATGCCTTCGCCAACACAGAGGTACGGCAAATGGTATGTCTGGCTGCATCCCATAACATGCAGGACACCCTAGCCCGAGCACTGGAGGTGCAATCAGTAAGACCGGGTGCCACACACTGATGTCAGGTATGGGCATTGATGTTGAACGAAGATGACGAAGACGGCATTAAGAAAACACTGAAGGAGTTGCACATGGCTGAGGAGGACAGAGCTTCCAGGAACCATGCTATAGAGTTTCGCCGCCCCCACCCAGATGACCTGAATGTTGGTCATGTGGACAGCCGGGGCACTTGAGAGTCTACTGCCCCCAACAGCAGTAGCAACAGCAGCAGAAGCATTAGCGGGAAAAGAGGCAGCGAGAGGCAGGTGAGAATACAGCACATCCAGAAAACTTGTAAACACATATGTTGGGGGACGAAGGTCGGTGACTGCTGGAGGGAAAACCCCAATGTTCTTACATGTACAGTTGGTGAAACAGGATTGGGATGCAATACTGGTTGAGGGGAGCCTGAATGATATTCATTGCCAGATGGTTATTGACACTGGGGCGACCATAACAGTAGTGACACCGTACATCCTCGGGCCTTCCCCCCAGCGATCGCCAGATTACAGTATGGAATGGTGCTATTTGAACTACAGTAATAGGTGACACCACACCTGTTAGATGTAAGATAAAAGTAATCTTGAAGGTTGGTGACCTTCGAGAGTATGGAATGGTGCTATTTGAACGACAGTAACAGGTGACACCACACCTGTTAGAGGTAAGAAAAAAGTAATCTTGAAACTCGGTGACCTTCGACAGTATGAAATGGTGCTATTTGAACTACAGTAACAGGTGACACCACACCTGTTAGAGGCAAGAGAAACGTAATCTTGAAGCTCAATGACCTTCGACAGTATGGAATGGTACTATTTGAACTACAGCAACAGGTGACACCACACCCATTAGAAGTAAGAGAAAAGTAATCCTGAAGCTTGGTAATCTAGCAAAGAGCACGATATACACACAGCAGAAATAGAGGATGNTGCTATTTGAACTACAGCAACAGGTGACACCACACCCATTATAAGTAAGAGAAAAGTAATCCTGAAGCTTGGTAATCTAGCAAAGAGCACGATATACACACAGCAGAAATAGAGGATGAATGTATTTTGGGGCTTGATGTACTGCGTAGCCTGGGGTGCTGTATCGATACCCACCTTGGTGTGCTTCGGGTAGGCAGTACAGAGTTGTTGGTATCAACACGGAATGATTTGTCCTCCCCAATTAGCTGCACAGTAGTCTGTGGTCAACCCCCTGTACTTGTACTGGCTACTTACAGGCAGATGTAAAGGAAAGTTTGCAAGGTGTTTAGGTCTATTTCAGCCAGTAGACAGGAATGATATTCTGCCAGGTGAAGTCGTTGTATCAAGGACTTTGGTATCGTATAACTCTGACAGTTTTCCAGTTAGAATAGTACATTTGTCCGATAGTGCCATTCGGCTTGAGGAGGAGGGCAGTGATAGGTGCTTGCAAGCAGGTCACACAGGTATTTCCATATGTTACAGAAGATTCTGGAGTAAGACAAATATAATGTTATTTACCAGAAGTACTGGAGGAACTGCTTGTAAGAACAAAGGAAAATCTTAACTGGCGACGGGAGAAGACTGTCTCTGAATTAGTGCAGAGAAATAGGAAAAACTTCTCATGTGGACCAAATGACCTTGGAATGACTGACGTGACCTGCCACCACATAGATACGGGAGATACCAGGCCCATAAAGCAGCTACCAAGACGACTGCCACTTCCTTTGCACAAGGCAGTTGAGGGAATACTGAAGGAAATGAAGTATCTAGATGTGAAAGAACCATCAGTTAGTCCATGGTCATCTCCTATTGTTCTTGTTAAGAAGAAATATTACTCTGTGGGGTTTTGTATAAATTATCGCCAGCTAAATAATGTGACAAAGAAAAACTCTATTCCATTTCCAAGAATAGATGTCAGTCACATTGAACAGCTTGGAAGGTTCGCAATGGTTTTATACTTTGGACATGAAGAGTGGGCACTGGAAGTGCAAGGTGGCCCCAGAAGAACTAGAGGAGACTGCTTTTTGTGTCCAAGGGAAAGGAACCTGGCAGTTCAAAGTTATGCCTTTTGGTGCATATAATGCCCCTGCCACCTTAGAACGTCTGATAGAAAAAGTGCCGCCATTATATATCTGTCAGATTTGCCTTGATAACATTGTTATGGTAGGGAGGGCAGTTGAAGAGCACCTGTCATGTCTAAACTCTGTATTCCAGAATGTAGCCGCAGCCAACTCGAAACTGGTTCTTAAGAAGTGCCACCTGTACCAAAATAAAAAACAATATTAGGACATGTAGTGTCGGCCCATGGAATAGGAACAGACCCCGTGAAGACCAAAGTAATAAGAAGTTGGCCGATATCAACTGACAAAACTGAAGTGCGAAGTTTTATGGGATTATGTTCATATTACCATCTATTTGTATCTGGGTTCACTACGATCGGCAAGCCTATACATGAACTGACTGAGGCAAAATGGAAATTTCATTGGTCCACTGAGTGTGAAGGTGCTTTTAGTAAGCTAAAGAAAATTATGATATCTCCACCAGTCCTGGGTTTCCCGAAAAGTGAGGCATGTTTATTTTGGTCACTGACACTAGTGATGTAGGCATTGGAGCTGTATTATTTTAGGTTCAGGATGGGAAGGAAATACCATTAGAATAATTCAGTTAGGCATTGCATAATCCCGAGAGAAATTACTTTGTTACATGCAAGGAGCTTCTGGCAATGGTGAAGGCAATTTCACACTTCTACCCCTATCTTTATTGCAGACATTTTATTCTAAGAACCTACCAGGCTTCATTATGCTGGCTACTAAATTTTAAGAATCTCGAGTNAGCCCGAGAGAAATTACTTTGTTACATGCAAGGAGCTTCTGGCAATGGTGAAGGCAATTTCACACTTCTACCCCTACCTTTATTGCAGACATTTTATTCTAAGAACCTACCAGGCTTCATTATGCTGGCTACTAAATTTTAAGAATCCCGAGTGCCAAATAGTCCAGTGGATAAATCATCTTCAAGAATATGACTTTGAAATACAGCACAGATCCGGATGCATTCACAGCAATGCAGATGTACTTTTTAGAAGGCCATGTGATCCATTCTGTCGTAATTGTGAATACCAGGAAGACAAGAGTGGCGAATCACTGAAGGTACAGAGGACGAGAATTCAAGGTTATCTATCTTCTGATGAGATGCCTACCTGGAGTGATGATTAGGAAAGATCAGGTGAATGATCCCACTTTGCAGCCATTATTAAGGACCGGGGGACAAGATCACCTCCAGAAATACAATGTTGGCATGTCATTTGAAAGGATTGCAGTAGACATTCTGAGTCCCTTCCCTGTCACAGAGAGGGGTAATCGGTATCTACTGGTTGCCCAAGATTATTTTACTAATTGGAATGAGGTCATTCCCCTCCCTAACCAGGAAGCACATACTGTGGATGATGCACTCATAGAGCATGTATTCTCTAGGTTTGGGGTGCCACTAGTACTCCATTCCGATCAGGGTAGAAACTTTGAGACTGCGGTGTTCCAGGAGGTAACAAAGATTCTGGGGATGAAAAAGACTAGGACTGAAACCTTACACCCTCAGTCAGATGGAATGGTCGAAAGGCTTAACCGCACTCTTGAGCAGTACCTGTCGATCTTTGTGGCAGACAACCAAAAGGATTGGGATTCAAAGGTGTTATTGTTTTTTGTTGCTTACTACTCGGCAGTTCACGAGTCCACAGGGGTAACACCATCGAGGATGCTGTTTGGAAGAGAGCTAAGCTTTCCTAGTGACCTGATTTTTAGTCGACCAACAGATGAGGAAGTTGCAGTGCCTGATTATGCCAGTGAATTATGTAACAGACTAGTTGGCTTTTATGATTTTGCTAGACAGCATCACAGAATAAATAGTGACAGGATGAAGATGTGGTGTGATAGGAGAATGTCGGGAGACGTATTTCAAAAAGGGCATCTGGTATGGCGGTACAACCACCAGATGCAAAAAGAGTACTGCTGGAAACTACAGAATTCTTGTGAAAGCCTCTATAGTATTCTGAAGAAGATCAGTGATGTGGCCTTTCAGATTTTTCGTCAAGGCTCTCGGGCGAAGCCGGAGGTTGTCCATACCGACCGACTGGCACTCTACGAAGGTTCGGCTGTTTCAGAGTATGTTCGGGACGAACATACTTGAGGAGGAGGCAGTGTTACGTGCTTGCTGCTTTGTTACGCCCAGGCGAGTGGACGTGAAGGACAGAGCAGTTATATAATGTCGGTGGCAAGTCAATGTAATGTTTTGAATGACAAGCGAGCGATACCCAGCAACCTCATATCTGTTGCAAAAAGCTAGCTGACACGATTTTACTTTTTGTCGCGTGCTGCAGATCTTGGTTGTATTAAGTTTCTTTACTTATCTGAAGAATGTTTTAGGGATTTACTGTTCTAGTTTCTCTAAGCATGACTCCGGGTGCATCGCACTTTCCAGGTCAAGGCCAGCAGAGTATAATAAATAGTGCGATGGGCCTTCGGGCCAAGGAGAAGTCAAATTAATGAGTGACTGAGTTTCAGCGATAGATGGTGAGCGGCGAGAGAAGTCAACAGCGAAAGGGAATCTGCGACTGCGAGTATAAAGCAGTGAAGATTGCAACTGGCAGGTTGGACTATTGTACTGGGTGCATGAGAAAAAGACATTACAAATTATGGCAACAGACAAACTGAACATGTGTTAATGATGAGTATGAGTTAATTAACTATAACCAGAGACATTAAGAAGGACGTTAATTAGAGTTGAAATAGATATTAAATACAGCTGTCACTATGAAATAAAAAAGAGTAATAGTGGAGATAGATAATTTAATGCTGTAAATAATAGCTGTGTGAATAAATTAATAATCAAAGCTGGTTCTTTTATTTTTATTAATACCTCCATCCTTCACGAACTTGGATACACCTCTCAGGTGTTTTGTAACAATACCATAGTGCGCGGAGAACTACCAAAATATATTTTTTTTTATCTGTAGGTCTTATAGGAACAGTCATTTTCATCTTAATCAAATAATATATAAAACATTCTCCGTATATATTTTTCAAGGAAATTTGATAAAAAATACAAAAACCATTAGCATAAAAATAGTAATGTACTCATATATTAAAATAAAGTATTTAAATTATGACTGTTCCACAAAAAATGATCTACCATCACCATGTATTTAACATACATAATCTTACCGGGATATGTCTGCTTTACAACATGCCGAGGTTAGATATTTATTTGGAACCGACAGTTTTCTTATATATATCATTCCAACAACAGACAATTCTCTTTGTTGCTTCTATCAGGACGCGCAAAACTTAAGAATATGAAATTTTTTAAAAATAAATATCGTTGAAGTCGGACTTGTCAATACATCCTTGTAAACAAAACCCTACTCGCAGACTTGTTATCTAGATATACAGAAGAAATTGGAATAAAAAAAAACAAATAATTTACAACCACAAACATTGGATAGTAACGACTAAAATAATCACATATAATTAAAGTTTCATTGCCAAAATGAGGATTCTCAAAAAATAAAGAATACGCCATTTAATTGGCAACAGTATGTTTAATAAGCTGCAGTGGTCAGATTTGTAACTGGACGCGTCATTTTTTCCGTATATAACATTACAGTAGGTTGCTCAGAACGCTAGTGTTCATAACCTGCTGCGCGGGGAAGTAACAAAAGATTATTTTTTGACGTGACAACGTCTTAAATTAGGTTGGGCTGGGAGTCACTTNTTAAACCATAAAGCTTATAGGAATACTAATTATCAACTTATTAAAGCAATGTCTGAAACATTTTCCACATATCATTACACTTTCAAGGAAATTTTATGAAAAATACACAAACTATAAGCATACAAATAGTAGTGTACTCGTACGTGTCTATAAAAGTGAAATATTTATATTATGTCTGTTCCCCAAAGAATGATTTACCATATATACATATAACGTATATAATCTTACTGTTAAATGTTTGCTTTACAACATGCCATGGTCAGATACATATAAATATAAGATATGAATATACATAATTATTTATAAAATAAATTAAATTTGGTTTCTATATATACATATAAAAATGCTTACAAGAATGTTAAATTATAATATTGTTATGTAAGTACTTGTAATGAAGATGGAGCAAGCCAATGATTGAACGAAGTCTACTGTAGAGCTTACCTCTATGAATGTACCTTCTCCCACTGCTGGAAAATTACATGGAAAACAGTTTTGCTACAGTTGAAAGATCTTCAGCAAAAGCTGCCATGCTCGTCGGCATGAAAAAAGCCGAAATTTAAAAGAACCGATTTCCAAATCACTATCATGTACCAACTGTGTTACAACATTTGATAGAAGCGATAATTTAAAGAGACTCACTAGTATTTATAAAGGCACCGTGCTTTTGCTTGACTCGAGACAGCATGTGTTGACTTCGTTACCTCCTGTTTATAAACTACATAAAATGCTCGCAGTTGACGAGGGGACTCGCACGTTGAAGCAATACGACAATGGGGATATGTAGTTTATGCAAGGTGATGCATAACCACATAAAGAACTGCAAGGATTCGTCCTTTGAGAGCCAGCAAGTGTTGCTGTCAATACCTCTTCCTCTTGCTGCATCGGTGGGTAATGATATTTGTCAGGCGATTATGAAGAGACAGTTAATGCTAATGACGGAATGAGAGACCTACGAGGTATGGTAGAGTNAGTTGGGTGGTGGGCTGGTGGCTTGCGCGGATGTTCATGGTGGCTGAGCTATGGTAAGTAACCGGAGAGGGAAGTGAAGCGACGAGACGTGTGATGGCCTGTTGGGGCATGGGTGGGGGTGGGAGGTATTTATGTTATGTAAAGTCAATAATTCGCTTTGTGGGTTGGAAGATTCATCGGATATATAGCCAATGAAATATAGAGGTGGGGGTTGAGTCGGCTGCTGATTGTCGTACTAGAGAGTGGTTGTTCTCTTCCATCTTTACGAGAATCGAACCCTCAGTGTCACACACATCCAACTTGGTTTGTTGCAATAGGGATGTAATTTTTTCCTCGATAATTGTTTGCGTTTTAAAAGGTTTTATTTATTTTTTCTTGATTTTTCAAGTTGAAGGTCAATGGAATCAAAGTTACAGCCACCAAAATTCAACATGGGTGCCGGAGACAGCCACGTAATATGTTCGACGAATATTTGTCAATTTATTCGGACTGAATTTTTTTTTTTTTTTTTTTTTTTTTTTTTTTTTTTTTTTTTTTTTTTTTTTTTCGATTTTTGAGTTTAAGATTATTGGGGTCAAATTCAAGGCCACCGATGTCAAAGCCAAGGTCGTCAACAACCATCATGGTGACCGGGAGTCATAAATGTAAGTTTTTCCTTAATTTTTAGAATTAATACATTTTCTCGATTTTTCTCGATTTTTTTTAGATTGGAAGGTGGGTAGGTAGGGGTAGGGGTTATGGTTAGGATGATGGGGTTGAGCGGGAAGCGGGTGAGGTAACATTAAATGTTTCTTGATTTCTAGAATTTTTTGCGATTATTCTCGATTTTATAATAATTGCTAGGGTCTGGGGGTGGAGAGGCGGTGAGTTGAGGGTGATGGGATGAGTGTAAGGTTAATGTTATATGTTCTTCGATTTTTAGAAATTTTTATATTATTAGCGATTTTTATCATTGCCAGGGTTGGTGGTGGGAAGGGGGTAGGTTGAGGGTGAGAAAGGGTGTTGAAGGGGACGGGTAGAGGTATGGGGGTTAGGGTGTGGTAGATGCAGGATTATGGTCGGGGGAGGGAGCCATGTCCGCTGATCCTCCCTGCTCCACAGAACCGGGCTCGGAGCCTCGAATCCTCTTTTAGTGATCTGAGGATTAAGTGGCTCATTCCGCACAGAGCCTCGAATCCTCTTGCTCGCCTGAGGACTTTTCGGCTCTTGCTTCGAGAAGATTCGGATCCGTTTTCCTCATTTTTCCATTTTTGGAAATATTTTGGTAAAAAAAGTGATTTTTTTGGCAAAATAATTGATTTCGGAAGTGATTTTTTTGGGCCTGTATGTTGGTCATGTGGACAGACGGGGCCACCTGAGAACCTAGGATTGGGATGCAATAATGGTTAAAGGTAGTCTGAATGATGTTCATTGCCAGATGATCGTCGAGACTGGGGCGACTACAACATCCTCAGACCTTCCCCTCAGTGATCGCCAGTCGACAGTATGGAACACTGCTATTTGAACTACAGTAACAGGCGAGACCACACCTGTTGGATGTAAGAGAAAAGTACTCTTGAAGCTTGGTGACCATATATAAACAAACGAGTTCTATTCTGACATGAAAATAATTTTAAATTTATACAGATAAATAAAAAAAAATGATATGCAAAATGAAAGAAAAATACAATAGAAAAATAATGAAAGTATCCGTTGTATTAAGATTAAAAATGTATGCATATAAATTTAATAATAAAGAAGGAAAGAGATCAAAGGACATGGAAAAATGTGTGATTAGTAAGAGAAAAACATTAGATAACTATAAACATTGTTTATTTAATAATAAAATCGAATTATGGAACAACGAATTTTATACAAAACGAGAAATATCAAATATATATAGTTGAAGTAAATAAAATTACATTAAATACACACAATAATAAAGTAATTGTATTAAAAATAAAATAGATACTTTACCATATGGATATAACAACATGTAAATTATTAATTACTAATTAAAAAGTATAAGCACAACCAAAGCTGCTTTAGAAAATAAAAATTTAAAATTTAAATTAGTTTTTTAAGAAATTTAAAAGTCTAATTACTACTTTCATACTTAAAACTGAATTCACATTCATAAAGTTCTAAAAAATTTGTTGGTAAATATTAAATTCATCAAATGAATCCAAGCCAAATAATTAAAATTTATAAGTTTCCCCAAATCTTTTGTGTTATTACATTTTTATAACAGACACAATAATATTGAAGAAAACTACATTTCTCGAACAAAACAGTTGACAGAATTAATGTCATAATCACAACTAAGATAATATCTTTTGTCTGCTAGTTATTCCATTTATGTATTAAATATTTAAAATAAAATAAAATATCTTTCATTTAAAAAAAAAAAAAAAAAAGTGGGGTTTTGTCTCCTCCAAATATGCAACCAAATAAAAATTAAATTAAAACCAAAATATATATAACAATTTGTTAATATCAATAACAGCGCCCTTTGAAAATAAAATTTACGTGTTTTAAATTATAGTTTTTACATTATTATATATTGATTTTCCATCATGGTGATTATTAGGGACATCCCAGTTCCACGAAAAGAGTTCATGACCAGTTGTATTTCGAAACACTTTATCTCAGATCTGCTTTCGTGATAGGATGATTCCGCATTACGCGTCTTAGCTGTTCATTCGTGAATCACAGACCTGCACTATCGAAGTTGCCCAATTGTGATTGGCCAGTCAAGTAAGAAAATGTCTTTGCACAAAAACATGCTGACAATAAGCATAAGAAAAATGCCGATATAACTGTAGGGTATTGAAATCTAGTATGCGCAGAAATCTTTTCGCGAAATTTGGATGTCCCTAGTAACTCGGTCGGGTTGAAATCTTCTTCCCAACATTATTATTATGATTTATTCAATTGCTTTTAACACCAAAATACTACTATACCAACATAATTTTTAATGATTACATTTTTTTGAAGCCTAATGTGTTTGCTAATCGATTATCTGAGTAGCTATCAGCATTTAGTCTATTTATTATATTTATTTGTTTCTAAAAGAATATTATCAGTTTTAAATGGTTCGTATAAATTTATAGTTTTTCACATATTATTGTCCTTTCGAAATAATGGTTTATCATTTGTATCAACAACTGGAATTATATCATTATTTATATTTGATGATAAATATGTTGTATGATATATAATTAAAGCAATGGAATGTTCATTGTGAAGAATATCATTTTGAAGTTCTTTGTTAATATAGAATTCCACGCAACCGAGTCTGCTTTAGCTGACACATAGTTAACTTGAAAACTTAATTCAATTATATAGTAAAAATGTATTTATTAAATGAAGAAGCGACAGATAAAGTAGCATATGCTTTACGAGATTGATTGGGGTGTTGGTGTTTTAATTAATAAAAAAAAAGTAAACGAAATAAAAAAATTGTGATTTATTTTCATATTTTATTAGGGCCATAAAAGTTGCACCTAGTAATTGTAGAATAGGAAATTTGATGATAATTTTGTTTACATAATTGGTTGTTAAATTGTAATTAATTATATGTTTGTTCAAAGAGATTAAATCAAGAAAATTTGTTCGACTAAAAATTATTTTCTAATTTTATAAAAAAGGGATATTTTTTTTATAATCTCGGCGAGATTATTACTTTAGATGAATGCAAATATAATGTTTTGGTTATATTCGATGATGTTATATTAGATAATCAAGATATTATTCGTGAATAATTTACTAGAGGAAGACATAAAAATATTGATTGTTTTTATTTAGCTCAAATATATTCAGGAGTACTCAAGTTATTATTAAGAGATAATACAAAATTTTTTACGTATACTTACAGAAGATGATACAAATGAAAAACATATTTATAACGATTGTGTTGGTGGAGATATGTCATGCGATAAATTAAAAAAAATTGTGCTGAATGTTGTATTGAAAATGTTGGATTTGTTACAACGTATATGAATATAAAAAAAAAAAAGATGGTAAATGTAGAAATCAGATCAAAGATTTTATGACGGTTTAAATTACGAATGTTGAAAAATAAACATTAAACAATGAGTGATAAACAATAAATGATGAACGATGAACGAGAAAAAATGAACAACAAACGATAAATGATGAGTCATGAGTCATTTGGTTATTTATCTAAACATGTACATACAGATGTTAATTAAATCATATAAGCCATCCTCTGTAATACACTAAATACTTTTATTAACTTTAAACCCTCGTGAAAAGAAGGAGTGATGGAGGGNTTTTATTAAGGTCAATTATAAAGAAATGTTAAGGGGTGGTGAAACGCAATGCCTAAGTTTTAAATTATATATATATATTTTTTCATGATTGAAATATTTAATAATAACTATAGCAATCTTAAAAACAATTTTGTTTGGGAAACAAACTTAATCTGTTTAATTATTTAAATACATCTAAGTTTTTAAATATTGAAGATAAAAATTTATTATCGTAAAGTGATTCAACAAGATATGCCGAAGCTTTAAAAAATTATCAGGAACAATATTATTTACAGATATCTATTTCATTAGATTATGAAATGTTGAAATTAATTAATAAACCACGATGTGGTATAAAATATGATCTATCCTTTCTATATTCGTCTTCAACAACATGGAATAAAATAAATATTATATGGCATTTCGCTTTATGCAATAATACAGTTAGAGAAATTACAGATAAATCTTTTAATGTTTGGGAAAATAATATCTACTTAAAATTTAGTCACGATAGCAATAATCCAGATCTTGTTTTATCATTTAAACAAGGAGTTCATATATTTCAAATTATTTCATCATAAAAATACAATATAAAGCCATACCAAATTTCCAGCACAACCAAATAATAAAAATAGAAATTCATATAAATGAAAACTAACCATGGTTTATACAAAGTGATCAAGCACCAGAAGATAAAGTGTCAAAGCAGACTCGTCTGCGCAAATAAGTTTGAAAGTTGTTTTGATTCACGAAATTGGTCATTCCTTTAGGCTTATAGAATAGAATAAATATGACAACAATTCTATCATTTTTCCAGCATAAGGTAATATTTTTGATCCGAGTCAAATTGAGATTGAAAATACACAAAGCATATATGGAAAAACATCAACAATTAATTTTACAGGGTCACGAGATATATGTACCAATAAAAATATATACACCTTTCCTACTATCGATGATAAATTTTATATGTTCTGTAGGTAATAAATATGTTTGGAAAAAATCTAAAGAATGATACCATTGAAAATAAACCATTTATGATCATATATTGCTTACCATATTTGCTACAAAATTTTAATAATTTTTGTATATATAAAAAATCCTAGGCATAAATAGTAATTATAGTAAATTATAACATATATACGATTGATTAAAAAGTTTTAGTCCTATACAATGATATGCAATGGCATTATCTTCAAGCGGAATAAATGACGATTACAAAATAAAGGCGGTTTTTTATTCTTACAATGGTAAACATTGATCTTTTTTTAAAAAATGTTCAATTAAATGATAACCGTTTTCAAAGAAAGTAACCAGGAATAATAGGTGATGATTTTCCAAAATTTCCAATCGATTTAGAGTCTGGTTTTCTATATACAAATAGATTATTATAAAAATGTAATAAATACAATTAAATTGATATTAAAATGTAGTTAATGATTTGGAACATATTATTAACTAAATAATTTTTGAATTTCTTATTAAAATTATTTTTATGTAAATTGAGACTATTCTGGATCTGAATAACAACACCCTTGTATGCAATGATATTTGTTTTATATGAGAATAATAATGCATGGTGTAAGGCAAAATATATAGCTACAATATTAGAATGTAAAGATACAAAACAAGCAATAAGAACAAATTTACTAAAGATGGCATTAAAAAATGATATTTTCACAAATAAAACTGGATTATATTCATTAATCCTATCTTCGAAGAAAAAAGAATGAAAATAATTTTAAAGATGGGTTACACATGAAGTTTTTCCATCAATAAGAAAAACCGGTGAATACAAATTCAAATAAAAAATTGATGATCTGGAATTGATTAGAGATTCAGCATTTTCTATTATTTAAAGCAATACAAAAAATTAAAGAATAATAAATTAAAGCAGCAATAGAATTATGTTAAATACGGCAAGATAAATTATTCATGAACAGTAAGATACAACAACATGCGACCAAATATTGTTCCACAAACTCAAAATCCGCAACTAAGACCAAGTTTTATACTATTAAAATTATCCGAATAACATCTTGATTATGATTTTTATGTTATTAGATGTCAAAGAAAAAGCGTGAATACACAATGATTTTTAATACAAGGTAAATATCCAAATTGTAAAGAAATGTTACATTTTGAATATAAGCGAAATACAATAAATATATATCAAAGAATGAAAGTAAATTTATATAGCACAGCTCGAGGAAAATATTTTGGAATAAAAAATATTACAGGCAAACATTTGTTAGATAAAATTAACAAACTTCATGAAGAGAGAGACAATTAAATATTTTTGAATTTATAAACAATAATGATAATAAAATAAATTTAGGAAGTTGGTTTCAAGATATTTGGATTCCTTTATTTAATAAAAAGAATGCCTTGATTACTAATGATGTTTTATGCTTTATTCACTATGGCATTTCAGCCGGTATGAGAATACCGGCTGAAGAAATATATGAAGACAAGTTGACAATAGGATATGTTTAAATATTTTCCCTGCTTTGTAAAAGGCGACGTCTGTTATGTTGATGTAAAAATTATATTTAGAAAATATTAATTAATAAATTAAGGTCTGTGATCGCAATGCAATTTTTGTTGCACATATCATTTTCATTTATCTAATAATATGTTAATTATCAAAACCTAACAATTTAATATATATTTTATCACATTTCTGTTTTAAAACTGTTTAAACTAAATATTGATATGGATAATTAGTTTTCCTTATCTGATATTCATAAAAATTAACTTGTGTTTCTTCACTATTCAGATATGTTGGAACATCATGCTTTAACATTTTATTAATAGTGAACAAATCAATTGAACAATTAGTTGTATATCCTTTCTCTAATATTTTCTTTAGTTTTATTTATTTTAACAATATCGCCAACATTATGTATGTTATTTTCAATACGCATTTGAATAAACTGATTTCAGTATTATTTTTTATATGTTTTACTAATGTATATAGTATTCATGTCAATAGTTTTATGTTTGGTATAATTATATTATGCATATTACACAAGTGTCGGGTTCTGTACACTGTATTAGACGATTATAGTCAAGACCAGACCATCCTGGTTAGTATAACTGAATAGAAAACGACTTCCTTACAAACCGATTGAAACGAAACCATCAAATTCAAAGTACAACAATCACTCACAACACTAGCAGCAGAACGCATATGACACATCCGATGTTGTGCGATCAACTAACATCTTTAGAATCTGTAAGGCCGCCCAGGTGGTCGGCCGACGGGTTTCGGGTAAAGGGGCTGGGGGCTGAAGATCTGAGGATCAGCCACCATATTGGAGTCCATCATCTTGTTTCCAATCGACATCTTGTTTCTGGTCACCATCTTGTTCCCATAGGCTAGGTGGTCGGCAGATGGCACGGGTACTGTGCAGGTCTTGGCGAGAGTCGAAGTGATGGTACATAGCACTAGGCGAGAGAGATGCATCGGGCTCCAGGGTGGCAAACCAGCAGAGTCACACATGCACTTCCCTTTATGAGAATACTGTAGTTATACAGTACAAGGCAATAATTTATTTCGTTTTAAATATTACATACAAGTACTTATTTCAAATATGTACCATTTATGTAGAAATAACAGTAAATGTATGAACTTTGTAATGACTATTAAGAAATAATTGCAACATATACATTTCAACTATGTATGTACTCTGCTTTTCAGTCGTCGCAAAACATTTGTACCCTGGCAGCACTGAAGACAGTGCACTGACCTTGATAATTAGGTAGTGTAGGTTCAATCCCATAGTTAGCCCAATCATTTCACAGGGAAAAAATACTACACGATACACAATTAAAACTTCTCTGTTATATATAGGTATTTAAGTACCGAACACATCATGCAACAACCGCAAGGTTCAGGAAATAACTGAAACTGGGTTCACACAATATGGTGATGACATCATACCAAGCTTGTACGTGCCCGCAACGACTGAGGGAGAGATATGCATTTATTCCTATTCTTAACAAAACCACACACATACATATTATTTCATTCAATAAAGCCTGCAGCTCTCAGTTCATCAATAATCGAATTTATCTCTTCACTGACAGAAACATATCTGGTTCTTTGCAATGGGACCAACATCAGCAGTCTACCAACCAATTCATTGCTTTCTTCAGAAAATAAGTAGCCAAACCATAGGACTTCCTTCGCAGAAGGTTCACGATACATGTGTGCATGTATGTTATTCTATGATGAACATGTGGCGAGATACCTCTGGAGCAGAGATCAGGGTTCGAACCCACATTTCTTCTGCCCCAACTTCAAGTTGGACTCATCTTCAGCAACATGTTTATTCTTTTGCTTTGCAGATGCTGACACTTCATCATCATCATCATCATCATCATCAGTAGAATATGTACATTTGAGTATAGTATTCACAACATCACCAGCAGTCTTGGAGACATAATTTAGTTCTTGCCATCCTGACTAGTTGTAACAACTTCGTTTTTCACTTTACATGGTAGTGGTACATGATTTTTTGTTAACATCCTATCTAGGACCATGGGGCTCACACTTCCCATAATAAAATTTCTACAACACCTATATTTCCTTCAATGCCTACCATTTAAAAACATGATGCAGGCCCTGGTAATGTTGTGGGCGCTCGAATTGGCTGCCACCCATGCCTACAGCGTTTTCAAGGTAGTACTTCCATTACAGAGACACCACATTCCAGGAGCTGGTGTAAGACACATCGAAGGAGAACACCAGCAGCAAAAGAAAAACAAGGCACCCCCAACATGAAAGATGAATGACTGTATGGAAGATGAGTGGTTGAATTGTCAACTTCGGAGGCTAGACAGCGACAAACCTGATAAGGTAACATATTACAGTCCAGCAATCTATGCTGCCGTTTGCAGCACATAGCCAGCAGTGATCGACTGAGGCAACCCGAGATGGGCAATGCAAACTACCATGTAGTGCAAACAGTATTCAAGCAATCATCATGTAAAAACAGTTGTCATTTCGTAGGCGAGCGTGGTGGTGGGAAGTAGATCGTTACGACTGCATTCACCTACTACGATCGCATACAATCTTACATTATGAAGACGGAATCAGTGGTTGAAGACTTACCATCTATAACACTGATAGCATCGTCAACAGCAAGGGACCCTGGAGAGCTGCTACATACATTACGCAAACTATGTTACTACGGTGGAATACTTTTAGTAAAGCTGTAATGCATGCCGACATGAAAGAAGTCATTGCATGTTCAACCCAGCATACGAGACGTAACACTGCGATAACTGCGATGCGGTGTTTACCCGCAGTGATATCCTATATAGACATAACAAGAAGTGCAAAGGCAATGTACGTTGTTCATCGGGAAACCAGTGCAAGTATTGTGACAAGACATTCGTTAACAGCTCCAGTGTCAAACACTATGAAGATAGAAACTGTCCATTTGCCATCGCCTACAAGACCTACCCATGTGACACTTGCGGTGTTGCATATGTGAATAAATGTAGCTTGAATGCTCACAGCAGGAATTGTTCTTCAAAAACAGACACTATAATTGTTTTGCTCAAATGAAGAATACATTGAGCATGTATTAAATAGTATTATGTATTCTTTTAATGTCAAGTCTGTCTAATAAAGGCAATGTGTATCAATTACTTCTTTGTTATTCTTTTATATTAACCCTCGATAATATAAGTTTTACCTCCATCATACAGACCTGAAACATTTCCCCATCACTAGGAAAAAAAAAACCAGATTTTGTTTAAGTCTGAAAGAGAATTAATATTTTTGTATAGTTTCTAGTCTCTAATTCAGGTCCCTTACGCCATACCTCACCTTAGAAGATGGTTTAATTCTATATATCAGTTGCATTTAAGCACATAAACAGACAGAAAATCACATGCAAAGCTAATCGCGGATATGCAAAATATGCGCACATAAACTACACACACACCAATTACACATGAACGTGACAATCACCATCATCCACCATCTTACCTTCATCGTAACCATCTACTAGCATACACCTTAGGTGACTGGCATCTTGCATCCGTTGATGGCTGCTTGAGTACGACACAGATGCCCCACCATCTTCGTTTCTCCAGTCGTCAGCTAGAGTGCACGACCATCGTCTGCTAGGGTCGTAGGGGTCTTCAACCATCTTCGTTTCCCCTGTCACCTGTCAGGGGGCGCTAACACCATTCGCGTTACCGATGGCAGCCGCCAGGAGCACTGGTGTAGACACAAATGGCCAAATTCCGGCGTGCAGCAGTTAGGCAGTTAGGACACTTGCCTATACATGTAGTACTCGGTGCAAGTAGCTCAAAAAATTTCAGATTTATGTGGTTGCAATCCAACCACCAATGAGGGTAGCATCACGTCGGTTCCGATAGCACAGGGAGGCTACAGCGGTGTGTTTCGACACTGAGGGTTAAATGTCGCAATAAACAGTGTCAGCCTAACAAGAGGGCGGGGGAACAGCGTGCAACATATGAAACCAGCCCTTACATGAAACATTTATTCACATAATATATAATAAAGGACCAACATATACGAAAATGTGCTGCAAGCACGAAGTCGTACCGAACTGCTACTATAAAAAACACCTGATATTTCCATAGTCCATAATAGTGATACCAGTGTCCCATATCATATAAGAAATTTACAATAACAAATAACAAATTCTGTTTTTTGTTCACACAGTTAATATGCGAATTTTCGCGGTTATTGGATGCAAAGTCTGTTAACTCAATGGTTTGGCGTTTACGGACACCCCGCTGTTTGTAAACGTTCTGTCAACAGTTTGACACGTTTGACTTCATAGTCAGGAGAAGGGCAACACAGTTTGGCAACCAGTGATTATTATTTATTTATTTTTGTTCCATTCATGCTGGCAATGCCATCTATAGAACGCAAAATAAACCAATTGTTAAAGTGAAAATGTTCTTGCTAAAGTGCAGAGCTGAATGTAAAGACAGTGCAGTAGAAAAAAATCTCGCTACAATAATTAAAAAATACATATAGGCCTAGCTTCATTTGCCAAATTCTAAGTAATGTGATTTTGCATTGAATGTATCTAATTTGCGTGTTTCTATCGTACGACTGTTCTAAGTTGTGTGTTTCTTAGTTGCGACATTTCTAAGTTATGTGGTTCGGTGTTGTGTGTTTCTAAGTTGCGTGTTTCTATATTATGACTGCTCTAAGTTATGACTTTACAAGCTAAAACTGTTCTAAGGTGTGATTTTATAAGTTATGTGTGGTTCCCTACATTTGTACATATCACATTAAAATTTGTTAAATTAAATATTTAAAAATGCTTTATTAAAATGTTAGGTTACTGCTAATTCATATTATGAAAATATTTGAACTTAAGAAATTAGAAAAATTAGCGGTGTCAAGAAAAGAAATAAGCACAAGAATAAAAAAAATATTTACCACATGTTATACACCCACATAGCAGAACTAATTAATTTATTCTGCCAGCATATCTATCATCCCCTTAAAAAAAAATATAAAATTTTAAGCATAACATAAACAAAAGTTTGCAATGGAATAACAAATAATAAGTGTACGAATAGTAGAACAAAATTATCATGTCATATTATGCTGAGAATAACTGTTACACATCGATTTAAGGCCACATTGCATTCGAAATTTAGCATTACCGCAGGACTGTTTCCACGATTGGCTGGATCTGTTGGATCGCGTCTGCTGCAGAAGATCGACAGCAAAAGCAAGATAGACTACGTGTTTTGGGACGATCCGAACGAACTTGTCGAAAGACAATGGCTACTGGTCGCTTCGTAGGCTGCAGGCAATAAATCACTTATCAACAAGATAATTTTTATTATTGAAGAACTCGTCGAAGCTGGCTATGTGGTGCGGTGACAAAATATGCAGTCTTGAGAGAATTGAACAGGTTAACAACTATCATCGGAAAAAATATGTAATTAAAGTATCTGGACGATACTTGCAATCCGACCTAATCGAATGCAAGATTTTGCTCGTGCGAATAAAGGCCATCACTACACTTGGGCCATCATCGACACATTTTACAAGATACGAATGGGTCATTCCACTCAAAAGCAAGACTGCGAGTGATGTTACAAATGGTATGGCAAGCATTCTCTCCCTCGGGCGTATACCGAAGAACCTTCACGCTAATGATGGTCGCGAGATTTTCAATGGGAATTTCCGTGCTCTGATGGGAAAGTATGGCATACATCACTATTCCACACACTCTTGACCCAAGGTGAGCATAGTAGAGCGATTTCACCTCACTCTAAAAGCTAAACTATGAAGAAATTTCACTGCGAATGGGACTACAAGTGGCTGGAGCTATTCCCGAACATCTTTCGCGAATATAATTCTACTGTTCACTCTACCTCGCCCATTAGGCCTAAAGATGTGAAGGATGACTCCCTGCTTCGGACAGTGTATGCTATTCCGATAATGAGGGATCCTCGCAAGCTTAAAGCTAAGGCGGCGACCTGGTACACATCTCCAAACAGCGTGGAATTTTCCACAAGGTCTATCGTCAAAACTGTCTGACAGGACTGTACAAGGTGGTTCGCATACGACACTGGTACCCACAGATCTTGGAGGATCTACATCGTGAACCCATCGTCGGAGGCTTTTGCACAGAGGAGATACAGCGTACAAAGTTCTCCGATTTGTATTTGGTGGAAAAGGTGCTGAAAAGACATAATGGATGTGCATGTAAGGTGGCTTGAGCACTCGAAGCGCGATGACATCTGGATCGATGAGCGATACATTTTGAAATCGACCTTATAGTTGTTTTCAAGTAATGTAAATATTTTTAAATAAAATTTATTTTGCATTGTTATTTTTTTTTTCACATGCTTGTATATGTTTACTATGTTAGTGTGCATATAGTTAGCTTAATGAAACCACGGACTTGACGTCTAAACTGATAAAAAATTAATTTATAAAATCAAATTATATATGTTATTGGGGTTGTTAATAATGTCTATATACCATAGTTCATGGTCTTAACCCGAATATTTCGAAAATTATGACCAAGTTTGCTTATTAGAGGGTGTAAGACTTAATGTGCTGTACATACAATCTCTGGGTCAGAAATGATGCTAATATTGAATTTCAGAGACCTAACTTGAATGCGTTGCAAATGGTGGGCAACTATGTTTATAAAAGGCTGTAGGGCTTTTCGCATTCTATGTATTTTTTAAAGGCCTAGTTCAAATGGTTTGTAAATAGTGACCAACTATGCCTATAAAATGACTTGGGGCATAGCATGTAGTATACACATTATCATGGCCACGAGTTTCAACTGTGATACAAATTTCACGACTATAAATTTAGTGAGCTATAACAGGAGAGGATGTGGTTGGAGAGGGGGTTGGGTGAATGCCGAGTAGGCACAGCAGACGTGGAAGAAATCTGCTGAGGTGGTAGAATTTGCAGCCAGCGGCGGCGTGCAGGAGGTTGGCGTACGCGAAGAACCGGAAATTCCTGTCACAGAGCATACAAGTATACAGAAGCGAAGTGGCACTTCCTTCAATGTAAGCGAACTCGTTCGTTCACTGGGCGCGAGGCTCGAGGAACAGATATTTTGTCTCCTTGGCCGAACTGCAAGTATGTTACTAGGTACCGAATCGCGAACACACAAACTCCTTTGGTCACACAAAGCTCAACAGTTTTATTACGGAAATTCAAATTTTTAAAAGACAGTATTAACAATTGAATGACTGATTAAGTTCTGCTATAGCGTAAAATCGATTACGCTAGAAATGAAAAAAAAATTCTAAAATCAGATGAATGTAATGTTTTTTTAAATAAAAATATCGATTTAATAAATCTTGTGGCTAAGATTGTACGAACTGAAATATTAGGGAGTTAAGGTATACTATATATTTTGTTTTCCCAGTAATTAAAATAAAAAAAATATAATATCCGAAGAATAATTTTTTTTTAAATACCGATTTAATACATTTTTTAAAGAATAGTATTGAAAATTGGATTAAAAATTGGATTTTGTTGTATTGAGTAATACATTTTACTGGTAATTAAAAACAAAACTTTCTAAAATCGAACTATTTGTTTGTTCTTTAAATAAAAAATACTGATTTAATTACATTGGTAAAGCGTAGTGTTAAAAATCGAATATTTTATTGGGATACAATGTTTTGTTAGTCCGATTTTACCAAAACTAAAAAAAAAAAAAAAAAAAATTTTAAAATTTTACGATATTATTTTAATTTTTAAACATAAATATTAACTTAATAAACGTTTACAAGCATATAACTAAAAAAAATGATGACTTTTCCTTTTCATATACCTCATTTAAACTTTCAGACTATCATACGTCTCGATTTGTCATTCTACCTGCTTAAGGTTCGACAGTTCGAGGCTCCTCCACTCAGAAGGATTTTTTCACTTGTATTAAAATAAATATGATGATAGAGACGAATGTCACATGTATGACAAATAAATTCAGGGTGAAAATATAAATAAACTTTCTAATGCTACCTAGCAGTGGACATAGGAAACAAAGATGGTTTCTTACACTGGAGCCATATATCAGGGAACATTGTAAAAATATATGGCTGCCTACATGTGCGCCATCTTGGTCTGTATCGGAAACAAATATGGGATGTTGGAAACAAATATGGCTGCCGAAAAAACAAATTACAAGAGAAAATACACGAAATGGCGGGTGGAGAGAATAAGTTTACACCAGTGACACATTCTAGCAGATTGAACTGGAAACTAAGACCAAATCCAAGATGGCTGCTGCCTGACCAGAATGACACAGCATGAGAAAGTGCACGAGGGGTCCAATGGTACCTCCCCCGACACCAGTTAGCACACACGGGGGGTCGGTTACCTAGTCGAGCTAGTCCTCCAGTCCCCAGCCATGTGCCATGCCCCAGAATCGGCGTTATCATACTACTGATGCATATAGGGTTTCAACTCCAAGAATGGCGAAATATTCTGAATTGTTGATGTTTTAAATTAATTTATCTTGAGTCAATTTACCAAAAGTGCCTATAATGGTGTTCCGAATTTGTGGGCTAAAGTAGGTGATATTTCTGGTGCCATGGAGTATATGATTGTTCAGTTTTTCATCAACACTTCCTCGATACCTTATAAGAGCTCTGAACTTTCCATCTTTTTTCTCAGGCTTTTCGGTAATGATACGACCACTTTCATTATCTCCCCAGAGAGGAATCTCTTTCTCGCCACAAAATATTATTGATTCCATGATAGGTAGTATAGCAGCCCTATTTTCTTCTCGCTCCCTTTTCCTCTTATTGTCAAAATAGTAGCGACATCGTCAACTATACCTGGCATCATTTTTGAATAGTTATCAGCAGAAAATACTGCTGACGTATGCTAACTCCTCTTTGAGTGACCCTGAAACTTCTCCAATTCAACTTTCCTCTTTCGAAAAGGCAGGCCTCCCAATGAAGCACTCTACTGAGAGGCCACCTTTCCCTATACAATCAGATGCAAAATGAACACAATACTTACAATAAGCCCCATCCTTAACATTCAAATAAGAAAGCCACTCCTATTTTTGAAGCTGACTACGTTGACATTTTACATTTTTCCTCTGAAACTCAGTTGAAGGAAATTCGAATGATGTTTCTGGCATCAAAAGTTACTTAAATACTTTGTGTACATTCACCGTGGTTTTGGCAGGTACAGACCTCTGAAAAATGTGTTCAGAAATGGAACCTATGCCATTGTTGCACACAGATGTGGTTGTATTGTTTGTTAGTATCTTCGGTTTGTGTACGAGGTCTATGGGATGAAGTGCAAGGGAATTGCTGGCGTACTTCTTATTGCATAATGGAGCACTGATCAGGCTGAAGCTCAGCTAACTTTCTTGGCATGAAGAATTGTTGACTGAGGTAACAGCTGTTACTACTCGGAGTTCTTTCTTCATCTTCTGAATTGTGAAACAGGAAAAATAATTCATTAAGTTTTTATTTAAGACTTGAATGTGCATAATGTTACATCAAGCAATATTTTTCAGTGATCTGCAGATATTTTGTTTATTTTATTTATTAGTGTCTTAATATTGCACTAATAAGGAGGCAGCTAAAGAATTAATTAATTGTGCAGCAAATGAGCATTAAATGATGTGGAAATTTTAAACTCCAAGTGCTGTATTGTTTATGGTGTAGTTACAGAGAAACGCTGATATCGCTATACTGCACACATAGGTGCGTGTTATGCATTCTGCAGATCGGAATTCGGTCATGTGTGTTGACACGAGTCCTCCTAGCATCCGACGTCGGTAACGCAGACGATATTGGTGTCCCCCCTGACAGGTGGCAGGGGAAACTAAGATGGTTGAAGGCCTCCGCGACCCTAGCAGAAGCTGGTCGCCCACTCTAGCGGTCAACTGGAGAAGTGAAAATGTCGAGAGCATTAGTGTGTATTGCTCAAGCATCCCATCGATAGGGAACTGAGTTCGAGACTTGACACTCATGCTCTACCGTTCCACCTCAGTTTTCTCATATTCCTTCCGGTCTCCTTTCACCTGGTGAACTGATGGGGTCGTGTCTCATGCTCTATCGTTTCACCTCGATTTTCTCATATTCCTTCTGGCATCCTTTCACCTGACGACCTGACGGGGTCGCGTCTCATGCTCTACCATTCCACCTCGGTTTTTTAATATTCCTTCTGACATCCTTTCACCTGGCGTCTTAGCGGGAATGACGTGTCTCATGCTCAGCGCAGATTCGAACCAAGTACTCTGGCCTAGAGGTATCTCGCAAACTACTCATCACGGAAGAACACAGATGCTGGTGTCTATCGTGAACAATCTGCGAAGAGTGACGTGAAGTCTAACTACCTATTTTCTGAAGACCCCAATAACCTGGTTGATAAACTAAGGGTGTTGGTTCCATTTCACAGATGTGGACATATTTCTGTCGACGATGAGATAAATTCGATTATTGATGATCTCGAAGCTAAAGGCTTTATTTAATGTCTTATTATATATGCGTATGATTTGGTTATAAATATAAATTAATATAATATAAATAAATGTTTTTTTATCGACTAAGAAATGTACCTACTGCTATTTGTTTATAAATGACTGACAGGTTGCAAGTGAATGTCTTGCTTACAATACTTCCAACTCACTTCCTGATGAACAACAAACATTATCTTTACACCTTTTTCTATGTTTATTCAGACCATCACTGCAGGCGAACATTCAATGACTACTTTCATGTTGTTGCCATGTAGGGAGCAAATCGTCAGAGTCCCTTGCTGTTGACGATGGAGTAACAGATGGTAAGTTTTCAACCAATGATTCCATATTTATATTGTATCAACGAGGTAGATGTATACAGACGTAACGATCTGCTTTTATACACTGAAGAGCCAAAAAAAATTGGTACACCTGCCTAATATCGTGTAGGGTCCCAGCGAGCACGCAGAAGAGCCACAAGACGACGTGGCATAGACTCGACTAATGTCTGAAGGTATGCAGGAGGCAATTCACACCATGAATCCTGCAGGGCAGTCCACAAATCCATATGAGTGCGAGGCAGTGGAGATCTCTTCTGAACAGCATGTGGCAAGGCATCCCAGATATAATCAATAATGTGATATAGGTGGCCAATGGAAGTGTCTAAAGTCAGAAGAGTGTTCCTGGAGCCACTTGGTAGCAACTCTCGATGTGTGGGGTGTCGTATTGCCCTGCTGGATTTGTCCACGTCCGTTGGAATGCACAATGGACATGAATGGGTGCAGGTGATCAGGCAGGATGCTTACGTATTTGTCACCTGTCAGAGTCGTATCTAGACGTATCAGGGGTCCCATTTCACGCCAACTGCACACGCTCCAAACCATGACAGAGCCTCCACCAGCTTGAACAGTCCCCTGTTGACATGTAGGGTCCATGGATTCATGAGGATGTCTCCATGTCCGTACACATCCATCCGCCCGATACAATTGGAAATGAGACTCGTCAGACCAGGCAACGTATTTCCAGTCATCAACAGTCGAATGGCGGTGCTGGTGGGCCCAGGCGAGCCGTAAAGCTTTGTGTCGTGCAGTCAACAATGGTACACGAGTGGGCCTTCAGCTCCGCAAAACCCATATCAACGATGGTCCGTTGAATAGTTCGCACGCTGGCACTTGTTGATGCCCCAGCATTGAAATCTGCGCCAATTTGAAAAAGGGTTGCACGTCTGTCACATATAATGATTCTCGTCAGTCGTCGTTTGTCCCGTTCGTTCAAGATCTTTTTCCAGCCGCAGCGATGTCGAAGATTTGATGTTATACCGGATTCCCGATATTCACGGTACACTCGTGAAATGGTCGCACATGAAAATCCAAATTTTATCGCTACCTTGGAGATGCTATGTCCCATCTCTCGTGCGCCGACTATAACACCACGTTCAAACTCACTTAAATCTTGATAACCTGCCATTGTAGCAGCAATAACCGATCTAGCAACTTTGCCAGATGGTTGTGGTCTTATATAGGCGCTGCCTACCGCATCGGGTTACTCTGATTGGTTCCATACCTCTGTTATTTGCATATGCACACCTATACCAGTTGTTTTGGCTCTCCAGTGTATGATTATCACTGCACGAAGGAACGTGTTGACCATCTCAGGTTACCACAGCGTGCCCTGCTTGTTACCTACTTATTAATGAACTTATTAATGACCGACTGGCTGCAAGTATTTGAGATTAACATATATTGAGTACTGTCATGTGCGAAAATATTTTGTTGGAGATATAGTGCATTACGATTTTTGCATGATGAGCTCGATACTTAAATGTGTATATAAATAATACAGAATTTTTTTAAAAATTGCATTACATGAATTTTTATTTGTGAAATTATGGGAGACTCTATGGGATTTCAACATGCGATACCTTATTTTCAAGGATGATAGACTGTCTCCAGTGTCGTCAGGGTACACGAGTTATTTCCTATAAACAGCATGTAGCAGCGTAGTCTCTCTTGCGTGACTAATGGTTTGAATGTATGTTGTTTTGTATTTGCTTACAGTTCTAACACTACTAAGGCTATGTTTTCAAATATGTATGTATATATATTTAGTATTTAAAAACTGGATAAATTTATACCTTGTAATGTATAACTGAATTCCTCTCATAAAGGGAAAGTGTATGTGTGTGACCCTGGAGCCTGATGTAACTCTCTCTCTCGGCTAGTGTTCAGTGTCACCGCTCCACATATTTCCTGTTAGTTGAGAGCACGACGGTGGTCGGATCGGACGCGTTCCGCTGCTAGTGTAGTACTCTGATTTCAAACGAAATAAATTGTTAACTTGCACTGTATAACAGAATTTCTCTCGTAAAGGAAAGTACATGTGTGAGATGGCTGGTCTGGCTCACTAGGGTCTGACACAACTCTCTCTTGGCTTCGTGCTGGCCGTCGGCTGGCTGGGGAAGGACCTACATATTCTCATTGACAAACTGCGTACAGCACTCGATGTCTGTTTAATATGTAATTGTGCTGGTTGGTAAGTTCTTATAACTATTTTCCCTTTACATTTTTTAAAAAAATATCAATTTTCATCATTGTGTAGCAGTGATGTCTTTCTTGCGCGACTAATGGTTTGAATGTATGTTGTTTGGTAACAAGCAAAGGAAAACCGTCTTTACAAGTCGTATAATGCGTATCGCAATTGTATTGTATTCATTTTTGTGGTTGGTACTTGTGATCATTCGTTCTTTCTCATGTTGACGTGCACTCTAGCTTTTTACTAAACTTCTTGGTATGATATCAATACCAATATAACTATTATGGACTGTAGCACCATCGAGGTTTTTTTTATAGGTGCACCTAGGACATACTTGACACTTACGACCATTTTCATTGTCAGGGTGATGCCTATGTTTTGAATTTGGTTACTGTATCTTAAATGGTTCGGAAATTGTATGATGTTTCGCATGTACTTATGGTTCTGGTAATATATAAATTATATGTATTCAAATAAGTATACACATATATAAATATAGTATCTAAAACAATATAAATTGCTAGTTTCTACTGTATTACTGAATTCCACACGTAAAGGGAAGTGTATGTGTAACTAGGCTGGTCTGCCATGCTAGAGTGTGGCACGACTTTGGTTCGTACGGAAGTCATTTGCTATTCTGTTGTATTGGTCAGTGCAGTCTGGTATTTTTCGAGGTCAGGTGATGTTATCGGCCATTAAAAAATATAAAGTTTATTTATTATATCAGTTTTCAACAGCATGTAGCAGTGTTGACCTCTTATTGTTTCCCACACCCTTCGCGATGGTATTTTTTCGCCTAGCATAGCGTACCGAGCTCGATGCTTGTATGATTTCTTATGCATAGGACTGTTTCATATATTTTACACATACGATTTCATCGGTCCTCGCATTAGGCTGTCAGTGTTTATTTATATTAACACGTACATGTTTTAACACAACCCTTGGCTATGTATGACTTGTTAACATTGCAATTATATATGTTTTAATTTTTTCATTCTATGTCTGGTTTTTAAGAGTTACCCATGTTAGCGATGACTCGAGCTGCCGAACCATGTGTAGGACTGACAATGATTGTTTATATTATCATTTAAGTTTTTTTTACAGTTACTACGACTGTGTACATTATGCATGTATCACATTTGCGAGTACTAGGTGCGAA
This sequence comes from Clitarchus hookeri, assembly GCA_002778355.1. Lineage (NCBI taxonomy): Eukaryota > Metazoa > Arthropoda > Insecta > Phasmatodea > Phasmatidae > Clitarchus > Clitarchus hookeri. The sequence goes on along the minus strand of NQII01000530.1, from coordinate 678,263 downwards.
TCTGCGTTTATTCAGTTCCCAACTTCAAGTAGTTCTTATGTTCAGCAACATGTTTATACTTTTGCTTTGCAGATCGCAGTACTTCATCATCATTAGAATATGCATATTTCATATCTGCAGCAGTAGTCTTGGAGGTCACATATTCGTTCTCATTTTCTTTATTAGTTCTTCAGAGCACGTTTGTAGTTCACAGATTCTGACGATCTGTATAGCTCGCGTTCTTCATAGTAAATGTCTGCAACATTCGTATTTCCTACTTCACACAGTTTTGGAACACGATGCAGGCTCGGATAATGTTATGGGCGCTGGAACCACCGTTAGTTTACATGACGAATCAGTATGATGACCAGCCATTGCATTGTCTTGCGTCAATAAGTTCTATGCTTGCTGTCTTATGCCAAGTGAAGGTTTTGGTCCTTTACATGTACCAGTGTGTCTCTTTAGATTGTCACTTCTACCAAATGCTGCACCACACATATTATATGTTAGTATTCTGGAGGTCGGTTTCTTTTGACATTCGCTCTGTTCATGTTGTCGTGCATTGCAACTTTTACTGAAGGTCTTGTCACAGTAGCTGCATTGTTTTCCATGTAATTGTTGAAAAATTGCTGAAGTTTTGCATGTAAGTGTACAGGGCATTCTCGATTGCACATTCTCAATACTTTTTCATCATATTCAAGCATATGCAAACTTAAACACATGTACTACTATGCAGTGCTGACTCCTCCACGCTGCTGACTCCTCCGTGCTGCTGACTCCTCGCCTAACATGGCGTACCGTACTCGATGCTTGTATATTTTTTTAATGCATAGGACAGTTTCATATATTTTACACATATGATTTCACTGGCCCTCGCATTGGGTTGTTTGTGTTTATTTATATTAACACATGCGTGATATAATGTAACCCTTGGCTATGTATGACTTGTTAACATTGGAATTATATATGTATGGTTTTTAAGGGTTACCCATGTTAGTGATGACTCGAACTGCTGACCCTCGTGTAGAACTGACAATGATAGTTGATATTATCATATAAGTATTTTTTACAGTTACCACGACTATGCACATCGTGCATGTATCACATTTGTATATATCTGGCTTTTTGCATATCGCAGTTTGTTGTAAGTTAACCATGCTGAATTTTATTTACGAATACGTTCTAACATTTGTTTATCCAGCCTAGATGTTATTTGACGGTTAAGGGAGGCTAGCAGTCGCTAAGGGGAGGATCGAGTTGGTAGACACTTGCACTACCATGTGACAAGGTTGTTGGTGGTGGTAGTGATGTTAAGAATTTGGTTCCTGTACCTTAAATGGTTCGGAAATTACGACCAACTATGCTTATAAGTATGCATATGGCATAAGTAACCCTGCTATCTTTTTCGTTGATGGGGGCGATGCTTATGTTATGCATTTGGTGACTGTATCCTAAACGGATCGGAAATTACGGTCAGCTATGCTTATAAGTATGCGTAGGGCATAAATGACCCTGTGATAATTTTCATTGTCGAGGTTGATGCCTATGTTATGAATTTGGTGACTATCTTAAACGGTTGGAAAATTATGACCTGTGAATGACCCTAAAATCAAAAGTTCGAGAAAAATCGCAAAAATTCGGGAAAAAATAGTAAAAAATCAGCAAAAATTTCATTATTGATCACGACCACCATATTGGATTAACATGACATTGATGTTGACTGCATGTGACATTACACAGAAAACCCAAAAATATACAAACATATATATTCAAAAACCTTTAAATATTTAAAACAATTTAAACTTTGGAAAATTTTGAAAATTTTGATATTTTTTAAAATAATTACATGTAGGACGATTTGAGTTCGATACTCGTAGAGATACGGAGCACACCTCCTGCGGACATGGTGACCAGCAAACAACTGACCACAACTAATGTTTTTCATTGGCTATTTAGTCGGCTATCACCTCCCACCATCCACTCCCATTTTTATTATTTAATCTACCAATTACTCGCTTTTGTTCGACTCCCCATACATCCCTCTTCTCTACTTGCCAAAACCACTGTGGACTGTTCGGGCATTTGTCCACTAGAGAACACTGATAATTTTTTTTTCTGTATTGCCCAATAGAGTACGGTGATAACTCGTGTTACCAGCCTCGGCCAGCTAGAATGAATCCAAGCACCCATTTCCAAACCTGTCAGCTAGTGTGTACTACTTCCAACTTGTGCTAAATGGTGACGAGGCTTAAACTACCTCATGTTTGTTTCAACCCAGAGAGTGTAAAAATTAATATATTAAATTATTATCTCTTTTTTTTTAACTTATAGAGTATTTTTTGCATAGTAACTTTTTTACATAATAAATCTTTATATAAATAAGAATTTTTTTTCGATAATGCATTAAAAAATGAAAACATGCCATACTAAACAATATAACATTATTCGGGTAAATATGTTTATTACATCAATGTAATAAACCACATACACACATTGAAAATTATTTCTTAGACTTTGTTTTGTGTATTGCAAAGCCGTGTACCAGTCGTGATAAGTTCTTTATGAAACGATAATGTGAAATAGTCTTCTTTTTGTGCTTCATTAGCAAAACATCGATGTGTCCAGGTTTCTCATCCTTCCCCCTAGTATTCAGCGAGTGCACATTTACAGACACACTAGAGTTGTTGTTCTCAAAGACAGTAGTTTTCTGTAGAAGAATTAAAAATTCCAGTTCGGTAAAATCAAATATTTTTTCCACCTCACCATACTTTTTGTCTACTTGCATACGAAGTCTTAACAAATCCAGCCAACACTGACCACTATAAATATTAATTTTTTTCGTTGATATGGGGTTTGATTACAGCATGTTTATGTTCAATAAAGTCAGTAACTGTGAAGGTTCATCCCCTATATTGCTTGGAGGAAACCACTTGCAGGTTTTCATATGCACCCTTAGGCTATCATTCTGTGAAATAACCACCCCACACAGCTAATGCATGTACTTTACATGGTTGGGGTTCTTGGCACACCCATGATTGTCATGATGTCGGGCACTGCAGCTGTCAGCGAAGGTATTTACACAAAATCCACGCTTGTAACATTGCGATGGTTCAGCATAGTTGATTGACCATATGGTTGTCGCTGGAGCAGAGGTCGATGACCTAGGTGGTGACGCAGTTGTCACGGCCGAAGAACTGAATGGCACTTATGCAGACCCCATGACAAACACTATTGTTGTAATTTNTGTTCGTAATGTTCATGTGCAGGTTCGAATTTGTCAATGTTTCCATCATTGAATCATCATCACTTACTGTGCTAGGAGGCAATGACGTGATTAAACCATTACTCACTGCAGTAGTTACAAGTCCATCAGAACTTTGCTTAGATGGCAATACACTTTTTTGCTTAGCTATACGCCATAAGAGATGGTCTTATCTTATGTTTATGTTTCTTATCATGTTGGGCATTGCAGCTGTAAGCGAAGGTCTCACCATAGTATTTGCATCGAAGTCGTGACGATGCCATTGATAGTACCATACCACTTAAGAAGAAGTAGTGGCAGCACTACCATAGGCAATACACCCGAAGAGGTCGATGGCGCCGCTGGTACAATGCTTGAAGAAGTCGACAGCACTCTCGAAGGTACCATTAGCTCTGAGATATCCGAATACATCGCATACTCAGAATAAGACTTTTACTTAAAAGCAACGCTGCAGAAGCTAGACGAGGCTATCTATACCTATACTCTTCCATCGGCAAAGTGACAGTTCTGCAAGGTACCATTATTAATACAAATCCCATCACCCTCTTCCTTCATAACCTGAAGACTTATATATTCCCAAGACCATCTAAACGAATTCCAGCAGGTTTAAACCTGAATCAGCATTACACCCATAGCTTTATGGCTTAATTTAGTGTTTGTGTTCGAAATTTACATTTCTTTTAAATTGTGTAAATTATCCATACCCAAAGAAATGTTAAACAATATTGCTTTTATAAAATATACTTTGGTACAATAGTTATTATTTATGGGTAAAAAATAAAAGAAACACGAATATCTTTTACACGAAATTAATTAAACAGATAATGAAGGACACACAATCATTACAATATAAAATCAATCACAATTGTTTTAAACTGTCTTTTTGAATATAGTCCAAATAATATTTTTTATATGTGGATATTGAATTATGATTTTAGGCTATCACATTAAAATGCCGAGCAGTTCATGTGTGGTAGTATGCAGCAGCACTCTGCAAAGAGCCCCACAAATTGCAGGTTCTCTGCGAAGACCATCGACAGAAGCAGCAATACTTAACTCCGATTTACAATCCATTGCATTGCCACTACAGTGTAGACCTACCTTCTCTTTGATTGATAGCTCGATGACAGCAGCACTGACATCAGGCTCGTTAGCACCAGGTCCGTAGGTAGCAGGACTAGCAACGACAGCCCTGGGAAGATACCTTGCTGGGTGGAGGCGATATCGGCAAGTGGGTACATATTCTATTACAGAGCTGGATACATATCCATCGGAAGCCACATAATCATCGTTGATTATGGGACTGCTGACATGTACATAGCACCGACGATGCATTCTGCAATATCTGGCTATCTGGCTTGAGTCTTCAACAGTCCCGACTGGTGGCTACGAGTTCATAGTGAGATAATTCATGTGTGCACAAAAATACATAATGTCTTCGATGCTGGCAGGAAAATGTGTTACTGGACGCATGTGAAAGACAGCACACTTTTCCGGTTCGCAACAGGCGACAAGCAGCTGGCTCAATTCATACGACAAGGTAAAGTGCAAAAATCTCCAATACTGCATGCTGCTACTATCTAGAATTTCCGTGTTTATATGTAGATAGCTGATGTCCCAGTAGCTGTAGTTAATGGCAGAGTAACCAGGCATGGCATTCGCGTAAATCTTTGCAGAATGAAATCCATACATATTCGTCGGTTCTCTGGAGGCCAACTGATAATGGTAAAATGTTACTGTCTCTATATAAATGCACGAGAAGAATGGTTGATAGCCTCGGCTCGATTTGGGAGATTTCATACATAGTTTTAGAACGTCGTATCCTGGTCCAAGGATGAAGAGCACCACATGTGCAGCAGCTACATGTTCTTTAGTGCACAGGCCCAGTCAGGTTCTCATCTGTTGCAAACGTGATGATGCAGCTCACCATACAGTGTAACGAGTTTGCGAAGTGAAGGACATCCATACTCGGCATGCACGTCGATGATTTCCACTTAAAATTTACACAAATCTCTCAACCATTATTCTTCTCAGTTCCTGCAGTGTAAATCGGGGCCTTCGGGTATTGCAGCAACATATCATGGAGCATGTTTCTCACCTGATGGTACAAAATATGGTCTTCGTCCTACTACAATTAGTAGTAGTACTATGTAAGCCACGCATTCGTCTCCTTGCTCTTCCCGTCCAACAGTTTTTACAGGTAGTGTGGCCTGAAAGATCGCATTTGCGTCTTGCCATCGTCTTCATAAGACACGGTTATCTACTTGAGCACGAAACCATTTCCCCCCTGGAAATGATGCAAATTGAAATACATGTTGATTCTGACTATGCTCGAAGGCGACAAAACAGATCTTGTGTGTAAACAATTATATTTTAATATTCTCTGCGGTGGTCACGACAGGGTCTCAATGGTCTTGTCTCGGTAATTGTATGATACCAGCAAGCACATCTGGACAGGCCCTGCTGATAGGCTGCATTTAGAAGCCAGAGGGTGGAGATTATTCTCTAACATAGTACTGGAAGAAGAGTCAGCGAGGTGAAAATGATGCTCAAATGGTGCGAGAAACCTCTAAACGTATCACGCAGTTTCTCCGAAACAGCTAGTTAAAACAGTTTCATATTTTGGGAATTTATGTACAGATTTTTCCATGCCATCACGGACTAATTACTTTTTAAAAATAGTATAAAGCAATTTAATAAAAAATATTTACTAAACGTTTGCACAATATTCTGGAAAATTACAGCGTAAAAATTAACGTGTTTTTAAGTTTTTTGTTTGAAGAGATGGATGGAAAATGAAATCATGTGAAATGTAGGAAAAGGAAATAAATTTTATGTGAAGGTTGCGGAATTGTTGTAAGTGGCCTGGTTTTCACATAATCGGCTGATATGTTTAGAGAATTCTATGGTCAACATGAATTTTCAGGGATCGATTATAAACATTACATCAAAATCGATATATATCTTCAACACTAGGCCTATAGAAAGAAAGTAAATACTCGAAACCTTCTTTGTTTTTAAATTACCAGAGTAACAATTTTGTACAGTATTGCTATTAGTCGACGTGGGTTAGATTCTCTGCTGGGACATGAATTAAAAAAATTACTAAACAACTGGACAGAAGTTATTAGTAGTGTAGCATTAATGTAAGTTTGTAAGCATACATTTCGATAACTGCAGCAGTTTGTGTTGTTAAATGTAATGAGCAGAATGATTTAGATGAGTCTGGTGCAATGGGATGATGGGGTTTGCGCCAGGCGCCAGCCGGCATCATGCTCTGTCACTCTGGTCGGTGGGTGACCATCTTGGATATGGCTGACCTTGACCATGACCCATGACCTTGACCCTGTGTCCATGACATTAAAACAAAAAATTAAAAATGAATGTAGAAAAATTGTAAAATTCCTAAAAAGTTATAAAAAATATAAAAATGTATTAAAAAGATATTTTAAAATGTACATCTAGGAGGTCAGGGTTCGATGACAGGTGGAGCGAATAAGCTCTCGATATGACCGGCTCTTGCCAGGTCGACCAGTATCCATCTCGTCAGCCATGTTGTATGTCGGTGACCTAGACCTTTGACTTTAACCCCGGTAACCTTGCAGCCAAAAAATTCTAAAAAATCCCAAAAATATAAAAACTTTAAGAAATTTATCAAAAATTCTAAAAATGTATTAAAATGTATAAAAAATGTTAAAGAATTATTAAAAATTATTATTGAAAATGCAAATTTCCAGAGGCCCCACCACGACTGACCTTCGTCAATTTTTTATTGGATATGTAATTGGTCAATTACTCGTATTCGCTCGATCCCTTCCATGCCATGCCATTACTATTGTCCATTTATTTTTAGTATCATCCACTAGAGTGCACTGGTAACATGTTTCAATCCCCAGAGATATATTACTATCAACAAGAGTGCTATAGAACTGCACCGATTGGTGACGAGGTCATGTTAATCATCGTATTTAATTTTTTTGATTTAATCTTAATTTCAAGTATTTTTATTTAATATATTTTTTTATAGAAAGCATTTATTTTATAAAATAAATAAACCACAACATATTTTTCAACACAAAATTTAGTCAGTAAAATATTAAATGAGTAAACACATAAACAAAAGAGCATTAATTGCAATATTTGGTGTTCACAGTTTGATGCCAACATCGGCGACCCAGGAATTGTAGTTGGCTGGGAAACCCCACCCAACATTATGTCATTTCAGCAGATTCTCGACCAAATACACATCTGGAAACTTTGTAGGCGGGATCCCCTCGGCATAGAAACCTCCATGGATGGGAACATTATTCAGGTCCTCGAAAAAGTAGATCCTTGGAGCATAGTTGCATATACGTCGAACACGAAAGAGTTCGAGGCTCCAATTCGCTGTAAATCCTTTCTCGAAGATCCCTTTCTGTTTGAAGATGCGCACCATGTCTCCAACTTTCGCTTCAGGCTTGTGTGGGTCCCTCCTTTCACGTCAGTGTGAAATGTTCAAAGCAGGGATTCGTCTTTTATGTCATCGGGTTTCATGTGTGTGGTAGAGTGAACAGTATAATTGTACTCGCATACGAGCTTTGGGAGTATAGCCAATCAACCACCTGTAGTTGCCATTTGCCGCGAAATACGTCCATATCTTGCCCTTCCGAGTCCTGTTGAACCTATCGGCGATAGAAGTTTTCAGATGGCTGAATGTGGAATAATGATCTATGTTGTGTTTCTTCATCAGGGCCTTTAACTTTGCATTGTAGAATTATTTGACCTGGTCGGTTTGTAGATTAGTCGATATGCGTCCTTCATGTAGCACATCAGCCATGGCCTCGGTGACATCTTGGGCATTCTTCGACTTTACAAGCCTGACCCAGGTGAATTTGCTATATGCATCGATAACGCGGTCAACATTTATTTGTAGTCCTTGTTGACCCGAGAATACGATATCATCTCGACGAGGTAGGCTTTAAATTGGTCGTTCATCCCACATATCACGACCTTGCGGTGACAGTAGTTGCATCTCGTAGATGTGTGTAGTTCATTGGCGATTCCCAATCGACTCATTTTTTGTAGCTTCCTTACTTCAGTTCTTCAATGATTGAAATTATCTCGTTAGTGTGGGAGTAACTTTCAACCCTTTGCGAAGCGAGCAGTAGTCGTAGTCTATCGACCAGCTCGTTCAGGTCGTCCCAGAATACACAGTCAGTATTCTTGTCGTCGTTTATCTTCTTCAGACCTTCGCTGCTTTTCAATGCTATGCCATTTAAGAGGTCTGCAAGAATGTCGATATTTTTTTTCGTAATCTTCGTTATTATAATCACCTTTCTCAGGATTGTTATATTGGTAAAATGCATGCGTGAGTTCGAGCAACGTCTTGTATTCCAGCAGGTAAAAGTCTGTAAATTCTCTGGGGTCCTTGCGAAAAAGAAGTTTGTAAAGACTGGGGGTTCCACATGTCTTGTAATCGCCTACTTGGATGATCCCACCAAGTACCAAGGAACCATTTATAATTTATCATTATGCCTGTATATGTTGTATGTCGTATCATTATTGTGATATGTGTACGATCGTAGGTAGTGACGAACCAGAGCATTGGGTTAGAAGACTTTCTTCAGTACCTTTTTCTTGTGTGACAAATCCGCATCCGACCTATTGTCCCGATCTGTTTGTACATAATCATGTTTCCGTTTCTTCATAGGCTCAGCAGTACAGTAGATTTCGGTCTTCACGACTATGGGTGCTCCATCGCTTTCCCTGAGCACTTCGAGGCGACGAGTAAAGGGCTTAAAACTCTCTTAATTTATAAAGTCGTGTGAAATTTTGGCCCTCTTGGCGAGTAAATACTTCGAGCGAACAGACTGAATCGTCCGATGTAAGTAGCTAACAAAGTCTGACATCGCACTGAATAAAATTAGTTACTGTTGCTCTCTTTTATAGGTTTACTCGTGCATCTCGGTTCGTCAAAAGACTTTTGATCTTGCCCAGGAGTTCGCTGCAGGAATCCAATACGTCCCTGCTGTGGTTCTGAATATCCGTTTTCGCGGCAAGACAGGAAATCGAGGTAGCTAATGTATGACCTATGGAATATTTCAGCCCTTTCAGATTCTCTTCATTTTGTGCAGATGCCACATTCAATCTGTCGATAATTTGCCTTTAAACACTCGTTACGTGCTCGTCCATGGCTACCATATCGTGGACGATCTCGGTCTTCACACGTTCCATCTTCACCCCGAGCTCGGAAAGAAAGTTGTGAAAGAAAATGTTTGGTTAAGTCAACATACTGCGCAGTTCCGAGATTATGGCACTACCAGATTCAAGGACGAACTATTTAGTAGCAGCATCCTCGTATCGTTCGGGTTCATCAACATTTCGAATTATTCTTCTACCAGCATCGCAGGTTCAATCGTTTCTTGATACGAGACAACCTCCATCTTCATATTTGTCAAGATGCAGCTTGAGGCTACTTTGCCTGAATGTCGATATGCTGTAACTCATTCTCGATGGTCGACGATGAACTGATTGAATCCCTGACGGTATCTCCCATTATATAGGGGCAAGTCCTTAACGATCGTCAAAAATCCTTACTTGTCTTTCCAGCGCAAAGTACACAGACTCTTGAAATCTGATAGCATCGTGTCTGTATTTACATGATCTTCGTAAACATGCCGAAAATTCATATAGTCCATGCGAAACAACACCAACATGTTTGCATTGTCACGGAGCAGTTGTTTGGGTATGCACGAATAAGTCTGGCCAAGGTACACACATTCCACCTTTGCATGCTGTTCCATGATGAAGTACTCCTGGATAAACTTTTGCTTTTCGCAGGCAATGCCATCAAAGACAAATATCGAGTTTGGCAATGCTTCACTCGGTGGCACGACTGCATCATTATCGTTCCACAGCTTGCAGCACTCGTGCCAGTCTTTGATATTTAGTTTTCTGGAGCGATTTTGAATCTAGGCACACGTTCTCGAACTGAAGACCATTCTTTTCTTCCAGCAGGCTCAGTAGGACGCACATCTTACCACAATTTTATGGTCCAGCGATTATGCACTTCACTGTATTCGGAAATAGGCTTCCATGTCGTGATTCGTGGGAGATATTGTCATCTTCAGCATGAATGCATATGGGTAGAGTAACATCTTGTTTGCCTGCACTTGGGGTCCTCGGGTGCCTAATCGGAGCCACGAGTGGTATCGTTCGAGCCATCAACACAGCACCGAACGAACAGAAGCAGTAGTCCGAGGCCCAAAGACCTGAGCAGAAAAAATGGCTTAGCGACTTGTGTAAATTTGAAGTGGAATTTATCAATGTGCAGACCGAGTATGAATGTCCTTTGCTGCGAAAGCTGACGAAACTTTATGGCAATTCGCATCGTCATGTCTGTGACAGGTAAGAATCTGACTGGGCTTGCGCACTGAAAAACATGGAGTTACTGCGCAAATGGTGTGCTTCGTACTTGGACCAGGAATCGACTGCCTACGACTAGACACAAAGTCACCCAACTTTCTCGAAATGTGAGAGAATTTAGTTTTTCGTATGGTGGCACACCTGATCGACATCCGTATTATATATGCGGGAAAAATCAATGAGTTCGCTTATTAGAAGCCTAGAGGTCTGATAGTCATCATGACTTCATTCTGTCCTACGAAGATTTATTCAAGCATCAAGCCAGACTATAGTAGCATGGAGTATAGTTTCATCGCAGAAGATGGATATCTGCGCGCCTACACCGAGACCTGCGATGGTAGCAGCATGCAGCACTGGTGATTCACACATATTCCAATCGTCTATGAAGAAACGCAGTTTCAATTCGACTGTCCGGGAGCATCGGCCTGCGTCGTGTTCCACATGATGCCACAGATGCAGCTTCCCTGCACCGTGGACCAAATTATCGCCTCGGCACACACTCATGCTACCATCCACGTGCCAGACTGTGGCGTGGAATCGTTCCAGACGGGGAACGAACCATCGGTCTACTCCTTGCAACCTGGGTCCAAGAAGGATGCCACCAGCCAGATGACCAGACGCCACTGAGTGCATCGCCGATGTCAGGCACTCGTGTCAGTATCCATCACGGATGATTCTACCCCCGGTTCCAGAGATGAACCTGCACCCAGTCGTCGACGCCCAGCAATGTGTAGTCCCAAGGATGCTGATGCCGGTGCTGCTGCTGACAGACCTGTTGTCGATGAGCCGGGTGTTGGTCTAGCATCATAAAGTCACTGATCAAAGAGGAGTCAAGTCTATACTGCAATGATAATGTGATGGATGGTGAATCGGAGACAAGTATTGCTGTTACTACTTGTGTCGAAGGTTTTCGTAGTGACCCTTTGATTTGTGCGGCCCTTCATAGAGCACTGCCGCTTACCGCCAAACATGAATTGCTCAGCCTTCTATGAGATACCCAAAAATGATAATTAAATATCGGCAGATTAAAATAACATGTAATTTGGACTATGTCCGAAGTAGATTAATCAAGCATTTTTGCTGGCTATGTATATTTTATTATGCATACAATAATTTTTGCGGGAAAAAATATGTTGTGTTTTATTAATTTTATAAAACCCCCTGCTTCATATAAAATATTTCAAATAAAAATGCTTGCATTTAAGAATAAATAAAAAATTTTAAATATCACGATTTACATGACATCGTCACATTTCAGTATAGGTCGATAGCACTCTTGTCGATAGTAATATATATCTGGTGGTTCAAACTTGTTACTAGTGCACTTTAGTGGGCGATACTAAAAATAAATGGAAGCAGATATGGCATGACATGGAAGGGGTTGAGTGAACATGAGTTATTGACCTATTAAGTAACCAATAAAAAAATGTTGAGGGTCGTTCGTGGTAGGACTTCTGTAAATGTTTTTTTTTAATAATAATTTTTATAGAATTTTATAATACATTAAAAATACATTTTTGGAATTTTTAAATAAATGTTTTACAACTTTAATATTTTTTGGGATTTTAAAGAATTGGTTGGGTTCAAGGTCATCTGGGTTAAGGTCAAAGGTCAAGGTCACCGACTTCTAACATGGCTGACAAGATGGACACTGGTCGACCTGGTGAGGGTCGGTCATGTCAGGAGCTTAGACGATCCACATGTCATCGAATCCCGGACCTCCTACATGTATATCTTTAAATAATTTTTAGTTAAAAAAAAATTAAAAATTAAATTAATTTTTTTGGGGTTTTATAATTTTTCTGCACTTTCAATTTTTTTTGTTTCAAGGTCATTCAAGGTCATAGACACAGAGTCAAGGTCAAGGCCAGCCAGATCCAATATGGCTGCCGACCGACCAGATGACAGAGCATGATGTCAGCCGGCCGGCGCCTGGTGCCTACTCCTCCATCCCCTTGCGCCAGACTCATCTAAATCATTATATTGTAATATAATACATGCTTTATTTATTCTTTGATCTAATTTTTAACAAATAACTGTAACAGAATTTATATAAAAATTGTGACCGTAAGTCTACATATACAAATATAAACATATAATCTACAATAAGAGTTGAATTCTACAGGTAAAAAAGTAATTGAAATATTAAACTTTCATAACTGAATAATCTGAAACGACAACTTATCGCAACACAAAATAAATCTGTTTCATAAACATTAAAAAAAAANTTTCATAACTGAATAATCTGAAACGACAACTTATCGCAACACAAAATAAATCTGTTTCATAAACATTAAAAAAAAAACTCTATGGTTAAATGGAAAATGTTTACTCAGTTAATCGATATTCGTGTAGATTCATTTTACAAAGTNAAAAAAAAAACTCTATGGTTAAATGGAAAATGTTTACTCAGTTAATCGATATTCGTGTAGATTCATTTTACAAAGTAATTTGTAACTGTTACATATTTAAGAGCTTGTGTTGGTTTTATTTCCTCGATGTCGTCTGCTTACGTTTGTAATTATGTACATTATATAGCATATATAATTTTCTGAGCATGTGGATGNTTTCCTCGATGTCGTCTGCTTACGTTTGTAATTATGTACATTATATAGCATATATAATTTTCTGAGCATGTGGATGGAGGAGTAGTAGAAGTTCGGCCAGGGTTATGTTTTGTTTTTTAATTCGTAAATAATTTGAGAGATTTACATTGCCGGAGTTCAGAGGTATAAAACTGCTTACATGAAATACAGAATAGTAGTTAGAAATAGTTGTTTCAAACGCAGCTTCGTGAAAGGGACACAGGGACACCGAACCTTACCAAGCAAAATGTAAGCATTATGTGTTTGCATTGCACTGCTACGGCGGCTATCTTGGCAGCCAGTGCAGAAACCATTTTGTTTAAAAAAAATTCAAAACTTAATTTTTTCAAAAAATAATTTCAAAAAAATTTATTTTGAATTAATTTTTTTCAAAATTATTTTTTTTAAAAAGCTAAATGTATTTAACATTTCGAAATTCTTTTTAATATTTCAAAACTCATTTTAATATTTCAAATTTTTTTTAAATTTCAAAAAAAATTTTCTCAAACATTCCCTGGCAGCCATTTTGTTTTTTTTTGTTCCTACATAGCCTTAGGCTATGGCTCCCTGCGATGAATCCTCCCTTGCCATTAAATCGCCCGAGGCTACGAGCTGCTGGCATTGAAGGAACTATTCCTAAGTTCTTGATTATTATTATCAAATTGAAAATTTAATATTTCATTAACACGAGTATCTTCCACCGTAAAATATTTATCACAGGTTTGTATATATATTATTCATATGTAAATGAATACATGGCCTAGGGCTACAGGGTGTCGCGGTGAAGTGGTGGAAAGACAACCCACAGTTTCTTCCACCATAAAATATATTTTCTCAGGTTTACATAATGTATGAGAACAACACTATTTATTATTCATATGTAATTTTTTTTACTAAAAATTTTTGTAGTATCAATACATTTGATTTAATACATACATTTCAGTATCTTCCACCATAAAATATATTTCTCAGGTTTATATAATAATTATTCATATGAATTTATTAAACACTTTTGCAGTATCAATACATTTGATTTAATACACAAATTTCAGTATCGTCCACTGTAAAAATAATAATAATAAAAAATTATTCATTGATAGCACTAAATAATATTTTCTCAGGTATTATATAATGTAGGCGAAAGAAACGAATTCTTCATATGTAAAATTNGAACTATTCCTAAGTTCTTGATTATTATTATCAAATTGAAAATTTAATATTTCATTAACACGAGTATCTTCCACCGTAAAATATTTATCACAGGTTTGTATATATATTATTCATATGTAAATGAATACATGGCCTAGGGCTACAGGGTGTCGCGGTGAAGTGGTGGAAAGACAACCCACAGTTTCTTCCACCATAAAATATATTTTCTCAGGTTTACATAATGTATGAGAACAACACTATTTATTATTCATATGTAATTTTTTTTACTAAAAATTTTTGTAGTATCAATACATTTGATTTAATACATACATTTCGGTATCTTCCACCATAAAATATATTTCTCAGGTTTATATAATAATTATTCATATGAATTTATTAAACACTTTTGCAGTATCAATACATTTGATTTAATACACAAATTTCAGTATCGTCCACTGTAAAAATAATAATAAAAAATTATTCATTGATAGCACTAAATAATATTTTCTCAGGTATTATATAATGTAGGCGAAAGAAACGAATTCTTCATATGTAAAATTAATTTATTAAAACACTTTGGGATTATCAATACATTTGATTTAATACACACATTTTGTATGTAAAATGAATTTATTAAAACACTTTGGAAGTAGTAATACATTTCGATTTAATACCCAGTATCTTCCACCGTAAAATATATTTTCTCAGGTTTACATAATGTTTGAGAACAAAACTAATTATTATTCATATGTAAAATTAATTTATTAAACACTTTTGCAGTATCAATACATTTGATTTAATATACACATTTCAGTATCTTACACCGTAATTTTTTTTTTTCAGATTTATATAATAGATGAGAACAAATCTAATTGTTATTCATATGTAAAATGAATTTATTAAACACTTTGGAAGTATCAATACTTTTGTTTAATACACACATTTCATATGTAAAATGAATTTATTATACAGTATCAATACTTTGATTTAACATCGTTTTTTGGAACTTTGACTAATTTATCTTGCTGATATCACCATAATTTTTTTTTGATAGCAGATACATGATGGCGTACAAACATATTTTAAAAAGATAGGTGATAATATACTTGGAACATACACACGCGCATCACTTACCTTCACTTACCAGTTGCTGCTTCGTCCTCCCGCTTACGATATGCATGACATAACCATGCAGACGGACCCCCGGACTTGGAACCGGGCTGTCCACTATTCCTACGACACTATCAATACATATATATAAATATATATATATATATATTGGTAACGTCACAGGTATAGTGAACAGGTGGGTTGCGAAGCAGCAGGAGGACGACAAATAAAGCGAATGCTTCAGCAATGGGAAAACAGGATATAAAAAAATACGGATGGGCACTACAGTGTGGTACCAACGACAAGGTGTGTGATGCCAACACACAGTGCGATGGCGGTATGAAAAAAACAAGAGAGAGAGAATAGCCAAATGTACGTTGAAATGACTATTACATATGCTGTAGTATGGTTGGAAACCACACACAAACATGACAAATCATATAAAGTAGAATGCTATAATCTAGCATACGATACAGAGAGGGGAACAACGCACATACGCTTGACAAGCAGTTGCCGACGATGACTCTAGCAATATCTACACACACATGTGTGACATGAAGTTGAATAACCAGTTAGGGACAGTGAGTGTATGATTGAAACACACGCACAAAACGGATAGCAGATACATAACAACAGGACAGCAGCGTGAGCTACAGAATACTTGCAAATGTACAAATTCATGTCGAGCTGAAACTGTGCACCCATATGTAACATTAGCAGGAAATATATATGGCATGTGGGAAAAAAAGGGGATGCATTATTGGTATACCTGGCAAGACTACTACTACTTGCATGTGCTCCAGTATACCTCAGGGAAAAAAACATGTACAGGATGTGCTGGTAACATGCCTGGCAAGTAAGATGAACACTTGTATGTGCTGCAGCGTGTTACCACCCAGTATACCTGGCAAGCAGAAGATTGCAACTCTTGCATTAGCTACAGTACACAGCGCGGGCCAATATTAGTATGCCTGGCAAGCCATCCGGTCTTGCAAGGGCTCCAGTATACTGCAGGAAATAAAAAACTGATAATTTACCTGACAATGTTAGGGGCTTGCCTCTTGAACGAGCTATAGTAGACTATCAGTCAGCATAACTGACAAGACTACAACACACTTGCATGCGCTACAGCATGCTTATCGAGACATATAAATATGGTTACCAAAACCCTCGACAATGTACGTGACAAGCGGAATACGAAGAAGCTTGTACGTGCTCCAGTACATGCCAGGAGAAAAGCACTCTCTCGGGCGACATACATTACTATGTAGGCCTGACCCAGAGCTGTTTTCTTATTAGGTCTGATAACCATAGGGGACGGTATGTATGGCATCATCCAGGACTTTTCTTTTGTCGTCCATCCATGAAAGAGCCAGTTTGTTCGGTCGGTGTAAACTTAGTGGTGGTATGACCTAATATTAGCGACCTGCACTTGCATGCAGCGCTGGGCCAAAAGGATGCACCGATAATCGTCAAACATTATCGTGTTTTCAACTACGCACCTCTGTATCCCCTTCGCGTGTTTCACTACCGTATACAGACAGCGGTACGCATACAATTTCACCCTCAATCCGACAAACTCAACCATATTGTTACCCACACACTCATCCTTAAACTTCCCAATTACTTTAAAATTGGTAGGCGAGTAACACAGATGAGTGGTCGGGTAGCCACTGGTGTCAAACTCTGACATGAGCCCCGGGTCTGAGGCGAGTTCACTGTAAAAGTCAGGGCAGGCGATCTCCATTACTAGGCTGTTAGTATCCATGTAAATGATGTTCACACTGCCCCATACCGCGCTCGCATTACGTCGTAGTAAAATCGATGCATGAGTGTTTTTGTCAGGTCAAGTAAGGAAAATTCAGCATAATATGGGCTTGTAAAACGTTACGCTCTCTTGGCGTAATTTTACCAGGGACAATGTCTCATTGTATATAGTCCTGCATTTAAATGCAGGTTTTGCGGTGAACTTCTTCGCCCGAACTTCTTTACACACGAGTTCCATACGCTGTTGTTTGCGCTTATTCTCCATAAGTTTGCCGTACATTGCGTTATTCATTAACTTGTAAAAGTCCTTCTCGAAGGCGTTCGTGGCCGCCTGACGTTTCGCTGTATTCTAGTCTATATAAGACTTTAGCCACGCCTTCTGCTGGAATTGAAAGACCTGGTGAACAGCCTTCAGCCATAACCCATGATCCAATGCTTGCTTCAAACTAACGTAATGCACAATATAATGTAGCTTGCTCTCCAGGGTCGTCATGAGTTTCGTTTGTTTGGACCCCGGGGACACTTGTTCACGGGCAAGAATGGAAGATCCATATGCTCTTCATGAAGAGCGCTAGGGTACTCTATGTCTACCTCCAGTATGTAGCGTCATCTCCGTCGTCCGGCATGCTCATTACATCGATGTTCGTGCCGGTCCATTCAAAACCACTGTATGGCAGCGGCAGGGACATTGCCCACCCGTATAAGTTATTGGCGTCTACATACTGCAGGTAGGTAGATGGCTTGCCGGCATCGTACGTGTCTAGTACAGTATGTGCCTATTGTAGGCAACAGCATGACCCTTAATACATTGAGTCACAGCTCCCCGGATACCACCCTCAATAAACAGGTGGATATCATAGTCTGACAGCAACTCTAATTCCACCTGCGTCTTGCGCAGCATTACATCAAACGAGAACATGGGAGCACTAACATAGTGCACACAGTCGAGACTGTATGTGCGTGGACAGAAATTGCCCCCGGAAATTGCCCCCGGAAATTCTCGAAGACGTCGCACAGAATCAACATGTCCGTCTTCAGGTAAAGCTCTGAATAGTCCTAGAGGGTACGACAGCCGAACACATCCCAGATGGTTTGTGCGTGCTGGTAGTCCTAGGCACTGACGTTCCCCCAGTAAGCCTATTATAGAATGACTCTATAGCAGGTAACCGTGGCTCGGCGAGCTTCTCCCACGAGTTAACATAATCGTAGGGGAAGACGCCTTTCCGGGTAACCAGCTTGAGCTCGTGCTCTACCATGAAGAAGCGAGATGTGTGGAATTCGCCGGACGGCAGATTCTCAGTGAGTGTTGCCAGGCTGGCAGACATTAACCTATATGTATCGATGAACTGTATTGTGAACTTGTCGCCCAAACTATTACTGAAGGTGATATGTTTTTCCTTGGTATGCAGAATAATAAATATGTCCTGGGAATCGTAGCAAAACTGCTTAATTATAAAATTGGCATCATATGTTAAGTTATGGAAGAGTATCGGCAGTCTCTGGGGTCGACGACGAAGCTTGTTGCAGTTATTACATGACACCCCAATAAAACTGCCCGTAAAATTATCATGGTCATGCACCTTTTGGTTGTTGAAGGTGAACATGCCAGAACAGTGGCAGCAGGTAGTGACTAGAGTATAGCCAGCCTGTTCTGCATGCATTAGTGCTCACATAGGTTCAGAATGACTATATATGTCTTTAACCAGGAGACCTATCCTAACCACCTCTTTCATGAAGTGTTTCGATGCACCTTCGCCCGTGTAAACAGTTACACCCGGGGTAGGCTGGTTGTCTTATAGGCGGAAATAATTGAATGATAAACTTTAATGTATATGCTATAACTAAAGGGCTCATGTTTTTGGTACCTATAAGTGCAGGACGCGTCCAGGTTCGGCTGACACATTTGCACAGGCACCAGTATTGCCTCAAAGTCTGCATATACTACAATGGGTACCTTGTTGCCATTCTGGTAATTCTTGAACTTGAGCACAGGCGGCTTGCCGTTCCTGTCCAGCTGTGGCATGTCGGCGCGAACAGCCGTATGGTCATTACAATACCTCCTGTGCTCAGCCAGAGTTTCGGCACCTGTCAGCCCTGCCACATGTGCTTGATTATCAAATGTCTTGAAACAACATTTACAGATATCTACATAATCAGCGTGTGTTGTCACCTGGGAGCGTACCAGTCGCGAGAAATTCGACACGTAACAATGATGCGAGTTCTGGTCCTCTGCTGTGGTGAGCAGCAGCAAATCAAAGTTCTGGGCCAGTTCCATATCTGTCACCCGTATCGGCACTACTTTCGTATTCTCATCGAGTGTGTATACGTTCACGCTGACCCCCGGATTCGCTCTCTCAAATGTGGCTATTTGACGCAGAGGGGTGGAAAACTATAGTGGAAAAATCGAAGAGCGTCTCCAGCCT
This sequence comes from Clitarchus hookeri, assembly GCA_002778355.1. Lineage (NCBI taxonomy): Eukaryota > Metazoa > Arthropoda > Insecta > Phasmatodea > Phasmatidae > Clitarchus > Clitarchus hookeri. Next base: position 658,584 of record NQII01000530.1, on the reverse strand, counting down.
GGTGTATCGCTGGTTGATGCTCTGTGGGTCCGTCCCTTCTACAAAACATGCTAGTATCGCTCATTTAATGCACTGCAGGTCAGTGTTGTGGGGGGTTTATAACTGCCTTTTTCGCAACTAAACCTGCAAGCAAAGGGATATACAAGGAGACTCTAAGAGGGTCGAGCTTTTTTACATGTAACTGGACTTGTTTCACAGCAGTGAGAGTCCAGCTACTACCCTTCCCCATATAGTCAGTCTCGTCCAGGCAGATCTTGGCAATGGCAGCCAACACAGCCGCCTCTATGTCGGCTATGTTAAAGAGAGGCATATGCATTGTCTTAAATGCATGACGATTCTCCTCGTCCTTCTGCAGCTCTGGTTTACGATATACACACTCGAGAAATATATTAAATTTGACCACCCCCCTGTGTTTCGAGTTCCTTCTCTAGCTGGTAAATTATATTAGCTTTCATTGCCTCGACGTAGTCAAAAATGTCTATGATTTCCCTTGAGGTATTCTCGGCAACATACGTTTTCGTTACGACCTGGAACGCGCGCTCAACCTCCACAAACCCATACCAGTTGCTCTCGCCAGCCCCAGTGGCAGTGAAGACTTGATGAGAGCTACCCTCACTCGCAAGAGCCGGAATGTTATGGGAGGGCCCAGGCTGCAGGCTTGCCACTCTCGCTCGCTTCGCCGGCCGGGAGGTTGTTGTGGCAGCACCAGAACACTTTGTGCTATGCCCATGGAGCCTATCGGTCCTGGTAAACTGCCGGCCGCAGTTCCCACATGCCCCTGATGGAACAATAGGGTTCGCCCAACTAATACGTTCATGGTGCTGGGCATCACAAGAGTGCCCGAAGCCTTATTACAGAATGCATAGTTGAGCGAAGCGACTTGCCTGATCAGTCCTGTACCTGTTAGACTATGTTCGGCAAGCTTGTCTGTGCGGTTGAAGGGGCGACTGCGCCTATCACAGAGATGTTGGGCCAGCTGCCGGAATGGATTTAGAGAGCAATTGAGCTCGTGACGCAATCCATTCCGGCAGTCTGTAAACACACAGTCGCAAAAACCACACTGTAGTGTGGGTCTGCATATAATGGGAACGGTAGAGGCGTTAGGCAATGCTGCTGAGGGTGGTGACAATGCTGGTGAACTAGACAACGAATTCATTGCAGTAGTATATATATATAATATATATAAATTCAGGTATGTGGCAGGCAGCCCAGACCAGGATATATCCTATGAGAAACAAAAGGTTCTAGGATAGTTCTTAAATATACATAGTCCTAAAATAATATATCAAAACTATAGCTAATCAACATGTGAGTTCACTGGGCCTCGAACCCAGGAGAGACATGCGTACATACATAGTGAATGAGATGTAACAAGTTCCCCAGGACTTCGAACCTGGGATATACATGTGTATACATCATAGCGCATGCTTCGGGCTTTGTATGGTAACAGTGGAGAGTATCCGCATGAAAACCAAAGACAATATTAAGTGGTCTGTGTGACTAGCTGTAAGGACCAGCCGGCACACAGCAACATGTTAGAAACGATACAAGTTGTAAATACCTATACGCCAACACAAACACACAGCGTACAGAAAAGCCTTAGGTGAACATGTGTAGTGGAGAACCTACAGTAACGTGAAACCGAGGAGACTCACCTCAGGACAACACATGCGCGGCGAGTAGAGAGAAATATAGTAAACAATTAACGACTGCTGGGAAGCGGGTGTGTTTGTGATAGTTCACGAACACACACACCATAATGTATTAACTATACGTCAATTTATTTTATAGCCGGACAATGTAAGACGAACTATACTATGTTTAATACTGAACGTCTCCACACATACAAACCCCTATAATATATACTACTCACCAACAGGACGATGCAGACGAAACGCACTTACCTCTAAAGAGGAGATATTTTGTAGAGTATCAGGCGCTGATGTCAGCCTGATGCCGTGGCGAACACCGGACATGTGCAGCGAAAGTACACAGAGCATGGTCAGCGCGCACGGCAGGTAATATAGCTGAAATTGTGACGAGCCCCTGAACATGTAACACGAAGCGAGGAGCTCAGAGGTCCATACACGATTGAGCATATTAGACATTTAGGAGAGGTATATATACTCATTCCCTAAAGGAGCGTAATATGGAGAGAGATTTAGGACGATAACAACAAGTGTTATCTGACAGCATCCAGAACGGCAATATGAGAGACGGTAACAACAAGTGTTATCTGACAGCGTCCAGAACGGCTGTATGAGAGACGGTCCCTGGCTAAATTCAAACATATCTCTCTTCCCCAGCCCAGTTACTATTCAAATATATATCTCGCCATATGGAATTTTACCTGCTGTATCTAATTTACACATTGAACAACTAAAGCATGTTTGCCTACTTTGATTTATACATCATAGTTATATGTTAAAACTGTAACATAATTAAATATGAAATACCATATTGAATTTTACCTACTGTATATAATTTACACATGAACAACTAAAGCATGTAAGCGTACTTGTGATTTATACTCCATCATAGTTATATGTTAAAACTGTAGCACATTTAAATATGAAATACCGTATTTTCTTTAATATGCAAGTAGCATCTTTGTGCTCATCATCCAACAGAATTAAGAACACAGTAAGTTTCAGAACACATATAGATATTAACATATATATTATACATTGTTTTTGATTAACAACTACATACTGTATTATACACATATACTCTCTCATAAGATATATGTTATATGTCATTGTTATATGTTAAAACTGTAGCATAATTAAATATGAAATACCATATTTTCTTTAATATGCAAGTAACGTCAACCTCCAATATAAATATATATATCTTCATATTGAATTGTCCATACTCTATCTAATTTACACATGAACAACTAAAGCATGTTTGTGTACTTGTGATTTATACGCCATAGTAGTTATATGTTAAAACTGTAACATAATTAAATATAAAGTAACATATTTTCTTCATCTGATATGAGTTGGACGTAACGTGTAGGCGGTCGGATGCGCAACTCATCATCTAAAGTACATGTTATACATTTGCCGTATGCTGTCTCGGTTCGACGAAAATGTGATGCGATGTACAACTTGCCGATGACTAGTTCTAACAGCAGCTTATATGGTACGGTCCCGTTCGGCTTGGCGATTAGACATTCCATGATTACCAGAGGATCAGTACTATAGTTCTCCTCCTCGCCGGCTAAGCTATTTATAATTGCCGGAGGTGTTTTTAAAAAACTTTGACCTTCGGTATAGTTCAACAGGTGCCATGTCTTTATCAACAACAAATTAAGGCAAGGGCACACAAGGTTACGTCTACATGCGTCACATGCGTGTTTTAGATGTTTTTTATATTTCTCTCACAACCTTCTAAACGACGGACACTCACACTCAGTTTGTAGATCACAGAGTTTTATTTTAGTGGCACAATAATTGCTCAATTGTCGCTTCTGCTCCGGCCTGGCTACAAAGACTGTACCATTGTCGTTTAACGCAGAGACAAGTACATTGTGTGCTTTCTCGTATTCTACATCACCCTCACACCAATTGAGACCATGATAGAATTTTTCCAGCCATATATTAGTTACTTTGCTTTTCACGTCCAGCTCATGCCATGGGCACGACGGTCGGAATATACATGTCGCTATGCGACCATCAACATACGCAATAAAAATACATTTAATAACAAAACCCTGCTGTGAGACGCAACCATGAATGTTCACATACAATATGACGGTTGGAGAGAGAATGGGCTATAGTTGTAACTTATGTTAGTATTTTAACTACTCTGTCGCGCACATTATAAATGACTAGTCTGTCATGAAATATTAAGGCGTAGGCCTGGGTGAAGATCGGGAAATTCTCTGTGGCAGTTATTTCAATCCTGTAGTCTACAACCCCGGATTTTAAGCGATCGACTTGTTTGCTAACATCAAACACTAGTAGGGGCGCCGTGTCCATGAACTTGTTCAGTTCTAGAGTGGGGGCTTGTGTTTGACCATAGTACGAGCATTGAAAGTCTGCGTACATTTGATATGGTACCATATACGCACCGTTTGTGAAATCGATATTTGAATCTCCATATGGGTAGGCCTCGGAGTTTAAGAAAATGTTAACGTTCTTAATATTTACGTGATCGAATTTAGAACAGTCCTTATTGATTGCTTTCTGTTTACCTGCCTAAAACGCTACAATTATATATCTTGTGTTCTCACTTGAGAAACTAGTTTTCACGTACCAATTTACGCTTACAGAGCTCGGCACGCTAGGATACATTTATAAACTCTAAGTACGAAATGCTATATCTACATTCCTTCCTTTTTCTGCATATGTCAAAAATTTTACACGTTCCGACATGTTCACTTGTACGTGTGGTATTAACCAGTCAATAGAAAGTATTGCAATGTAGCTCCTTCTGGGACCTCCCCAGCATCCTGGAGTGTATTCGTTTGAGTGTTGGCCATTTGCATAACAATCTCCTGCTTGGAATTAATCATGTAGCCTTCCGCGAACCCTAACAGCGTGGCTAGGGGAATGCACACTTCAAATTTACCATTGGCATAGACAGGAACCTTAAAGTCTTCTTCGAATCCCAAGCCAGCTATTTTGGTGGCCGGCAGTTGGTTATGCGTTAATGAAAGGTAATTCTTTATGCTTGCCGTGATTCCAACATCACAAGTTGCATCTATTTCGCACTCGTTCAATTCATAGGAGATTCTATTAATCATATGAAGTATACCATTTCTAATGATTTTAGTCGTTGCTGGCAGAGCATTATCCGCCCTTGTCAGCATTCCCCGGAAGCGCAAATAAGAATTACATGGTGCTGTGTAAATATCTTGGTTTTGCACAGGAATCCGTACCTCGGACTAGGCTATGTACGGGCCTGGGAGATAGGGCGAGTAAGTGTGGATTTCCACCTTTGCTATTGCATCTTCGTAACCTACCAGCTCCCCGACGTTTAAGATTTCCATGTCCATACTTACTCTTAATCGTTAATCCTAATCTTGTAAGGAAATGAGCATCTTCAGATGTTAGCAGACTGCGTGCCTGCCTCGTACTGACTTTAGGTGTGACGTGATAAGTTCCTTTTATTGCTTTCTCATGCTTAATTTTCAGTCCCATCTTTCCGCAAATGCAAACACACTGTTATTTCCTCACCTCGAAAATTAATCAAACGACTTTCTTGGTATACTATGGAAACTATTACTTCCTTTACATTCTGTCGTGACTGGCGCATATATAGCAGTTGTTGGGACGCTCACTAGTTTAAATACCGGTGGGACATTTGCAGAGAATTCATGTAATGTCTGGCTTGGTTTACCATTGATATACAATCTGCAAACTAAATTACAATTTATTCTTACAGGTAGAGTAGATTCGTGAGTTTTATTTGCCTCGTATTTAACGTTTTCAAAAACCAACATTACTGCGAGAGTATCGTTTTGTGTAAAGTCTACCTGTGCTGTACAATGAATCTCGCTGTGCAGAGAAATAGAATTTCCTCGTAACACTAAGGTAACATCTGGTCCCAGCTCTCGTTTCAGATATCGCCGATATCCTCAATCTCATACGAACCAGTGGGAATACAAAGCTCAGCTTTCTTACTGTCTTCCTTCACATATCGGAAAATGCAATTACATTCATCGATGTTTGGTACTGAAAAATATGTTTGAAAATCTATCACTGCTACAGACCACACACCCGCCAGGCTTAGCGGTGGAAAATTCATGGACCGTAATTCCGAGGTATTACCTGTCACTATCAGAGTAAGCGACATGACTGATACCTTAGTGATATTGCGTAGACGTTAAGTAACAAGGAAGCGCAAGCATAAGTGACCACAGTTCCAGTCCTGCGGATGCTGTTCTGTCTCGTGGTTAAAATAAACTCTAGCACTTTTAAAATATTTTTTCAGTTCAGGCAGGGCCTTTAAGTTACCATCGCTATCATAATATTGTCCTGTGTTCCCATTCTTTTTATACACTGCCCAGTGAGTCCCAGGCCTGGAACTTGTATCTATATTTACTATCCCACATTCAACTTGTTTCGAGTGTCGTGGTAATCTGTCACGCATGAACATGCCTCGGAAATTACGTATTTTTAATTTTTGTGAACTTTGTCTTTCATCGCCGACATGCGCGTTTCGAGCCCCCACTATGGTACAGATGCAAGTACAGTCGATTGCCGTTTTTTTTATGCTGGCAAGAGTTTCCATATTTTTATTATGACGTAGTGTTTCCATTAATTGTCTATTCTCATCCTTAGCAGTGTTCACAGATTGCGCGATTCTGCTCACTCTGCCAATTAGACTTCCTAATACCCCTAACACCGGTAAAATGAAAGGTAAAATCCCTCCACACTTGCCTTTTCGCCCCTACCTGCGAGTACGTTTCTTTCTTCCAAACTTGATTTCCATCCCTCTTTTAACTTTGGACTTCATTACTTTGAAAACACCCCAAGCAGCCAAGCGTTCCCCGAGCTTAGAGTTGGCTGAACCGACTATTGCTTTGGCTATATTCGCAAGAACATTGTCTGCAGTGTGTCGGTCTTTCAAGTTATTACTCATGGCGTACGCGATGTCGTGTTCCTTGCAAGTGCTGTCTAGAGTATTAATAGCTATGTCGCCACGTTGTAGCCTTCGAGCCAGACGCGTACCGGGCCCGCAAAATTTGTATCCTGGTATATGAGCTTCAAATGGGAGATTATTTATTAATGTATTTACAAGACCGGTTCCTTTCTTGACGGTCTTATCCATGCAGCACATAGCATGAAACTGACTATTAAAGTGTATAGTGTAAGTGTTTTAAAAGTTTTGTGAATGGAGCTTGCTTCAAACGTGGACCATCACTGTATGGTGCAGGACTTCTTACAATAAGGTGCTATGGCATTGTCTGGCTGGTTGACAATATTTTCCCCTCCCACCTCGTGCTCGACGACGACCTCGCTTCACTAATAGATTGTTGTTTTTCCTCCCGCCTAGAGTGGCAGCCATTTCTGTTTTGCTCTTCTTCCCCCTGTCCCACATCTCCTTCCCCTGATACGGCATGCACAGACCACTTAGCGCTGTTTACGACCCGCTCATCCTTCCCCTGCTCCCAGATCCTTCGCCGATACAGCATGTGCTTACCAATTAGCGCTGTTTACGTCCTGCTCCCATGCGAAGGCCGTTGTGTGTTTTGTCATCCACTCTGGCACGCGCTAGCCTCAAAAGTATTTTTTCAGACAGGTCGCCTAGCGCTTGCTCACTTCTGTATTTTTTTATAACATTATGTGCAAAAACAAAAAATAAAAATTTACTAAGTTCTCATTTGAGAACCCAACTACAGTAGTGTGAATGAAATCCTAACCACTTGACAAATGCCTGGTTATCCTTAGTGCGTAAAACTTTCTTGACCAAGTGTCGGGATATTTTGTTTGCATTATTTCCTGCTCGTTAAAAGAACCTCTCAACTGCTCCCCATTCAAATCTGCAAGTTCATAGGTCCGTGGTTTGTAATGGCGAATCTTGGCAACCCGAAATACATCTACAGACCAATTAGACGTGTTTCCCTTAGAGAACAGATTTTTAAGGTGTGAAGTATGCACATAATCACCCACCTTCATCTTCGCCTTCCCCCTATCTTATCGTTTTTAAACACCGTATCCAGGAAAGAATAATCTTTAACGTCCACTGGATGCATACAAATTGTCCTGTGTATTATATTATTGTAATTGACAATTAGATGAGGTAGAATATCCAGCCAAGCATAACTTCCTCATGCCGGGAATTCACGCCACATACCATTTTTTAGAGTCCTGTTAAACTGTTCCACTATAAAAGCTTTTTTGTCACTAAATGTACTGTATTGGTTAGTGTTATTCTGTTTCATTATTTAATGGAAAGTCTTATTGTAGAATTACTTGCCTAAGTTTGTTTGAATATTTCTCGGCAACCCTTGTCGTTTAAAACCATTTTCATAGCCCTGGCAACATCATTTCCCGTCTTATGCCTGACGGGGACGGCCGATGCGTATTTGCTAAAACAATTAATTACTGTTAGCATACCCTTATTAAAAGAAGCACAAGGAATCATTTCCACCAGATCAGCCTGATACAAATTGTTAAGTCCGAATATAAGTACCTTCTTTCTCCGGAAATTTCTTTGTGCTGGTCGGTGCAGTTCAGCTGCGATCGCTGTACGAGACATTTTCAGTACACATATCCACCTTCACGTAATTCTTCCACGATGTTTATGATCTCATTGGTGTGTGAATTATTTCCAGCCTGTTGGATGCAATGAGTAGACGTAAGCGCGCCACTAACTCGTTTACATCGTCCCAGTAAACGTACTCGAGCTGACTGCTATCGACAAGCTTTGAACCCAGTCCCGAGCCGCTAGATATTCCAACGTCCCGAAAAAGCTCTGTTACAATGTCGAATTTCGGGTGTAACTCATCTTTATATGTGTTGCGAGTCGCATCATTATCTGTTAAATGCACATTGGTGATAGAAAGCAATTTTTTGTATTGTTTAAGAGCTTCTCGCGTGTATTCACCAGGTCTGCGTTTAAATAGTAGTTCGCAGAGGCCCGGAGACGCATGTATTACTTCATTGTCAATCTGCATATTATCATAAGGTAGAAAAATATTTGCTCATTACCCAAATACCATTTTTTTTCCTCCTGTAAACACCGTAAATCCCGTCATTAAAACGAGCCGTATAAGAAGAGGGATAATTACGGACAGTGGTAGAGTGTGAACCCACCTTTGTACATTTCCATTCGGCCAACGATACATCGTCCTCTGAACGTTCAACGTCCTGGTCAGTCTTCACATCAGCGACAGGGGGAATAGACTGTTTATTTAGTGCATCTAGTCGGGATGTGATTGGCTGTAAAGCTTGATCCAGCCCAGCATCCCACTCCATATGTGCTCGTTTCACCTGTAAGTACTTATCATGCACACTTGCAATGACACGATGTAAATCCTCCATGTCTGCAGACATTATACTAAGTGTCATAAGTGAAATGTATGTACTTTATATATTAGACAATGGCTCTATGCGCAATCAGATTGACTATTTTATCCTCCAATGTATTGAGTTGTTTGAGAACAGCAGTACGCATGTGCTCGCAATGCATCCATTTTTCATCGTCAGTGCGCAAATCATTTAAATAACGAACAATACGGTGGCGCATAAGTTCCTCAATATCCTACAGTCCCGCACTCAAAGTTCTGTTACAGCTATCCAGTTCTTCGAGCATATTTGTCATAAGTTTAGTAGTCATGACTTCGAATATTGCGCTGAGTTTGGTTTGTAAGCTACCTATGCTCTCCAACTGCATACGTATTGTGTTTAGCACCTACACTTTTGCCGGACGTATTAAGTTGCTCATGTAGTTTAGTGGAGAGTCTTGCAAACCCCTTACCAACGGTCTGTTCGAGCTTTGTTTTAACTGTAGTGAGCTTGGCGTCCACAGCAGTCAGCTTGCCTGCACTCTCGTTCCGTTCACTACACGCAAATTATCTCTCAATGTTGCAGCGTGGGTCATAAGACACCTATAATCGACCCGTTCGCCCAAATATACTAGCTTTGCTTCCATGATAGGTAGCCTACTTCCCACTATGCTTCGCATGTTATTAGTTAAAGTCTGAAAATGTTTAGTCACTGTAACGGACAACATACTGATGGCATCGAGGTTCGATTCTAACTTCTTACTTATTTCATTTAGGTGACTGTATAGTTTAGTGGCGAGACCGCTAACTTGCTCACCTACAGCATTAATGTTCTTCTCCATAGCTGAAACCGTGCCGCCTTATCGCGCCGAGTTTCTGTACATCATCGGATAATTTGTGAAGCTGTGCCTCCATTTTTGTAGACAGTACATTCGTGTTGCCGGACAGCCTACCTTCCACTGCTTCAAGTGCATCACCGGCAGTAAAGGCAGTGAGGTGGAATACATTTTCAATTAATGTGCCAAGTCGCGAATCCATGTTTGTAGTAAGTATATTAGTATTGAAGAGGCGGCCTTCCACAGTAGCGAGTTTCCCACCCAACGCAGATAGTTTCTTAACGTCTTCGGTCAATGGGCGTAATTCACTTGTCATGGTCATATGAGCTCTGGTAAATAGGCACTCTCCCATACCACTCAGCGCTGTCTCTAAAGCAGTGATTTGTGTCATACCTGCCAATAATGTGCGCAGATGTGTCTCGATACTAGTGTGAAGTGTGATCACTGGCCGCAACGCTTCCGATGTAACACTGCGGACAAAGGATGCATTCGCAACATCACCGTCATGTTTTGCACTGCCTAGATTCTTTGCTCGTTTTCCTCCGAAACTACATTTCCCATCGATTGTAGATATAATACAGCTTTCTGGCCCCCGCTTCAGACCACTATGGCCGAACTTGGATACTGAGTAGCTCATACTTCACTGGTGATCTATAATGAACTGATAAAAACCTATACGGTACCGTCCCTTATCAAGTGGAAAATCTTTTGCTATCACTAGGAAACCGTGAGGTTCGCACCAGCAATGAGAACACATTTCTTTAAATCTGTTGAATATCATATCACTATTAACATGGTCAGAGTATACGTGGCATAAATTCAGGTCGTCCATACAAAATAGGACTACGAAGTTAGCATTGTCATGTAGAAGCTCTTTAGGCATTCGTGAATATGTTTGACATAGGTAAATAGAATCCACTGCTACATGTCGTCCCATGCTGAAATACTGTTGCATTGTCGCCTGTTTCTCGCATGCAACATCATCGAAAATAAACACAGAGTTCGGTAAGGCTTTGCTTGGCAGTACGACAACATCATTGTCGCTAAATGGAAAAATAACGAAGACCGGCGACGGCTTGTAGTATTTGTGATAGCCGTAAGTACTTTGGTTGGTGTAGTGATTTCGAGTATAGGTAAACATTCTCGAACCGAAGACCGTTGGGTTCCTCCAGGAGGCTTACAAGCACACTTGTCTTACTGCAATTGCTCGGTCCTGCTATTATACCTCGTATGGTCCCCGGTATTAACTTTCCATGATGTGATTTAAAGACGTTGGTTTCATCTTCGTCAACGTGACTTATGCGGACAGGAAGTGTAGTTGACTGCGGCACAATCTCCATCGCACTGCTATGCAAATCGGTCAATCAGCAAATTTATGTAAGTTTTTTTAGTGACCTCTGTTATGTAAAATCTTTGAATACTTACGTAAATTTTTTGGAATGATAGAGAGGCTGAGTGAGCTCTGTTATGTATAATCCCCAAATAAAAAGTTAATTTTTTTTTTTGGAATGATAGAAAGGCTGGGATGTGTGGACACTCTCCTGCTGTGTCCGGGGATACTTATTTTTTTAACGACGTATCATTAACTTAATGTCTGCTGTGTCTGAGGATGTTTTTTTTTTTTAAAGATGTCCCATTAACTTAAATGTCTGTTCACTGCCCACGTTCACCATTACTCGTAGACTACAACAGCTTTTTTTTGTTCTCGAGGTCTATTCCCGTGGTGATGGCATCCGTTAAATGAATTATTACAAGCAAAGAAAATTTCTCGAAGTATATTATCACATATTTTTATTAACATATGTTTGTACTCCAAATATATCTACTATCAAAAACATTATGGTGACAACAGCAAGATATATTAATCAAATTTCCACAAACTGTATTAAATCAAATGTATTGATACTGCAAATTCATTTACATATGAAATGTGTGTATTAAATCAAAATGTATTGATACTGCAAAAGTGTTTATTAAATTCATTTTACATATGAATAATAATTATATAAACCTGAGAAATATATTTTATGGTGGAAGATATTGAAATTAATTTTACATATGAATAATACATATAGAAGAATAATACATACAGAAACCTGAGATAAATTTTTTACAGTGGAAGATAGTGGGTATTAAATCAAAATGTATTGATACTGCAAAAGTGTTTAATAAAAAAAAATTTGCATGTGAAATGTGTGTATTAAATCCAATGTATTGATATCCAAAGTGTTTTAATAAATTCATTTTACATATGAAGAATTCGTTTCTTTCTCCTACATTATATAATACCTGAGAAAATATTATTTGGTGCTATCAATGAATCATTTTTTTAAATTATAATTTTTAAGGTGGAAGATACTGAAATTTGTGTATTAAATCAAATGTATTGATACTGCAAAAGTGTTTAATAAATTCATATGAATAATTATTATATAAACCTGAGAAATATATTTTATGGTGGGAGATACTGAAATGTATGTATTAAATCGAATGTATTGATACTACAAAAATTTTTAGTAAAAAAAATTACATATGAATAATAAATAGTTTTGTTCTCATACATTATGTAAACCTGAGAAAATATATTTTATGGTGGAAGAAACTGTGGGTTGTCTTTCCACCACTTCACCGCGAGACCATGTAGCCCTAGGCAATGTATTCATTTACATATGAATAATACATATACAAACCTGTGATAAATATTGTACGGTGGAAGATACTTGTGTTAATGAAATATTAAATTTTCAGTTCAATCAAGAACTTAGGAATAGTTCCTTCAATGCCAGCAGCTCGTAGCCTCGGGCGATTTAATGGCAAGGGAGGATTCATCGCAGNGGGGGGGGGGGGAATTCGTCACATGGAGCCATAGCCTGAGGCTATGTAGGAAAAAAACCAAAATAGCTGCCAGGGAATGTTCGAGAATTTTTTTTTTGAAATATTAAAAAAAAAAATTTGAAATATTAAAATGAGTTTTGGAATATTAAACAGAATTTTGAAATACTAAATACATTTTAGCTTAAGAAAAAAAAATTGGAACATTTGAAAACAAAATGGTTTCTGAACTGGCTGCCAAAATAGCCACCGTAGCTGTGGAATGCAAACACGTAATGTTTACATTTTGCTTGGTAAGGTTCAGTGTCCCTGTGTCCCTGTCACGAAGCTGCGTTTGAAACAACTATTTCTAACTACTCAGAATATTTACTGCTTAGTTTGTAATACTTAGTACGCCTACTTCATAGAACAAAATTTAATCTTCTCAGCAGATCAACGGTTATTAAAGACGATTTATTCCCATATACTCGAAAAATACGTCTACATCTCCCAGAGAGATCTCGTTCTGGAAGTTATGACGATCTCCTAGTTGTTTACAAAGTTTGTGTAAATTACGAGCACTATACTTTCGCAATCTGTTCAAGCAAAATCAATGTTAAAACACAAATATATTTCTATAACTAGATTATTCAGAGTTTTCTATCTGAAAAGCAACAACATTTATTCCTACATTTCTATTCAGTACATAAAGCATCACATATACCCTTGTTCTACATACATTTGAACGTGTACCATGATGCGTGTTACATGTAACGTGAAGTCGTCGTAATTACGGCCTGAATCTTAGACTAGAAAAAGGTTCAATATTTATACAAAGATGTGAGGCTCATTTTTATTATTTTTTAAGTGATATGATTTTTGCATACTACAAAAATTTTGTTCACTTCTATGGAGTGGAGAGAATTGGGTGGCTCTTAAAATCAAAGTCTTGAGAGTCAATGAGGGCGGAACGAGGTGAGTATGGAGCAGTGCCAGAATACAAGGGCAGGAGAAATACGAGATCCCAGAGAAAACCCACCACCAGTGGCATTTTCCAGCATGAGTTCCACTTGCGAAAAGGCGAGAGCGACATTGCTGGGAATCTAGCCCGGTCTGCTTAGGTGGGATGCAAGTAGTCTGATCACTACACCATTGCGGTGTCAATTACCTTTGGTTCCGATATAAATTTAAGACCTAGCTACATATAAGCAGCGACATAGCTAATAACGGCATTTTACTTCTCTACGGAATGCCTCATTTAGAGTTTGTTTTTGTTTCAGGTGTTACTGCAGCTGTGCCATTGTACACACACACTATATTGTTGCACGCTCTATATGAAATCATCATGCTTGCGAAAACTTGCGCGGAAACTTACTTCCTATTAGTTAATGTTCTCTCCTCTGTTCTTCTTTCAACCTTGTTCTCCCCCGAACTGGCTTCACCCCCACTCTGGCTAGGGCCTCTCCAGATGCTTACTATATACAAACTCCTTGGAGACAAGCTGGTCGTGAAGTATCAGGCAGAAAGTATATGTGTGTGCAGAAATATTTCAGTGCATAGTGAATTCGATCCCACAGTCGATGACATTCGAAGTAATACACACATCCTGTTTACTCACATCAAAAAGCATTAGTGGGTCGATACACTTGAAAGTAATAGGGCTTAGTATTTTAAGGGACTGGACATGCCCATAATATATATTTTGGAAACGTCCATACTCTGATATGGGAGCAGGTAATGTCAATTTTCAAAGTTTATATTTATATTCACTTATGGATATCTTTCGCTCTTAAAAGTTATTTTCACATTTGCTGTTTGACACTTGTCGAACTGTAAACAGCTCGTTCTCACATTGTGATTTTGTACTGTCTGTAGACCAACGATGATGTACCTCGGTTTCTCAGAAGCAAAGCTGGACTTAGCAATCCAGTTGATGCAGTGGCTTACAGGCAATCAGGGGCGTGTCTCAAGACTCTATACCTGGAAAGACACTTTGCCACACTCCACATTCTTCAGCTTCTTTATGCATTCTGTGGTGCTCAACATAATGTGAGGTGGCATCCATTCGATACACTGTAGCTTAAGTTCTACAGCCTCCATGTTTTCTCTCATATACACGATTATGTATGCATGTGTATTGGCTAAAGCAGCACCAATTCTTGCTTCGTAATAATAATAATAATGTGATTGTAGTCTTCGACGAATCCCAGCAGAATCGAAAGAGGGACGCATGACTTGAACTTGCTTCCAGGGTATATAAGAATCACTGTAGTCGTCTTCGACCCCTCAGCCTGCGATCTTGGCCGTAGATAGCTTATTCGGTGTGAGTATAGATCATTATCTATTGTCGAGTTTATGCCCACATATCTCAACTGGTCCACCTCGACACCACTGAGCAAATATGTGATGCGATCAATCAAATGAATTCTAATTTCTCGAAATTTTCTTCAATGCTCGGTTGGTTACATCATTATTCGTAAGTTTCCTCCTAAATTACAGGCAAGAATTCTACAGAAGAGTGCTGATATCTTGGTGTTGGACAGCGACCCGAACTTCCGATGGCAGTGTGTATGGTCTGATCAGGAAAGGCTGATATGCATGAAGTTCCAACTTCGTCCCTCTGTCTTAAAAAACGGCTGGTTCTTCCAAGCCGAGACTGCAAAGGGAAATCTCGTTTTAATGTGTTAACCACTTGGGGGCCTACATTGTAATGATAGCAGGTTTATTTTCGAAAGTTCACCAACTCTCGGTGCTGGTCGACGACCGACACACTCACCTCTTGTGATCTCTTCGCGATGACAGGAATGTAAATTTTTGCTTTGCAGTGCCACGACCAATTTAAAGCTAGGAGGGACCTTAGGCAAAACTTATGTAGAATATTGCCTGGCCTCCCACTGAGATACTTGGTACTGGCCAAATTGCAGTTTGTCTGTATCACACTGTCTAGCAAAATGTTTACAGGTCGCGATGATTAGTGTGTTTGGCCAGCATCGTAGATTTGTGGCTAGGACCCCAACATCGGTATAATGGTATCTGGTTTCTTAACATCGATATCATCGATACATCTGATGATCCTCTTCATATTTGGGATTCCCACGAAGCTCGAAGTATGTTTTAGGAGATAGAGATTATGTAATGTACCTTACTATGACATCTATTTCATATGATCCCATGGGTAACTCTGCTTCATGGGAGACATTATCACTTTTCACGAGGTATAACTTGCATTTATTCTCATCGATGCTCGGTATAGCATTATACATTTGAGAATCTACCAAGCCAATGCACCAGTCTCCATCCAGGTAGAGTGTGGGAAGTGTGCCACACACAACTGGTATCTATGTCCCATCAAGATAAGCATTATCGACATTCTTAATGGTTCCCAATTGTTGAATCGGACAAGAAGCATAGGCACAAATGCCCACAGTTCCATGATATTGGCACCTGCTCTGACTTATAGTTATACATCAATGAGGAGACTCCGCATAGGTATCGTCGCATTATGGATTGAGGACGCAAATAATCTAAACTGTTGTAGTAGTCTACCCATTTGCTTCATTTTACAAATGCTACCCATTGCGTACCGGGCCCTACAGTCCTGTCCAAGTTGATTATGGTACACTCACTTCTCTTTGGTTTATATGGCAAACTGTCTCGCATAAACACTCCCCCAAAAACAGTATTTTCAGTTTCTGTGCATATGTGCCTAAGTCCATATTCGTTACTAGTCTTTTGGTTAGTGATTTCTCGATCTTTTCTGCTTCAGTTTCCTGATGTGTCGCTTTTGTACATGTCCACTTCCTTCTGGATATGGCCATAAATAATGCATTTGCAATTTTTTTTCTTTGGCGATAGATTTCACATTTACATTGTGCCTTTGGGTCTCAGACAACTGTTTCCAGTCGTTCGATGCTGTGTAGATGGCTGAGACGGTATCACTCGTGGCTCCGAATAGACCCGCAAGGGCTCTGAATGCAGGCAGAAGCAATGGTAAAAATCCACCAATACACATTTACTTGGTCTTGCTTGTTTTTTCCATTTCGTTTGTTTTACTTGTGCCTTTCCCTTGCTCTTTGCACACATTATCATTTTTTCCTTGGCATTCTTAACATTCGAAACACCCGAGACTGCAATTTTCCCTCCGAGCATGGTGTACAGGCATGTTTGAATATCGTTGACCTTCTGCGCTAGTATTTTGTTTGCGTAATGCATTGTTTTGAGATCCTGGTGTTGGGAATCGGGAACATCTTGCTGCTTACACGCTTCGTCTGGGGCATTTACACTGGTGTCTCGATGCGCTTGGCATTTCCCTAGCTTCGCTCCCAGTCCACTAAATCTGTATCCCATATTGTGTTGCTCGAATAGCAAATTGTTGACAGCACATAGACATATTTTCCTAACTTGATCTTCTGTCTTCGCGGCATTGTGGCGAACTGAAGTATGACGATATAAATATGCTACTTTTATATGTTTTTGTTTCATTATCATGGAGATCGTCAAACAGGATATTAATTTTCCCTAGCAAGTTAGCGAGGAAGTCACAGAGTCCACCTGTGACTCTCATCCGAACTGTTGCCCATTTCCATGAGGTTCACCGTTGTTGGACAATGCAATTGTGGTATGAAATGCGTCTTATTAAGTTTGACCGAGGAACCAAATGGTCTTCTGTTATAGAACATGTACTTGTATTCGAGATCACTCCAGCAACCTAAATATCAACAACTAGCATGTGTTATGCATGCTGTGGATGGCATTAGTTATTTCCCGTGCAGCAAGAATGAGAATGTTGTGCTGCCAAGCGAGGTGTTACCAAACTCAGTGTTCTTCTTCGATGATGTCACATGCGAGAAGAAAAAAAGTATATACAGGAGTAATTTAGCATGGGATGGCACACGAATGTTAACTGCCTGTACTTCGGCTAAAATTATTCCCACATATCCGAGCAGCTTCTCTGCGACATGGCGAACTTGTTGGTGTGTTTTTTCTCATGGACTATATGAATTGGCAACATGTTAACAATGATCATGTCAGTACAGACATGGCATTATCAGAGTTCAAGAACCTGCGTTCCTTGTGCTGGAATGACAAGTATGAATTTTTTGCGATCGTATAAATCTGGCTTCTATATACAGGCAGATACCGACGGGTGTTCTATCAGTTCATCGTCGACCATCGAGAATAAGTTACAGCATATCGAAATTCCGAAAAAGTAGCCTTAAGTTGTATATAGACAAAGATGAAGAGAAACAATTAAACCTTTAATGCTGGTAGAAGAATAATTCTAAACGTTGGCGAACCCGAGGGTGCTGCTACTTAACATTTCGTCCTCGAAACTAGTAATGGCACCATCTCGGAATTGCGCATTTTGTTCTCCGAACAAAACGTGTTCTTTCAGAACTAACTTCTTGTTCGAACTCGGGGCGAAGAAGGAATATCTGAAGATGTAGATTTCTCACGATTTAACAGGCACTGACGAGCATGTAACGAGTGTGCAACTGCAAGTTACCGACATATTGAGTGTTGCGCCTTCGCAAAATTAAGAGAAACTGAAAAACCTGGAAGGATACATGACATGAACATTAAGTACATCGATACCCTGACTCGCGACAAAAATTTATGTTCAAAATACAGCAGAAACATACTTTATATTTGCAGCGAATGCTTGGACCAGACTGAAATTCGTTTATTAAAGACCTTTAACTCAATAGCGATTTTTATTCTGTGTTAAGACAGAGATTGTTAGTGACTTGCATCGAGTGATACAGTCTGTTCGCTCGAAGTGTTTACTCGCCGAGAAATCGTTAGGGTTATTACACGTCGTCTTGATGTACTCAGAGATGCCGACAAAGCACCTTTAGTCGCGAAGACTTAAATAGACGATACTGTTGAACCTACGAAGGAGTAGAAACATGATGATACATATGCATATGTATCGAGACGATAGATCAGATGCAGATTTGCTACACAAGTAAAAGGTACGGCAGGGAGCGCTCGAAACCAATGTCCTGGTCCATTGGTACCTGCGGTCGTACATATCTCGCAATGACAATACGACATACTGTGTAACCGGGTACGGCGATATATGGTTCTTTGGAGCCAATGAAATTGATTTTACCAAGTGGGATCATTCAGGTAGGCTATTACAAGATGCATGGCAGCCCCAGTCTTACGAACTTATTAAAAAAAAAAACAGAGAGTATACAGAATACGACCAGCTGAAATACGATATGTTGCTATAGCTCATTCACGCACTTAACCAAGATAACGTTTTAGAGATCGGTGTTTATAAGGACGAAGTTCACGAAAAACTCTACATTCTCGCATGCCTCTTCAACAGACTAACACTGTGAACAGGCGAAGATATGAAGAAGATAAAAAAAACGACAAGAACATCGACTACATATTCTGGGACGACTCAAACGAACTTGTCGATAGGCTGAAGATGCTGGTCGCTTCACAAAGGGTTGGAAATTAGTTGCACACCAACGAGATTATTTCCATCATCCAAGAACTAATACAATGGGCTGATTGGGAATTACTCGTTAACTGAACGCAGCCACGAGATGAAACTACCGCAGGCGCAAGGTCATAATTTGTGGGAGAAAATATCTGTTTCAAGTTTGCCACTTCGAGATTATACCATATGCTTAGATCAATAAGGGCTACAAAAACATGTTGACTATCATCGATGTATATTGCAAATTCGCCTGGGCCAGACCAGTCAAGTCGAAGAGTGCGGTCGATGTCGCGAAAGCGATGTCTTATGTATTGCGTGAAGGACGGATCTCGACCAATCGAAAAAACGACAAGGGCAAGGAACTCTACAATTCTAAGTTCAGGGCGCTGATGAAGATATGTAACATAAACCATTATTTCACATACAGCAGTATCAAAGCATCTATCATCGAGAAGTTCATCAGGGCCCTAAAGCACAAGATATGGAGATATTTCGCTGCAAACGGCAACTACAAGTGGCTGGAGTTACTGCCGAAACTCGTTCGCGAGTACTATTCAACCAGTCACTCTACCACACATGTGAAGACCGAAAACACCAAGGACGACTCATTGCTTCGAACCATGAACACTATTACGAAGAAAAGGGATCTTTGCAGGCCCAACTTAAAGGTCGGTGACCTGGTAGGCATCTATAAACAGAAGAGTCTTTTTCGAAATTGGGTTCACAGCGAATTGGAACCCCAAACCATTTCGTGTGCGACGTACATGAGACTGTACTCCGAAGACCTACTGTCTCGAATATCTTAATAATGTTCCTACCCATGGTGGTTTCTCTGTAGAGGAGATACAGCCTAAGAAGTTTCCAGTTGTGTATTTGTTCGAGAAGGTGTTGAAACGGTGTAATGGATGGTCGTATGTCAAGTGGTGGGGTTTCCCATCCCATTACAATTCCTGGGTCACCGAGGCGGACAACGAGAGGTGAACACTGAAGATTACAAATACGCTGTGTATATGTGCATATGCATATTTAAAATGGTTTCTCATGTTAATGTAGTAGTAAGTAAATTTTCCCGAATATAATTACTTTTTTAATATGGCATGTTTTATTTTAAAATGCACTATCGAAGAAA
Source organism: Clitarchus hookeri (assembly GCA_002778355.1). NCBI lineage: Eukaryota > Metazoa > Arthropoda > Insecta > Phasmatodea > Phasmatidae > Clitarchus > Clitarchus hookeri. The sequence goes on along the minus strand of NQII01000530.1, from coordinate 638,389 downwards.
ATTACCTCCTTCATTTGTATAAAACTTTAATATATAAAAAAAGCTACTATGCAAGAAAATATTTTGAAATACTTAATAAGTTGAAAAATTTTCATACTGTGTAGGTTCAAACAAACACACAGAATTTAGGACCTCGTCGCTATTTAGCACAATTTGGTATAAGTGCAGTCTAGCTGACAGGTTTGGAAATGGATGACATGGATGTGCTCTGATGGCCGATACTAGAAACACGAGTTACCAGCACACACTAGTGGGCAATACTAAAAACATGGGTTATCATTGCTCTCTAGTGTACAAATGTCAAAAGACAGTAGACAGTAGTTATGGTACATTGAGGAGGCTGGTGAAGGGTGATTCAAGCGAAGGCAAGTAATTGGTCTTTAAAAGAATGCCAGTGGTGTGGAGAGGAACTGACTTAACAACCAATGGAAAACATTGGTAGGGGATAAGTCGTTTTCTGGTCGCCATGTCAGGAGGATGTGTACTCCACCATATTTACAAGAATCGAACACTCGATAGCATACATGTGGGTCTAAAATTTTTCCAAAACTTTCTAAAATGTACAAATTTAAATTACATTTTTTTTACATTAAAAAATTTCTTTTTGGATTTTTTTTATATTTATTTGTTTTTTTTATATGGTCACAGGCTAAGGTCAAGGTTATTTAAATCCAATAAGCTGGTAAATAGTGTAACTTTCCCCGATTTTTACAATTTCCCCGAATTTTTGCAATTACTCTCGAATTTTAGCCATAAGGTCATCGCAAGGTCATGGTCACCATTGCCACCAATATGGTTGCCGGGTGACATCACAATATTGTGGCCAGGTGACTTCAGGCTTCGATGCAGGGTGCTGGGTAAGTGGGACTGAACACCAACAAATTAAGACGAGCGAACTTCTCTAGTTTTACAAGACACACTGAACATACAGTAATACAATAATTCGAGTAAACTGATCAAATTTTGATTTTGCCAAAGACCGTTTCGTATAATAAAGTACTCAATAACATTGATCTCAATAATAATTCATATTACTGAATACTGGTACTTTATGCGCAGTTAAACGAATCAGTGAAAAATATTACAAAAATATTTCGACAACACTTATATAAATATTGCGCAAATAGTAAATTATAGACATGTACACCAACCAATCAAAAAAAGAAAAGAATTCGTGATACAAAACCAACATACTTTTTAATATTTATTTTGCACAATTTATTAGTTTATGTAATTTATGTATTATAATGTAACAATTCCTGTTATTAATGTTAGAGAAAATTGTGATTTCAAATTAAGACATTAATTGTTTTTTTTTTTTAGTTGTGAGTTAATTTTTAGTATTAATTATTATATCATTTCATGTTTAAATAAAATAACGACAATAATTCTTTTCCAAGTGTGAATTTAAACGAAATAAAGTAAATTTTTTGATTGTAGAAGTAAAATTTTTCTTTCCTTAATTCAATGTTAATTTAAATTTATAAGGACTACTGCGCTAGGTGCTCGGGGCACTTTCGTTTGATAAATCCCTGGAACAGTGTGGAAGTGGGAAGAGCTGGTGGAAGAATAGCTGATTTCAATAGTGTAAATGTACGGCTTGAAACGTTTTTACTCTATAAATTTTATTAATGAAACAGTTTGTATTATTGATTATTGAAGTGAAAAGATAGATTATAATAAATGTTATCGTATTTTATATTTTTTAAAGCCCTGCATAAGATATAGTTTTATTCCCACTTAATATCCTTCTGCTATATGAGGAATTAACAGTGCTGTAGTCCTGTTCACTTTATCTACGCATCGATCAAGTGAACATGTGAAATGGTTAGGGACATGGATATTTTATTAATACGCCAATTCTTACACTTATATTCACAAAATGAACTGAAATTAAATAATATATATTCAGTTCTTGAAAAATAAAATACCACACTTCTAATGAGGTTTAACCACCTTTTTAATGCTATCTTGGCTTTAGAGTTTGAGCCGCGTCATTGTGAATGACACAATGACGCGGCTCAAACTCTAAAGCCAAGATACCTCTAAAGACAATGGCCGCGAAAGCCTGCAAACATCTTTAAAGTAATCTTGCTTTTTCATACATCTCTGTCAACTTTACTGGGAGCATACCAATTATTGTCTTGTTTAAAATTCATGCAGTTAAAAGAAGGGATATTTTTTTAGAATGTTTCTTTAAGAAGCGACCATGAAAAAAAAAAAAAAAAAGGCTTTTTACATTTTATGTGCCTGTTATTTCTAATAAATTACGAATTTTTATTTTTCCAACCTGTTATGGTTATTATTACTCCAAGATAATCGTAACAATACTTTATCACGGCAATAAACTGTCTCCATTGTGACAGAAGTCTAATTGGGCCAAAATACGAATGCCAAGATAACCTGTTGTTGTTATCACAGATAACGATGGTACTGGTGTGTTGCGGGGCAAGATAAGAGACTGTTGAGCAGGTGATGATTTTGCAGAACCATTCTATACGGTTCCACGATCGGACCACGTGGTGTGTGAACTTTGGTGAGCGCAGTGACTTAATTCGGGTGTGTAGTTATCTCTCAAGTAGCTATTCCAAACTGCGCGTTTTCGTTATGAACACTCGTAAATTCCTTTTCTAAATTCCATCCTAATTCAACACCAGCGACAAAATTTTCACGTTAGTACCTTACTTTTTGGTAAAACATCTATCAGGCATGGACACGTTTCAATATAATGTTTTTTATTCGTCTAATTAACATCCATATAGGTCAGCCGGATAATTCGGCGAAAAGGGTGGTGGGGAGAGATATTACCAACTACACTAACATAAATTTACATCTAAAAACTGGCATATGCATCATGACTCTCCCAGAATTTGAGCCTGACACCTTGTTCGAAGGAAATGCTTCTGCAACGTTAATCGCAGTTGTCGCCAAGTTTTACTGTAGATACGAGAGAAACTTGCATTAAGGGTAATCAGTCCCCGTCATCTTAAATTTATGTAATTTCCTTCGCAGTCTGCCGTTCATATTTTGTTTTGTTAAACGGCTCGGCGAAGTAAAATCATATCATTTTCCACTTTTTAGAGCAGGTATAGCTTGACTGCTGTTGTTGGTATCATTTATATAACCACCAGCAAGAAATCAGATATTTCTTCTTGGTGTTGTTAAAAACAAATAAAGCAAGGAAACTGTAACAATTTGATGACATTATAAAGCTGTTATTCAAGTTACGGTATGTCGTGCACAAATTTCGTTAAATCTTTTATGGTAGAACTTAAGCCGAAAATTTGATCAATCCAAGACGTCGGGGATTGAATCCACTTAACTGCAAAACTGTAAACTGTCGTGTTGCAGAAAACAATAAGTGCATGACGAAAGGCAAGGTCTTTAAAATAAAATATTACGAAAAATTGAAAAATAGATATTATATTGCTAGGGAATCTGTAGTAATCAAGCCATGTTTTTTTCTTAGGCCAAACAAGAAATTCCGAAGGGAAGTCAATAGTAGTAGACCTAGCTTTCTGAATATGCGAAAATACAGAATATGCGATGAAAAGTAGTATGTACCATATATATAACTGAGTACTAAACTATTTCGTGATAGCAGCGTACGGACCAGACTTTAGTTTTATCATCTGGGCAGTATGGATTCATGTTGTAGTGCTCCTGCAGCTGTCTATGTGTCTTTCTTTTTCGCAACCCAATCTAATCAACTGGAGTCACGGGTCCAAGGTGAAAAGGGATGTAATATGTGTGTCTCAGGACTAAGCTCCATAGAGCTAGGCACAAACGAACTCGGCTAGCTACAGGATTCAGGGTTCACAAAAGTACTGAGCTTTGTCAGATTTTGCCGCTATTGGAGTCGCTGTACTTTCGACTTCAATAAATTATTTCAATTATTTCTATATGTGATTGAAGAGGACATCTGAATAGTGTGCCTTAAAGAAGCGAGAAACCGGGGCTATAGCTACTAGCGACTCGCATTTGTTACAAAAGTTCTGTCAATTACTGGCATCTCCTTTAATCTGAATACCATTTCAAGCATACTTCCTATTTAGCTTACTTTCCGAAGGAAAGAAAGGCTTATGAGATCACTTTAATGTATATGTGCCTGTGTGTGTATGTGTCTCCTGGTGTGTGTCTGTGCGTTGGTGTCCCCCTCTAAATTTTTGAACGCATCAACCGAATTTCCCCAAACTCGTTACGCATATAGTATTTAGTAAGGACACATAACTTTTTATAGTTTTCGACAACGCCAGGCACTTACTTCCAAAATGGCGGCTGTTTTAATATTTAAGGTGATATATCTCGGGAATCATCCAACCTATCTAAACCAAATTTTTATGCCTGCAGAGCATCCTGTAAGTATTAGATTTAGAGATGGACATTGTTGTTAGTGCGTCATTATGGAAGATAGCACCAAATAAAAATAAAAGTTCTACTTTATAACTCGAAAACTATTAAAACAATTCTCACCAACTTCGGGATGTAAGTAATACTATGATAGATCAGGTAAACGTATGTATATTATTATTAGTGCGCCATTATGAAAGATAGCGCAAAAAAAAAAAAAAAAGGTTTTACTATATAACTTGAAAACTATTAAAACAAATCTCACCAAATTAGGGACGTAAGTGATGCTATGATAGATCAGGTAAACGTAAGAAATAGAACTTCATTATACACTTAATTTCAAAATGGCGGCCATACAAATATTTTAGGTTTATTTGGTATATATACCATAACATTTAACCAATTTCGACCAAATTTTGTCTGCTGAAAGTATCTGTTACAAGCATCACATATGCTATGATATAGCCATTTTTGTCAGCCCTTTTGTAAGTTAGCGCCACACGAATAAATACAGGTTTTATGTCATATTTTGGTAAACAATTAACCGATTCTTACCAAATTTGGCAAACAAGCAGTACTGGGGCAGAGTATTATAAATTATTATTTTAAGAATATCAGACACTTACTTTCAAAGAAAGTGATAGCCTTACAACCATTGTAGTTTAGAATGCTATATCATCGAAACTATCTAATAAATTCCAACTTAACTGTGTATTATAACAGTACATATTACATATATCAATGGTATCTGCATATAGCATATTTTTTACGCCATTTTGTAAGATAATGCCAAACAAATAAATAAATTTTTAAGTCATATCTCGGGAAACTATTGACTGATTCCTAACAAATTTGGCAACAAGTGGTACTGCTTGAGATGATGTAAAATGGTACGTTTTAAGTATGTCAGAGACTTATTTTAAAAACGGTGGACCTACAGCTATTTTAGCTTAGAATTCTTTATCGTCAAAACCATGTAATAAATGCCAATATATATTTGTACACTGGCAGTATATATAACAACTGTCAACTTGATCTACACAAATCATATTTTTCAACCATTTTGTAAGATAGCACGATCCGAATATATATAAAAAATGTCTATCTCGGGAAACAATTCACAGATTCCTACTTAATTTGGGAAATAAATAGTATTGCAGCGGATGGTGTAAACTGGTATATTTAAGTAGATCATTCATTTATTTTCAAAATGGTGCTACGTAAATATTCTACTTTGGTATATTTTATTAATGATATAAATTCTGACTTAAATTTATATGCTGGCAGTACCTATTACAACCATAGAATTTGTTTTTACAGAGTCTCATTTCTCTGCCATTTTGTAAGATAGCCCCACAATAAAAAAATTACCTTTTTGTGTCTTATCTCGGGTAACAATCAACCTATTCTTACTGAATTTTGCGAATAAGTTGTACTGTGGTAGACCATATTAATGTATGTGTTTTTAAGCATGACATATTTCTATTTGGAATGGCGGCTATAAAATAAATTCAGCTTAGTTTGCTATATCCACGAAACTATGTAATCGATTTTAACCTGCCTTTGTATACTAGCAGTATAGAATCATCGAATGTGCTATTACATAACTTTGTTGTCCTCCATTTATAAAGATCAACATATGAAATATATGGAGGGTTTATGCCATATATCGAGGACCAATCAACTGATTCCCACCAAATGTCACACCCAAATAGTGCTATATTATTGTACATAAGCTGGCATGTTTCAGGCGCGGCAGTCTATTTAATGGCGTTGCTATAAATAATTTAGCTTAGTATGTTGTATCTATTAAACAATTCAACAAAATTCAGCCAAATTTTGTACACTTAGAGTATTCATTATAAACATCAAAATGCACACAGAGATCCAATTTTTCGAATTTATTTGCAAAATAGTGCCAGTCATTCCTTGCAGAGCGAACCTATACATAAAACTCAGTAGAATGAAACTCTCTTCTGCTGTAGTAACTTGCTTAACAAACACACTATCATCCTTAGCAACATCGCAATCAAAAGAACCAATATTCCTGAAAACAGGTCTTGAAATATATATCTTCTTATGACAACGTGCACACCTCATGGCGCTGTGAAAACTAATTAAGTTCACAAAAAATTTTATACAACTGCTCCCGAACAACCTTTAACTACTACTAAAAAACTCCGCGGCAGCGCCCGGTAAGTACAAGCGCTGCCGCATGGCACCTCAGCCATAACCGTAATGTTAAATAATCAGCGGATGTACATCCGCACTAACTGATAAGAACTTCTGGGAGCACACATGCACGTCACTGTTTGCAACTACGTTCAAGGTCAAACCTGTTTTCGGATGTGTTAAAGGGATCTGGGATGGAGAAATAATACTTCTGGGTTCTGAAAACATTACAATTAAGCAACATACACGTACTGTACATGACCTAATACACGAACATCACCATTAGTACCAACCAACTTTCCACCAAACCGTGCACTCCATGAATGCTACAGAAGGCCATGTAAACTTACATGATTTAAGTGGACCAGTCAACGATGTGCAAATTGGCGGCTTCATAAATTATTGAGAAAAGTGTGCCATATATATTAAACAATTTAAACAAATTCATCCAAACTTTGTATGTTGACAGTATATGTTAGAAGCATCTCATTTTGTGGCAATTTTTGGACAATAGCACCAAATAAGAAAATTAAATTTTTTTTGCCATATCTCAGGGACCAATCAACTGATTTCCACCAAATTCTTCACACAAGTAGCGCTACGGTTGCCTATGTAAAGTTGCGTGTTTTTAGTGGCTCAGACACTTATTTTCAAAATGACGGCCCTGTAAATATTTTAGGTTAGTAAACCCTTTCATTCAAAACATAAGACTGATTGAATCCTAAGTTGATTCTCCGAGTCCGACCTTCGTATTGCAGTTGGTTATATGTTAGCTTATGGTACGAGGTTTTCTGGTCCGAGCCCCAGGTAAGGCAGATGTGTATTTGTAATTGTCTCGCTACTATTGCATGTGTTTTTTGGTTTCGTCTCTAATGATACTGCTTTCAACTAAACGTCAAGTCCTACCTACCAACTCAGCCATTAAGAACTTATTTAAACATTAATTGTACCCATGTTGAGGAAAGTAGGCTCATTAGTTACCCGTATATCAGTAACTTCTTGTTTAGTGTTATGATTGTCAGTAAAAATGTTACAGTCTCTTTTGAGGTAGCAATTAATACACTGGGAGCCTCACATGTTGCAGATGTATTGCAGTTATTTGCCATATGAATCTGGGTGGCCCATATCTGGGTCATCGTAGTGTTCTATAGTAAGGCTGACAACATAGAGGCTGCATGCAGTAGTTAAGTAATGGTTGTTCTAGCACAGGTATCAGGTAATGGTGCCGAGATTCCAGACAATGACATTTCATGCTCTGTCGTCCCAGTTAGATTTCGACTCTATTCAATTATTGTTATCATGTTATAACATTCTGGTCAGGTAGCAACCATTTTGAATGTGCATGGCCATGGCATTTTAGATAATATCATGGCAGCCAGGTTTATTTACAGCATTATCTGCTAAAGTATGCTACAATAAGTGATTGTTTCCAGATATGGCTTCTTGGAGTGCTGTAGTTGATCGCTATCTTTTAAAAAGTATATTCTGCAACGGGTGTTGTAGTAAGTCACCATCATTGTTTCAGGAATCGGCTTATGAAATCTGCTTATTACTCGCATCTGCTGTTTTTCCACTTTTGTTTTGGTTTTGGCTACTAGGTGGTGCTAGTGTATATGTATATATTATTTTGTATTTAAGGGCGAAGTGTAGGCTAGCGTACAGAGGACCATAATTTTATGAGCGTTTTTATTTTAATGAAATTTCAAAAATAAGGTAAGCGAGCAATCACGACCTCGCCACCCTGTGCTCTTACCGACTCAGCTATCAAAGCAAGCTTGCAACTAGAGGTTTTCATGTCGTATAGGCCTACACAATGTGATTACCTCACTATTTTGTTTCAGATGGACAACACGACGTTACATCAAGTTTTGTCCGGTCATATCAACAGCATAGTGACATTCGAAAAATTCAAGAACGTGTGTCCATGTTGCTGGAAAGGCCCACGGATTTTTTTGAGATAGACAAAGATTTTCTCCTACTTAAATATAGATTCCAAAGAGGTTTCGATAAGTTCATAATTATTAGTCAGAAAGAGGTGAGCTACGTTTCAATAGCATAATGGTCAGAAACACTTGTTAGATAACTGCTTCATATCTACTTGTGATTGAACCTGAAGAATGTAAGTGAACAACTTTAAAACACTGGTGATATGATACAAAATGGTGACTTTTTTACGCGATTTACGTTTTGCCTGTCAATTCTGAAATCAACAAGGACTTGACGACTGTAGTGGAAAATTTATCTGGTTCTCTAACTTTCATCACCAACAAATATGGCCTTGCCCCTTCTAAAACTGTAACATAGTTATATAAGGATCTTGAAATAATCGAGAATCGAAGAACTGATAAACTTACAAGAGATTTATCTGATATGGAGCGCGATGTCAGGTCTTTTTTTAACACTGTAAACATCTCAAGGTGAGATTAAAGTGGCTCTCGGTAAACTATAAGATGCAACTGAAATAGTTATGCTAATAAACCTGCAACCTTAGTCTTGAACCCGCAGCCTGTCATGAGGAAGATGCCAGTTTCAAGCCCAAGACCATCTAAGGAGAGTATATAACCTCCTTTTATACTCTCAGTCACAGTTTCCTGGTCGGCGACAAGTATAAAGAGCTCAGTTATGTGGAATGATGTGGTATTGATTTCGTATAAAAAATCCGGTAGCGCTGTAACGATAAATGTTTATGTTACTATCGAAAAAATTAAAAAAATTACTGGAATCGAAGCTTGCACAGAAAAATTAAAAACGCGGCCATGCCTGCAGGGCAGTCCACAAATCCATTTGAGTGCGAGGCGGTGGAGATCTCTTCTGAAAACAGCATGTTACAAGGCATCCCAGATATACTCAATAATGTTCATGTCTGGTGATTTAGGTGGCCAATGGAAGTGTCTAAAGTCAGAAGAGTGTTCCTGGAGCCACTCGGTAGCAATTCTCGACGTGTGGGGTGTCGCATTGTCCTACTGGAATTATCCACGTCCATCGGAATGCACAATGGACATGAATGGGTGCAGGTGATCGGACAGGATGCTTACGTATCTGTCACCTGTCAGAGTCGTATCTAGACGTATCAGGGGTCCCATTTCACGCCAACTGTACACGCCCCATACCATGACAGAGCCTCCACCAGCTTGAACAGACCCCTTTTTACATGTAGGGTCCATAGATTCATGAGGATATCTCCATACCCGTACACGTCCATCCGCCCGATACAATTGGAAACGAGACTCGTCAGACCAGGAAATGTGTTTCCAGTCATCAACAGTTCAATGGCGGTGTTGGCGGGCCCAGGCGAGGCGTAAAACTTTGTGTCGTGCAGTCAACAACGGTACACGAGTGGGCCTTCGGCTCCGAAAGCCCATATCAATGATGGTCCGTAGAATAGTTCGCATGCTGGTACTTGTTGATACCCCAGCATTGAAATCTGCGCCAATTTGAGAAAGGGTTGCACGTCTATCACGTTTAATGATTCTCGTCAGTCGTCATTTGTCCCGTTTGTTCACGATCTTTTTCCGGCCGCAGCGATGTCGAAGATTTGATGTTATACCGGATTCCCGATATTCACGGTACACTCGTGAAATGGTCGTACGCGAAAATCTAAATCTTATCGTGACCTCGGAGATGCTATGTCCCATCTCTCGTTCGCCGACTACAACACCAGTTCAAACTCACTTAAATCTTGATAACCTGCCATTGTAGCAGCAGTAACCGATGTAGCAACTTTTCCAGACGCTTGTTGTCTTATATAGGCGCTGCCGACCGCATCGGGTTACTCTGATTGGTTCCATACCTCTGTTATTTGCATACGCACGCCTATACCAGTTGTTTTGGCTCTCCAGTGTATGTCACAGTGGAAACTTCGTACAATACATATCATTTGTTGCAGGAAAGTAAAGTTTCAGGAAACGAGGAAGTTAACAACTCTGTGTGACAAGAAATAACGTAGCAACACTTCGTAAAATCGTATCTGTACGTATTATCGTATATTGATGGCATTTATTTATTTTATAATTTGATATCTTGGTTACAATGTCGTGTGTCGTAACGTTTTCCGATTTAAGTACGAATAAAATAATATATTTGCAACTGCAGAATTACTGAATAGTCTACATAGGAAAATGTACGTAATAAACAACAAAACTTGCAAAATTAATGGAGTGTTGATGTACCTTGATAATGTGTTATGCTTATGGATATGAAGTCAGAATTACGAAAATGCATTATGTACGTGACTACATAATAGAAATGAAGATCTTACTTAACAGAAAAAAAAATATTAAAGTCAGTTTAGTAACTGTAAAATGTATTATTGTGCCACGTCGGTGAGAGACGATTTGATTACATAATATAAAATTTTATAAGCATCTTCTTGCAAAACGGTAAGATGCTCGTATATATAGTTTATGAAAAAATAGATTTTGTTTACCCATGGCTATGAATGTCCTAAACAATTGTTGTTAGAAATATTAAAAACCTTTTGAAGCAATTGAAAATATTGTGCCAGTTCTGTAAAACGGGCAGGAAATATGCACGTGATTTACAATGTATTTACAAACAAAGCACGAATACCCCAAAGTTCAGTCTACAATTTATACACACTTCTAATGTTTCACTTTAAGTGTAGCAACTTTGATAACAATGTGGGCGGGTGAATGACGTCAACGTAGTGATCGTGCGTCCGCCTGACAGCGTGCTGTTTGGCTAAGGCCCCCGGCCTGCTCCCTAGGCGGAAATGTCAAGTATAACGCTCCAGCTTTCCACTAAAGAGGGCCATGGGGTAACCTTTGTCTCATTAATCGTTAATTCAAAAAAATAAAAATAAAAATTCAAAAACTCGAAAAAAGACTTTTTATAAAATTGATATGCAATTATAAAAAAANTTCAAAAAAATAAAAATAAAAATTCAAAAACTCGAAAAAAGACTTTTTATAAAATTGATATGCAATTATAAAAAAAATCACAAATATATATATATAAAGATTTATGTAACGCATAATATATATATACTTATTATCTTACAATTTTNTAAAAAAATCACAAATATATATATATAAAGATTTATGTAACGCATAATATATATATACTTATTATCTTACAATTTTCTTAATATAATCGAAACAAATTTTTAAATTTTTCAATTTGATTTGCATAACACATATTTTTTTAACATTCATTTTTAACATTCAATCTTAAATATAGTGGGTAATTTTTTCCATAATGGGTTAACTATAATAAATAAAACTCATACATAATGTGTTTTTAATTTTGTTTATTTACCTATGTATATCTACCTTAAAACATTTATGTACAATGACGTTCTAAGGCCAGAAGAGGACATCATATTATTTTGTGAATGGGTGGTAATCATATTTTCTTAGCTGTAAATGATCAACCGTATCGAGTGTCCAACCAAAGCCCTTCCTCACCAGTTGTTCTTCCTAATGGCGTGCCATCTTTATGCTGTGTTCAACACTTTCCTCGATGTTATATGCATTACAGATAGGTACATTCAAGGTCTTAAATTCTCTGTTATAATGTTCATTTTGGCAATGTTCTGGTTTTGAGAAAGTATATTTCAACGATTTCAACGATTTTAGAGGCCCACGATTTTCTAGCTCTTATGTAAGTTTGTTTATTAAATAATTTTTCATAGCCGACAGAACAGTAACATCTTTCGTCATACCCAGCAAATTCCTTGTGACATATGTCGTCAGACTGCTGCAGAAAGCATATTCCTTCAACACGAATTTATGAGCATTTAGTTTTCTTTGAATATGGACAGGTTTTCNAGACTGCTGCAGAAAGCATATTCCTTCAACACGAATTTATGAGCATTTAGTTTTCTTTGAATATGGACAGGTTTTCGAACATAACGTGTACACTGTTCGACATGAAGGTGATATGCCTCGCGACACTTTTAAACTTCATTGTTTGATGTATTATAACTCTTGCACTCACTTCCGCACTTATGTCAGGCAAGATATAAAAAAAGCCCACCCTGTAATTTTTTGCATATCGTACACTCTCATACCGAAGTACATTGCTACTTCTACTGAAAGTNAGACTGCTGCAGAAAGCATATTCCTTCAACACGAATTTATGAGCATTTAGTTTTCTTTGAATATGGACAGGTTTTCAAACATAACGTGTACACTGTTCGACATGAAGGTGATATGCCTCGCGACACTTTTAAACTTCATTGTTTGATGTATTATAACTCTTGCACTCACTTCCGCACTTATGTCAGGCAAGATATAAAAAAGCCCACCCTGTAATTTTTTGCATATCGTACACTCTCATACCGAAGTACATTGCTACTTCTACTGAAAGTNAAAAAAAGCCCACCCTGTAATTTTTTGCATATCGTACACTCTCATACCGAAGTACATTGCTACTTCTACTGAAAGTTTCAACACATTAACGACATGATCGATTCGTTATAAATAACGAATTCTTCATGCTTTTCACATACAGATCCTCACTTATTGGCAGTGCCATCATTGTATTATCACTTACTGTGCTGTGTGGCAATGACATGTTTACATCATCATTACACACAGCACTTACAAGTCCATCACAGTGTTATGGAGATTATGATACACCTTTATGATTAGTAGGAGGAGGAACAAGTCTTTTACATATTTTCAAATGTCTGTAGAGATTGTCAGTACGAAAAGAAAAAAAATATGGAGACACTTATCACACCTATATGACATATGAGATGGGTTTATCGAACAGTTATTCTTTTCATACCGTCTAGCATTGCTGTTACTCGTAAAGGCTTCATAGCAGTACTTGCGTGGAAGTCTTGACGGCATTGGCTTGGCCCGTGCGGATGTTTCTAATGTAGACGACCCGCCAGAAGTATATTGCCTCGGTATTACCATGCCCGAACAAGGCAATTGTGGCACTGCTGTAGGGGACCCACCCAAAATCATGGTTCTGATGATACCACACCCGAAGACAATGACGATATACAATACACAAGGTGTCTTTCCCATTATTCTTCCCCCACCCACCATAAACCCCAACTTGTTGTCTTCTCTCCACGACNCAATACACAAGGTGTCTTTCCCATTATTCTTCCCCCACCCACCATAAACCCCAACTTGTTGTCTTCTCTCCACGACCTCTCACCTTTCCTTTCCCATCCAAATTCCCCCCTTCCTTTACTTTGCCCAACTGCTCCCTGTCCTCCTCGCCCCTCATCCCCTACTCAACCTTCCGAAAAACTCCATGTTTCAACCTAAAGGCCTATGTATATTTCAAGTCCATCTGTGTGAAACTCCTGCAGGTTTCGGCATGTATCAGTATTACAACCGTACATGTATAGGTTATGTAGAACGTGNCAATACACAAGGTGTCTTTCCCATTATTCTTCCCCCACCCACCATAAACCCCAACTTGTTGTCTTCTCTCCACGACTTCTCACCTTTCCTTTCCCATCCAAATTCCCCCCTTCCTTTACTTTGCCCAACTGCTCCCTGTCCTCCTCGCCCCTCATCCCCTACTCAACCTTCCGAAAAACTCCATGTTTCAACCTAAAGGCCTATGTATATTTCAAGTCAATCTGTGTGAAACTCCTGCAGGTTTCGGCATGTATCAGTATTACAACCGTACATGTATAGGTTATGTAGAACGTGTGTATGAAATATAGATTCCCTTTCCATTTAATAAATAATACACATGCATTGCAACCTTTGCAAAGATTTCATAAAAACAGTTTCTACTGTAAAGAGATTTTAAGGGATAACAACCAACACCAAAAAATATTTCATACAAAAAAATATATATATATTATATATATATATATATATGAAACCATAACACAACAAGTACACACTCCGTTCATGTACTTTAATTAACGATTGTTCTTCGAAAACAAGTATACCAATTTGACGCAGGACGATGTCCTGCCCTCCAGGCAATTTTCCATGCCGTACTTCCACCGCATCAACCGCACTAGTGTAGCTGCAGCGCACAGCGAGTGCCGACATAAGTGCAATGCATGTATGTGACAGTGCAGAGCAGTGCAGCGCAACTGCATACCCCACACCCGCCGGGCGGGCGAGTGTGCATAATGGCAGATCCAGTGTATATAATTTGTAGGGCAATTTCAAAGTAAGTATTTGAAAGTAAAGAAAGACTCATTAAGAGTGTAAACGTTCAGGGTTTCTATTTTGTAATTCTCAAATTCATGTATTTTTCACCTCAGTTATTTCACCCTCATTTCACACCATCCCAGTGTAGATTGTAACTGTTTTTATTCAGGGAATATTGATGTATTTATTTTGTTAATTTATCGTATAAGTGTTCCTGTCCTTTTAATTGTTGCGATTTACAGACAAGAAAAAAGTAGTACAGGGCGAGCCGCGTGAACCATAGTTCGCACCGCACATGCTCGCCAGATTCAATCGCAGTCCAGCATCTCAAAGGGTCGGCAAATGCCGAATCGCACTCCGGATACCTTCACGTTTTCGCGCCAATCACCTTTAGCTGCAATAGTCTTATGTAACATACCGGAACCTAACTGTTCTTTCTGCACTCGGAGTTGCCACTCCTTCATCCCAGGCAATAGCATTTCCCAGGGAAGCTTAATGCACAAATAATTCACACTTTTGCCCAAATGTGTATTTTTCGCAGTCTTACCTATCTGATGGACTTCAGGGCAGAGTCCGTATAGTGTTCACGTTTCTGTGCAAGAGTAAATACATGCAAGTTTTTAGACTTTGTGGCTTTTATTTCAAGCACTGCCTTCAGGCGTTTCGGGGTACGGATCCCCTATAACCCTCCTTCTCCCAGTTTCACATAAATTACTTAACAGCCAGTGTAACCAACTCAGAGCTGTTACAGTTTGGGGCATGTGAGTCAGACTGAATGAGATCGACAATATTTTCCGTGCAAGTATCAGGAGCAAGGGGCTCGTACAACATTTCACCGAGGGACTGCGTATGTCCGGGCGAAAGGCTCACCATACCCTGAGATCATCACTAGCAGCAACAATTTGCACCACATGCCGACAGTGTCTGGAGCCTAGTCAGGTATCCAAATCCACAAACCACCTAACAATGTTTTTCACGCCCTCCCCCCCAAAAAAAAACTTCTCTTAACCCAACACCACCCAGTCAACAGATGCTTATTGTCTTCCGTCCATGTAGCGTATCTTTCCATCATCATTCCTCATGTTTTTCGACCCAGAAAACCTCAAAATTTTCTCGCATCTCAACCCCTCTATGAGCAATTTTCCCACCTATCCTCCCGCCCCGAACAACATCAGAGCACACCAGGAGCAGTGTGATCAACCTGGGACAATTCTCTGATGCCAGCCAGATGCCAGATCGATACCAAGAGATGACATGCCACATAACACAAAAGCACTCCGAAATCAGCTTCGCAGTCACCATTACATAAACAGCGCAGGGCACGGGCAGCGAGTCTGCCATAATGGGACTATGAGGCATCACCACCCCTACATTTCCAGAACCATGAACTATGCAGTAGGGCGGGCGGTTGCACCTGCACTTACTCTCTACCACCGCCTCATCACCACACCATCAGCTCGGAGTATCGATCTTCACAGCGGGTTGTGTGCCTAGGCACGCATATCCCTTATCCCACTGGTTGGTACACCCCTCCAAGTGGGCGCTGGGAAGTCAGCCGCGAAAGGGTGGGCCATGCCCTTCACCCCCACTGCTGGGNCACAGCGGGTTGTGTGCCTAGGCACGCATATCCCTTATCCCACTGGTTGGTACACCCCTCCAAGTGGGCGCTGGGAAGTCAGCCGCGAAAGGGTGGGCCATGCCCTTCACCCCCACTGCTGGGTTCGACTGCTGCACCACGACTGTAAACAATGGCTGGCCTGATGCCTTTGTGTTTGCAATGCTTGCGCCCCATCCCACATGATGTAGTGGCCAAGTACGAATTAGGCACAACATATTGCAAGTGCGTTCGTAAGACCAGCCCAACGAGCAACCGCACCATGAACTATTGCGAACACATGAACAGCTCCAATGTAATAAACAAAATTCAAAGCCAGTGGAAATTTGAAGTTTTGGATAATATCAGTTAACAAAATTCAAACTTTCAGTTCCCAATCAACAAACATTTGTGTGCCAGTTTACTGTGCACGGGCCAATGTATCCCTACTCTTCAGTGTGCTTTGTGCCTACAGCATTACCATTCAACATGCCTAACCGTGACCGAACTCGCGACTGTACAAAACCGAATCTTTCAGTGCTCACAGTGCCTCAGCAATAACAATCAATTAAACATTTCTACAGTGTGCAAAGATTTATTAACTGGTCCAGACTGTCAACCAATGCGATGTCACCACTAAGTGTGTCCAGGGGGCGAAAGTAGTGACGTGTTTCAATGTATGGTGTGTGCAGTCCATGTACACAGGCAATATTTGCAGCCTGGCAAGAGACTGGCAGTACAAGATGGCAAGTTCACATGTAGTCAATGTACAGCAGCGGCCGACACCACACTGCAGCTGCCACATGCTATCAGCATGCACATGGCAGATGTAAACAATGCAGCACCGCATGCTCATTCCACACCCCACCAGTCGGACTTGACTGCAGTACCTCTCCCTCTCCTTCCATGTACTCCTTACATACCGCCACAATCCACCTACTTTCGCATGCCTGTTGTCCCCCAACATATGATTTCAGTGCTACCAACTCACACACCACAATTTCCGCAATCAAACCCAGTTACACAATTTACCATGCCCAACTTCGTTCCATCATATGTAAGCATGTAGCCACAAAGTAGTGGAATGCAACAACAAACCACTGCAGCCATATCCCAACCTTTGCACCTGAACTAACCAGTGTTACCACGCCCTCACTATTCCAGTCGCTACCCACATTTGCGGGAGCACCTTCAGATGACCCATATGCATTCCTGAGTGACTGTACAGTATGTTCGCAATGCTATGAGGTAGGTGTGGAGGAGTGGCCTAGCTGCATTGGAGCGCAATTCTCCGGAGAAGAACATTCCTGGTGGAAATCTATAAATCATTATGGTCTACAGTGGGAGGAGTTCCTCCATGTTTTCCAGTGCCACTTTGGAGGAGCATTAACATCACTTCAAGCACAAAGCAAACTGATGTTAGAAGCGCAACAGCCAATGGTAAAACTAACCAGGTTTATCACCAGAAAGGCACATCTTGTCAGTCGTTTCCACCCGCACCTGCCCAAGCGCGAAGTGCTCGAAGTGGTGGCGGAAACAGTGCGTCTTGATGAACTCGTGCGCGGCACGGTAATCTTGGAGCGAAACCCATGCCAGCCGCGCCACGAACGGGAAACGAGTGCCACACGATGGAGACTCGAGCAACATCAGGACAGTGTGAAGGGACAGGATGCAGTGCAAAACAGTACTAAAACACACTCTTTCTGTCCATAATGGGACAGAAATTGAAGTGCAAGAAGTAGTACAGAAAATTTACCAGTGCAAGTGACAACAAAATCAATAGTGTGACAGACAATGCGCGAAACAAAAATGTGAAGTGGTACAGAAGCTAACCATCACAAACTCCATGCCATTATTGTGATGATCAAGAATACCATTAGCACAGTGCATGCCCTAACAATCTTCACCTCAAACAAACAAACAATCATGCAAACAGCAATCTCGGAAAACGGGAAGGAGGGGTAAAGGAGCCGGACATTCCCAACAACCCAGTCCCGGACAGCATTACTGACTTGACACCGCAACAAGCGCTAACCAACCAGGTTTGTAGAGGAAAATTCACAGTTCATCCGAATTTTAGTGTTTATTAACAGTCATCATTGCCATGCATTAATAGACACTGTTGCCTCACATAACTTCATAGCGTCTAGCTTAGTACATCCTACAGGTATCACTCCAGCCGCTCACATAATTCGTTTAGCCACAAATCAGCACACCAGAATTGCACTAGGTCAAGCCACAGTGACAGTACACATACGTGACCTAGAAACAATAACCACATTAAAGAAGATGCCAACCTTGGTGTACCATGGCTAACTGAGCAAAATACCATAGTAGAACCCACAGCACATCGTGTCCATTTCGGCCTGAAGGAGTGATGCACAGTATATAACCTTGACCGGCGACCAGCCGATACATGACCAGCTGTTTTACTAGCGGACTTTGACAGCAATATACCACCCGAACACCAAGCAGTGTTTCAGTGGCTTCCTAATAAGTGCCGAGACATATTTGCAGCACACGACGCCCATCGTTGAACCACAGTAGCTGAGAATGCCATACCACAAGTACAAGACAGGCCTATATACACTATACCACACAGTTAGTTAACCAACCAAGCGCAAATTATTAAACGACAAATTCAAGAAATTTTAAATGATGGTGGTATTGAACCAAGAAATAGTAACTTCGATTCCACCATAACACTGGCACCTAAAAAAGACAGCATGTGAAGGTTTTGTGTAGATTTTCTACCAGTGAACCAAGTGACATATAATGCATTACCACTATACATCAGCATCAAATATACCCTCAGCTCCTTAGGGCAAGCCAAGGTCATGTCATCCCTTGACCCCAAGAATGGCTATTGGCAAGTGCCCATAAAGCTCAAAGATCGTGGCAAGACAGCTTTCACAGCCCCCGACAGAAGGTGTTTTCAGTTCTGCGCCATGCCGTTAGGACTAAAGTGTGCACCAGCCACATTTCAGGTAATGATCGTCAGAGTGTTGGATGGACTCATCGGTGAATTCACACTAGCCTACCTGAACGATGTGGTAATATGGTCGGCAAGTCACTTCTCGAGAGGTTGGCCATCAATGGCCTCACGTGCGCAACTGCCAAATGCCACCTAGGAAATACCAGTATCGACTTCCTGGGGCATGTCGTCAACGAGAAAGAAAACAAACCCAACCCCGAATAACTGTGGCTGATTGATGGGTACCCACCACCACGTATTCCCAAGCAGCTCCAGAAGTTCTTTGCGCTAATAAACTGGCTTCAGGAGCACATCCATGATTTTGCCATCATCACCGCACCACTCACAGTCCTGTCAACCCAGCGGCGGTTTCAATGGGACGGCCCGCCGACGACGCCTTCCAGCAAATCAAGTCACGTTTCCGAGTGTGCCCGACCTTGGCGTGGTACGATGCCACAAAACAACTTTACCTGCAGACCGATGCCAGCCAAGAAGGACTCGGTGCAGTGCCGTACTAGTGCAGTGATAATAGTGAACTTTGTCATTGACTTTGTTAGTGCCAAGTTCGGACCGACTGAGTGTAGGTACGATGTCAACGAATGTGAATGCTTGGCTTTGGTATGGTCCATAAAGAAGTAACGAGCGTACTTGGAGTACCAGCCCTTCACGCCTCGCACCGATTACCACTGCTTAGTCTGGCTCCACACCATGCGCGAGGCACACAGCAGGTAGTCCCGGTGGGCATTACTTCTTCAAGCTTACGACTTCGTCGTGGTGCATGTCCCGAGCAGCGAAAACCAACTGGCAGACGCACTGTCCAGGTTACCATGCACCGGAATTGAGGTGCAGGACGACACAGAGTGGGAGGAGATATTGCCACCAACAATGTGGGAACCTTTGAGTGAGCCTTCACCAGATCAACACCACTATCAATCACATCACTGAACGTGATCTATACCATGACATGATGCAAGCACACCTAGAATGTGCACTCAGTTCTGAACAGGAAGACCATTGCGCTCAGCAGGCTGTCGAGTGTTGGCGCCTATTAGATGGCCATTTAGAAACATGTTCACCTAGTAACCATGATGTTTGGAGA